>VWZG01002110.1:349740-499117 GCA_013396735.1 Grallaria varia
CCGGGACACCGTGACGGCCCCGGGACCCCCGCCAGGGTCCCCCGGACCCCATGAGGGCCCCGGGACACCCGCCAGGGTCCCCCGGACACCATGAGGGCCCCGGGACACCCGTCAGAGCCCTTCAGACACCGTGAGGGTCCCGGGACACCGTGAGGGCCCCGGCCCCTCAGCGCGCAGGCGCGCGGCCCACATCCGGGCGCCTCCACGTACCGCGACCCCGCCATTCCCAATCCCCCCCACTCCCTTGTCCTTTCTCCCTTTTCCTCTTNGTAGGCGTAGATGCCGCGCAGCAGGTCCTCCCGCAGGCCCATGGTGTCGAAGGTGGGCGTCACGTCCACCTCCTCGCTGGTTTCGAACTCCACCTTGGTCATGTCCTCCTCCTTCATGAGGCGTTTCCGAGCCGAGCCACCCGCCGATCCCGCGGACCCCGCCATGGCCGCGTCAAGACCCGCCGCGCGCGCACACACACCCCGCCGCTCTGCGCATGCGCGGGAGGGAGGGGAGCCGGAACACGCGCTGTACGCGTGCGCGGGGCGGGAACCCCGCCGGGTGGAGGGGCGGGGCCACGCGCGTGAGGGACCGCGGGCTTTATGGCATCTGCGGGATTTAAGGAATTGTCAGGGCTGGAAAGGAAGGGATCTCTGGGTGTCACTCAGTCCGGTCTAAGGCAGGGTCACACAGGAACGCGTCCAGGTGGGTTTGGAAAGCCTCCGGAGAGGGAAAGCAAACCTCCGCCGGCTCCTCTGGGCGGCAGGCGCTCCGCCACCCTCGACCTGAAGGAATTCTTCCTTCTGTTGAGGTGGAGCTGCTTGGGGTTGATTTTTATGGCCATTACGCTGGGCACCACTGAAAAGAGTTTGGTACCGCCTTCTGTGAGATGTTTACATGCCTTGGTGAGATCCCCCTCGGTCTTCCTTGGAAGGCCCCGCTCCCTCCGCCTTTCCCCACCAGTGAGGTGCTCCAGCCCCCTAATCCCCTTTGTCGCCATCCGCTGGACCCGCTCCCGGAGCTCCTTGTCCCTCTTACCCCGCGGAGCCCAGAACTGGGCACAGCATTCCCGGTGTGGCCTCGCCAGGACCCAGCAGAGGGGCAGGATCGGCTCCCTCGGCCCGCTGGCCTGTCTTCCCAATGTGCCCCAGGAATTGCATTCCGAGGGCTGGATGGGAATGTGGGGACAGGCTCTGCGTGTTCTTCAGAGCGCTTTGGGATGCGGGATAAACTGCCCAGGGTGGGAAGTGCTGGCTGACGGCCTCGTGTCGCCTCCTCTGCCAGCCCAGGGGTGCCAGGAGTGGGTTGATTTGCCAGCCTGAGCTCAGACAAGGCTGTGGAATGAGATGCTGGGGTTCTCAACAGAGACCAGAGAAGGACCCGTGCATCCCACTGCCTTTCCTCAGCCGATGTCTTCTCCATTGCTCTGTCCATGGCATGCAAGTAGCTGGGATCCAGTTTTCTCTGGGTTTGTTTGAGGGGCAGAGGATTTGGATGTGGGCATACTGCTCCCTGCACCTCCCCTGTCCTTTCCAAAGAGAGTTTTTAAATTGTGTACCCTTTGCACTGCAGAAGCAGTAGGATTTAAGAAGCAGTTTGGGTGCTTCAAATTCCTGCATCTGGTTGAGTTTCTCTTGGGCTCATTTCTTGAGAGCTCACAGATTCCATGACTAAACTGGAAAAGCATGGAGTTGGAAGAGCTTTGAGGAGTTGCAGTTTGGCTTGTTCAGCCGCACAACCACATTTTCCATTGTATGTGGATGTCTCTAAAGTAGCCAAGACTCAGCACTCCATGGAGTGAGTTTATATAAAGGATCCTGGTTGATGGCCTGGATCAGCAGCTCCATGAGGTGATTTCCATAAACTTTGGAAAAGGAGCAGGAAATCGATGCCACATTGCTACAAAGGACAATTCATTTGTGTTTGATGTTTTACAATGTCCTGCAGGGAATCCAGGCACAAGTCCAGACATCACACTTAGAAAGGTTTCTGACCATTTCCCCACAAAAAAACCCAAAAAAAACCAAAAAAAAAAAGAAGGAGGCTAAAGAATGGGTTTTACTGAGAACAATCCAGGCCAAGATGTTTCTTTTCACAAGGGTGATTTTGTAGATGTTAGTTGGGCATCTGAGAGGGGTGACCTGGGGAGAGTTTTCTACTTGTCAGTGGTCTGCACTTCAGCCACTGCATGGTTACTGAAAAGCTCCCTCGGGAACTGCCTGAGTAGAAGCAAACCCTGCTTAGGTGGGGTGGGATGGTAATACAGAGCAAGAGAGGGCTATTGAGCCTCATCTTTTTGTGTGAGAGAGAGGGAGGCACACTCTAGCAGAGGGGAAAAATCACCCCAATTCTAATACCTCAGATGTGCTGATGTCACTGCGCCTTACATGTGACACAGATTGTCCTCTTTTTTGTGCGTGGAACAAGCTTCATCCACATTTTCTTTGTTTGATGTAAAATACTTCTTTCTCCTCGGTGCTTTCAATTCCAAGGACTGGCAAGGCATTTGCAAATGCTTTTGAAGTAACTCTGCTTTAATGCACTAAGGTGGAAATGAATCTCTGACTACCCTGACAGCCAGAACAGCTCCATCCAACATCTTGAGCAAAACAGCTCCAACAAAATAAAAACAAGGAAAGAATTGTTTCAGGTCCTTTTGGCTTCAGACTTTGAGGTAACAATTCTCTGAAGATAGGCTTCTTTCAAACCCGGTGCAACCTTGGTCTTTTTGTGGGTACTGAGTGTTCACCAAAATGAATGGTGTGTGCTTGCAAACTTACTTCTTCTAGCTGCCTTAAGGGCAGCTCAGGCCATCTCCCTCCTGGCAGCTTAGGGTTGTTTCTAAAGTTTCCCTTGGCATTGATTTGATATCTGAAGTTTCCTTTTAGTATTGAAAGCTGTCAGTTTTCCTCTGCCAGTTTTGCCCTGCTGACTTATCTCTACTCTGGTTTTTCCTCAGTGTCAGAGGGGAATGCGCAGGGAATCAGTGTGTCCTTCTGGCCGAGCTGCGTGGGCCTACATCACTTCTTCAGCATCAGCAAAGGTGCTAGATTTGCCAAGCCCCAACTTGTCTTTGCCACCTGAGCCCTGGAAGAACTAAGAAGGGGATCCTCAAGGTCTCTGGTGCTTCCTTGATTGGTGGTGGTGGTGGGTGAAATGAGCAGAAAGGCCTTTCGTCAAGCAACTGTCTGTGGTGGAAGAAGTGCTTGTAGCCAGGGTCATGATGGGGTGGCAGGGTTTGGGGAAGGTCTGGGGAAAATACGGGGTAGATATGATCTAGGCTTATCTGTGAGATGGGAGGGCATCTCTGAAAGGCTGGTGGGTGGTCAGATGGTGTGACAACAGAGGTCTTGTTGGAGCTGTTTGAAGGAGAAAGTGATTTCAGTCTGTGCTGTCCTTGCAGAGGCGGAGTAGCAGCACGGAGGAGCAGGTGAGCCTGGCAGAGCCACCTGCAGCTTTGGACAATACACTCATGGTCCCTAGGAGTGGGCTTCAGCATGCAGCCGTCGCCTCCTATGGATACAAACTGCAGTGCCTCTGGTGAGGGTGCTGCTCCCCGGGAGGAGGGCAGTTCTGTGGCGTGTGTGAGGTGTCTCATAATGCACTGCTCACCCTGTCTGCAGGATCCGGGTGAGGCAGATCGCCAGGGAGAGGGACAAGGCGAGGCTCGACTTGGAGAAGGCAGAGAGACGCTGCCTGCACCTTGGCAGGGAGTTGGATGAGCAGTACGTCGCTCTCAAGCACACCCAGAGCAAGCTCAAGTAGGAAAAGTCTTTTTGTTGAGGCCCAGAAAATGTGCTTGTAGCTTCTCTCTCCCATCCCAGTTTCCCTTTTGAATCTCCCACTTGTTTTGCCAATGTGTCAGTGCCCAAAAAAGTATCTGAAGGCCCTCCCCTTTTCCCCCACTACAGTCTCAGCCTCCTTCCAACCAGGCTCTCATCTCCTGCTTTGTGTGTGGTGAGAGGGGGTGTCTATACCTCGTGATGATCTGTGAACATGATCCAGGTGCCCCAACCATGTTGCTTTCTTCCCCCAGGGATTTTCAGGCAGAAATAGAGGCAAAAGAGCTGCTTTTGCAGCAGGCAGTCAGTTGCCAGGCAAAGCTGGAGGCTGATACACAGTTCCTTGAGGGCAAAGAGGCCAGCCTGCAAGGGAGACTGAACCACGTGATGAAGGTAAATAAACCTGCCCTGGGTGAAACATTTTCACTTCTTCAGAGGAGACAAAGCAGAGGTGGATGTGGATGGTTCTCACTCCTCTTGCTGGGAAGGACAGGAATTTCATGCAGAAGAATCATCAGCTACTTCCATACTATTGTATTAAATACAGAGCTTATTCCCTTGCCATGACAGTATTAAACACCTGTGTTGTTTGTTGTGAGTGGTTTGGCCCTTGGTAACACCTGAATACTCAACGACCAAAGCTAAAATTGTGCCAGGGATCATGCCAAAAGCAGAGATGATGGTGTCTGCATGACTGGGATTATCCCAATTTTGTTCAGTGTAGAAATACAGTTGGAGATAGCACAGGACTTGCTGCCTTTGTTGTCTGTGAGGGAAACCATTGTTTTGTGAAGCAGAGGTTGAGATGAGTCTGTGGGTCTGTCTAGCTCTTATTCTGCAAAACCCACTCCTATGTGTGCCTTTTGGAGAGAGAAGCCTAACCCCAGTACATGTGGTATCAGCAGTGTGCTGTCCTGTCGTGATTTAGGAATGGTACTGTGCAATTTAGTTCTCCCAAGAGACTCTCCAAACCACACTGCTGCTCACTCACTCCCTCTCCCCTCTCTTTCTACCCCCGGTGGCTGAAGAGGAGAATTGGAGGCACAAAAGACAAAGATCATGGGCTGAGATAAGAACAATTTACTGGAAACAGCAATGAGATAAGAAAACAAACAGTAACAGCAACAATACTAATAAGTGTGCAAAATTTACATGCAAAATGCTCACTGAGGTGCCCAGTGCAACCTGCAGCCACATTTTCTGGAGGAAATGCCCTTCTCCATGGAAGAGTGCAAGAGTCCTTTCCCCCTGCCCCTGGCAGTGGCATGAGGTGATGTAGAGTACCATCTGGGCCTTAGCCATGCTGCCTTCTGGCTATTGCAAACGATGAACCCTGTCCTGTTTGGAACCAGGAGACAGATGTCCAAAGCAGGGTCTCCTGGGAGCTGTGCTGTTTTTGGTATGCTGCCAGTTGTTTTACAGCTTCCTGCTGAAGGCCTGTGTCTGATGAACCCATCCTGCCATGTCACGACCCGCTACATCAAGGAAGTCTTCTCGTCTTGTCTGCAGGAGAACACACAGCTGCAAAACAAGGTCACAGAGATGGCTGAGAAACTGTCAGCCTCTGAGGAACTGGTGTTGGAGCTGCAGAAAGAACTCAGCCACATTGTGAACGACAAGGTAACCTTTCTGTGTTGCAGTTAAACAGGAACTTTTCATGAACTCATCAAAAAATAGGTCTTGCATATTTTGGCTCAGTTGTTATGGTCTCCCCTTCTGTGAGCTCTCCTGCACTTTGATGACGATCTGGAAAGAAAAAAATGTTGTCTTTTAAATTAGTCCTCTTTTGAAGCTTGAAAAAAAAGTGTGAGGAAAGTTTCCAATTGTAAAAAATTTTACAAATCTGCAGTCTTCAAGTGAAAACTTTGAAGTCTAATTTAGTTTCCAGAAAAAAATAAGTTTTCTTTTTCACAAGTATTGAAGTAAGGGGTTACTTTCGGTGCCTTCCACTCTTACAACATGCCTGGTAAATTCGCTCTGGGGAAAGAAATGAGTCTGTGATCTCGTTAGCCAGGAAAACTTGCCTGCCTGTACTCGCCTTGTTGTCTCTCACACGTGGAAAAATGTTTTTCCTCCACATTCTGCATCTGACCCATCCCACAGGTGTCAATAGGAACCTTTCTGTTGAGTGTGTGGGTGTAGCGCCATGACTCCAGTGCTTTAGTAGAGCTTTTGGCTCTCCGTTTGGAGAGGTGGTAATTTTCTTGACAAGAAGTGTTTCCCTGTGCTTGTGCAGCTGGGCCAGGTGGAGCCCCACCGTCCAGAGCTCCTGAACCACAGCGAGCGCTTTGCCGAGATTGTCCTGGAGTACGAGCGGCAGTGCCAGGTACGTGTGGGAAGCTCTCCAGCAGTTGTTGGGAAAGTACTGCTCTCCTCAGCACATCTGTTGGGCACTTTGTCCTAGAGGAGTGGAAGGAGGCAGCCCTGATCATAGTGCAGAGGGGAATCCCTCTTGCCTTGCTCAGAGTTCTTTGGTAGGAGGTTGGAGGCAGCTGTGTCCTCAGTAAAGCAGCCTTTCTCCTTGCTCCTGCAGGCCTCTACATGGGCTGTTTCCCTTGCTTGGATTTTTGCAGGGGAGAGTAGGTGTGGATGGTAAATTCCTCCATGCCTGCCACTCAGGAGCCATGGAGTATTTTGTTTGGGAACCATGTACCTCGGTGGATGAGGACAGACCACCCTGGGCTCTGTTGCAATTCTTCTTGAGCACAAGGAGAAAGATTGTTATTTGGAAAGCGTGTTAACAGCTAAATTCTTCTATCTTCTTGTTTTTCCCTTCCTTTTCGTTACCCCCACTTTAAAAACCCCTACAAAACTTGTTGCTGCTGGACTGTGCTAGAGAGTCAAGGTGAGCCAGTCCAGGTATCTGGTGTGTACATGTGGTCCAAGAATTGGTGCTGTGTGTGTTGTACTTCCTGCAGGGTGATGTGCTCCTTCCCAGGGCTTTGGGCTCTCTGGGGCACGAGCACAACCTCTGTTTCCCTTCTCTCATTTTTAAGTGACTTGTGTATCTTGCATGTTGTGAGTTGCTGGGTGCTCTGTGCTTTGGCTCCCAAATCCTGTGCTTGTTACATTGCCCATTTGTTCCCAAGTGCTGTGTGTGGCTGGGGAACACCAATGAGTAGGGACAGTGACTTATCACATCACCCCAGAAGTTCTGGAATGGGCACTTGCGGCAAAGCATGGACACATCAGAGCCTCTCTTGAATATGTTTTAAAGGCAAACATGCTGGAGCGCAGCGTTGCTCCAGGTGGCACCAGAGGGCTGAATATGCTTGGTGCTGCAATTTTTCCTCCCACTGAGCAGCCCCAGAGTTGTCCATGAGAATGCTGATGGATGGAAAGGTTCGACCTTCGTGCTTCGTCTGCCCTTGTGAAGGCACCCACTCGGGTCTATCCTTTACTGTTGTTGAATGCTGTCAGCCCCTCTGCCCTTCCTGTTTAGAAAGGAGATGAAACAAACTGGGTTTGCATTTGTCTACATTTGCTCAGTAAAATTTATTAATCGGAAGTATCCCAGTTAGTAGTCCCTTGCAGCACATCAGTTTCCTGGGTGGCAGCATGTGGGATGTAATTTGATGTCTGCTCAAAGTGGACAGTCCAGGGGAAGGCAGGATGCCTTGTATGCTGTTGCTTGCAGTACAGGGTGGAGGGTGTGAAGTGCAGCAAGCAGTTGCCCATCTCTGGACACCCATGTGGAAGTGGCTCAGTGCGCTGGTGTGGTGGCTCATAACTTAGTGTTCAGCTGTGGGACACCTTGCTGCAGACTGATATTGGCACTGAGGTGGGATAAATTCCTGTGCTGGCCTCAGGGCGTCTCTGGCACCAGGAGACCAGCAGGACCTGCCTCATGCTGTGCTTCCCATGGGATCAGCACCTTCCGGCCTTGTTTTATTCCTCTTGCAACCTGGAAATGTTCCCTCACAGAGCCCTTTGGGACTTGCTTCGCTGTAAATACTGCTGGTTGCCTTGTGTGCATACAGGAGCGCTTGTTGGCTAGCCAGGATGTCCACAGGAGTGTCTTGAGGATGTAAACACAAACACAAAGCTCTCGACTCATACTGAGACCATGGTGTTTCTTGTGTGTTGGACTCTAGCAAAGGTTGTTTAGGTCAGGAGGGTCTCAGGAGGCCCAGCCTCTGAGATGTCTGCAAAAACCCCTGATATTTTTTACTTTTGCATGCAGGGCCAGTTACTTTGTGCTTTACAGTGTCTGATGACGGTGGTCCTGGTAACCTGGGCTTGTACTTCATCCCTGGCTCTTCCAAATTCTCTCATGTCTGCCTTATTTTGGGAAGGAAGAAAAACTCCCCTGTGCTGCAGGGGAGGCCTCTGCTCTTCATGCTGCAGGAGGCTCTGAGTACACATGGCAGCTCCCTCGCCCTGGGAGGGATTTGTAGCCACACCATGACCTGTCTTTGGTCTTTTCAGGTGCTGTATGACCAGAACGGGGTGCTGCGAAGGGAGCTGCAAAGACTGCGCCTCCAGCTCCTGGAGAGCAGGGCTGAGACAGGGCTGCCATCAGGAGGTAATGTGCCTGAGGATTCAGTGCCTCTCCACCTTCTCAGCAAGAACAAAATTCTCTCTCTATTGAAGTTTACATGGGAATGTGGGGTGGGTTGTTGTACTACTGCTGCCAGTTCTGGTACTGGGCAGCCATGGGAGGGAAGAAGGGGAAGATGGGTGGTGGGGAGGAGGGAGATGGAGGGAAGGAGGCTTTTCCAGCTTGAGAGCTGCTGATGGTAACCTGTGGACTAGGCAGGTAGGAGTGAACAGGCAGATTTTCACTGTTGAGGATGTTGAGGAAACATAATATAATAAGGAGGAAGTAGGCAACCAAACTGTGGGCTGGGGGATTCAAGGTGAACATTAGATAAAACTTCTGGCCTAAAAGGATGATGCAGACCTGGGACTGGTTGCCAGATAGATGGGGAATCTCCATCCTTTGGGGCTGCATGGACTTGACTGGAAGAAGCTGCAGCCACTGTGATCAGTCCTGTCTTGTAGGCCTGTCCTTACAGGGGTCCTCTCTGCCAGCACGCCCCTCTCCAAGCCCCCTCATTCCTGCGCATAAAGAGAAGTCACTCCCAGTGGAACAACTCCAAGAGCAGCTGCAGGACCTGAAGGTGCAGCTGGAAACCAAGGTGAGTGGGGTGGGGGAGATGTCCTGACTTCTTGGTATGCACAATGGTTACAGCATGACTGATGAGGCATCTGCTCCAGGAGGGTTGCTGAAGAGAGAGTTCAGGCTGGGGGACAGGGTGGTACCTCATCACTTGTCTGGGGTTATTCCACGTGCTTCTCCAGCCCACCTTAGCTTGTAGGAGGGTTTGGAACCCTCACTGGCTGGAAAATGCTTTGTGGAAATCACTGTCAGCTTGCAAAATGTTTGTGTGGGTCTTGTGGGGAGCCAGAGATTACTCAGTGTTGCTGTCACAGTAAAACCAGCAACAGGACCAAGAGGAGAAGCAGCCAAGTGTCTCCTGAGGGCATGGGGTCTATTAGAGCCCTGTTGCACTGGGCTTGCAGCACACTTTAACCTGCTTGCCCTAAGGTGACAGTGAGAGCCCAGCCCTCTTTATACAGCCATGAGTGCTCACATGAGAGGCCTCAGTTTCCACGTTTACTCCTCTTTTTGCTGCTGATCTCAGGGGGGTCAGTGATGCTTGCTGGGCTTCTGTTGCAGCACTGCAAGAGTAAATTCTAAACTACCAATTCAAGGAGCACAAAGCTGCTTGCAGATCTGCCTGCTTCACAGCCCTACTTTTGTGCACATAAAATCCTGGAGTTTCTGGGGTTTGTAGGGGAGCTGTGGGAGCAGCAGCTAGTCACCACCACATTACAACAAGGGGTCACTCTGCAGTGGAGGACAGATGTGAGGAGCAGTGGCAGGTGATGCCCTGGCCTCTCTCTTCTCCTCTCTGGGGTTCCTTGTAAACAAGGAGAACCAGGAGAACTGGCTGCTTGCTGGCAAGAAATGGGGCCTGCTGGTGTCTGCGTGTTGGAAACTGCTGCATGAGACTGATTGTTGCCTTAAGTTCAGTTTAGGGCAGGGACCAGAACTGCCTGAAGAGTGTCCCCTGTTGAGAGGGACCAATATCTCAATCTGAATTTGAGGTCATGGAGGAGAGAGGAGCTCTCAGGAGCATGTTGCTAATATCCAAATCCCATCTCATTCCAACAGATAAGCTATTACGAGGAAGAACTAGAGTTAATGCGGAAAAACTTTGAGAGAGAGAAGAAGGACAGTGAGGAAAGCTTCAAGGCTGAGATACGCAAGATGGAAGACCAGAAAAGAGACCTGGAAGAAACAGTTGCAAAGTACTGGGCTGCAATTAATAGCCTGAAAGAGCAAAAATGTATGTGGAGTCTGGAGCTGGACAAGAAGTTTGAGGTGGAGCAGGCCAGGGTGGGACAGCACCACACTGAAGACATTTGCCATCCAGGGCAACAGCTGGATCAGGAGGGAAAAGAACTGAGGATGCAGCAGCACAAGGACAGATTGAGCCTGAGGTCTAGCACCCTTCTCTTTCTGGGGCTAAGGAGGAGATTAGGGTTGCATCCCCTGCTCATACCAGAGTAGGTTGGCCTGATTTCTCATGGGGCTGGAGAGCTGCTTTAATTTGAAGGAAAATCTGTGCAGTATTGCAGGGTGGCAGCTGTTCAAAGTGAGATAGCTCAGCTCCCCTTACATGAATGCTATTATTTCAATACTACATGTTCTACAAGCTTGTGTCAGAGGCAGTGCCCAGCAAAGACTGTATCTTGAAATACTGAGAGATAGGAGAGCTTTCATTAGTGTTTTCTTATTATCTCTCTCTTTCTTGGTCCTTCAGCAAACCTGCCTCTACTTGCTAGATCATCACAACATACTATTTTAAAAGCAGCAAAAAATGTCTTAAATTCCTCTTTATAACCAAAACAGACTGGCTTGTGAAAGAGTGAGGTTGTCACTACATGACTGTTTATCTTCCCTTCCTGTGCTTGTGCTGCCAGTTCTGCAACATCCCCAGGGGCCAGAATGGTGTTGCAGAGGAGACTAGAGAGAAATTGGCAGGAAACTGCCTGTCCATGCCTACTCCTTCCTGCTTTCCAGCACACCCCACCACAGTCCCCAGGCTTTCCTCTTGTCTCTTCCCTGCTGTGTCTCCCTTCAGGAGCAGAGTTCCCCTTGGCAATATGCAAGCAGAGGATTTTGGTAGATCATTATCTGTCTTTTAGGGCTGAGATAAGGGATAGATGGGGGAGAAAAGAGATAACTTGGCTGAAGTCTGTGATACACCAGGGAAGCAAACTCAAAAAACAGGAATACAAGGCATTTAAGCTTCGTTGCCACCATCCCTGGTGAATGGACTGACTACAGTGGGGAACTTTCTGAGTTGCTGAAAAAGATGTGGTGGGTGTGAGTCTTTGGGAACGTTCTGTGAAGTTTCACTAATTACCTTGACTTTGCAACATAAAGAAAACTTTGTATTGCATCCCCAGCAAAGGTACATTCTGGGACTGGCTGAGGTTTTCAAGCTGTGTTGTTAAACCCAGGCCAGCAAAATGTTTTTTATCTTTAGGAAAGATGCAGAGGTTGAGCATAGCCGAGAGCTGTCATGGAGTGAATGCCAGCATGAGGACAGCTGTAAAGCTTTATTGCAGCACCACTGGTGTGAGAAGAGGTGATTTCCCAAGGATAAAGGCTTCAGGGTGAGACCTTCCAGATCAGTGCTCCCAGGAGAGGCAGCATGGGAAGTGTAAGGAAAAAGACATAGTCTCTGTGGAAGCAGAGGCAGCTGAAGTTGTACAAGAAGATTAATGAGGAACAAGCCAAGATGTGTGAGATGCTTGAGTAGAAAAAGATCAAAAAGTCACCGGGTTGAAATGGGAATAATGCAGAGTCCATGATGCTGAGGGGCTCTGGTGTTGGAAGGGACAGAGTGTCTGGAGAGCTTTCTGAGGGGAAAGGAGCAGGTCCCCAAGACTCAGATGAGCAGGTAGACCAAAATCTCCTTTTGCAACTTCAACAGTGAAGGAGCAGAGAAGAAATGAAAAATTGTGTGATGGCTGGGTCACTGCAGATTTCTGTTGCAGCAAATGGCCTGCTCAACCTCGAAGCTGGAGCCAAAGCAGAAAGCATTTATCAGGAAGAAATGGAATCTTGATGGACAAGGGGATGTGCTTGGGAAGGAGGCAGAGAGAGCAAAGTTAAATGGTCTGCTTTCACACAGCAGACAGAGCAGCATGTCAGGACATAGACTTGATCTGGAGGGCAAGAAGAAGAGAAAAAAGGCTCTGTGAGACAGGATAGCGTAGCAGCATAGGAGGAAGCATGACATTCTGTTAAATTCTGTTAAATTGGAGCTGGAGATGGAAGGAACAGGTTGAAACTGGAGCTGATACAGCTCAAATATGTTGTGTACTAGTTGGAAAATGAACCCAAAGCTCAAGAGGGCATCAGGTTTGAGTGCAAAGGCAGTTTGCTGCTGCTGCAAAAGAAAAGCAGATGATTTGTGAAAAGAGAAGGCTGCTTAACAACAGGGTGGTGCAAAACACTAACAGTAGCTGTGTTACTATTTCAACAGTAACATGAAGTAGACTATGAACTATGGTACTTCCAATTAATAAGTATTATTGAGCAGATGTAGACAAATGCAGGAGCTATGTTATATCTTTTACTAACCATGGGAGTGTGGTCAGGCAGCTGGGACGTGCTTACGTGGCTGTGGCTGGTGACACAGTCATCTCCTCTGCCTTGTACATGGGTGTTGGAGATGCCACAGGAAGCACAGCACGTGCATCCTGATGTAAAAGTCAGAAAGCAGCTGCTGGGAGGAGTGCCCTGCGAGGCAGGCTGAGCAAAGGCCACACAGCCCACACACTAGTCCTCTTGCTTCAAGAAGAGAGGAAGAACTTCCTCACTCAGCTCCTCTGCATCCCACATACAGTGCCACAAACTGCAATGCTGTCCTCCCTGCCAGGGTGGACAGTTTGTTATCCTGCACTCTCCTTTGAGGAATTTGGGTTCTGTATGGACCTGGGGTTTAGAAGGAGCTATTGGATAGGACTGTCTGTTTAACACAGGACAGAGCTTCATTCCCAGAAGTGCAGTATTCACAGCCTCATGGGAGACTGGGAGTACCAACAGAAGAGAAAGGATAATGAGGCAGAGGCCACCTTGGATTTGGGGTCATTGCTGTTGTGTCCAGCACTGTAGAATCGCAGAGACCTCACAAGCAAGCTGACTTCATCAGGTGTGGCTTTATTGCAGTTGAGGGGTTGGGCTCCCCACCTGGCTGTCCTGTAATGAAGTCTTGGTGTGTCTTGAGGACCCAAATCACTTTGTTTCCACTCCTTGGCAGAACTGCAAAATAATTTTAGCCAGCTGGAAGCTGCACAAATTCAGAGTCTGATGCTCTTTGTCCTTATTTCCCTTTATTTCCCTTCCCTTGAAGACCTGCTCCTTCTCTAGTGTTGTCTTTTGATTGTCCCCACATGTTTTGCCTGAGTTATTGGATGGTTGTTTCTCAGGCTTTTTTATTTCTTGCTGTCCTTAGAAACTAAATGGGAATAGACCAGGGAGCCAGCATAAAATGCCAAGAGTAAACAGGGCTTTTGCATGGTTTTCTCATTCTGTTGTCTCTCCCTGTGAGGGAGACCTATTCTGGCTGCTGGAGAACAGCTGGCTCAGGAGTCCACTTGGGAGACTCCAGAAGGAGCTGAGGCTAGCAAAGAGGGGCAGTGAACACTGTTAGTAAGAGAACAGCCAGCTACAGGAAGCTGGCAAATGGGTGGATAAAAGGAACAGCCACTCAGGTGCCTTTACCATGTTTCTGCTGGCTCAACCTGCCTTCTGTTTTCTTATTTCTGAGCAAGCCAGTACTCGCACACCTTTTGCTCCACACAAAAGCAGCCAGTGCTGAGATGGGCTTGGCCAGAGCACAGGGGCCAGAGCCAGGTTTGGGGAAGGCTGTGGAGATGGGTATATGTGAGAGGAAGGGATCAGCTTCCTTGCTACACAAATGTTGTGGCCAGTGGCCTGTTGCTGCCCTAGGACACTTGAGATATATACTGAAGTCACACACTGAGCCATAAATCTGAGGAGAGACAGGGTTCTGGTGTGGCTGATCCCAAGAGTCTGCTAATCTGTCTCTCCCACTGTTCTCCATCACTTAATTTTTAGGCCTCTGATGGTGTTGCAGAACTTTGGATGTCCCCAGCTGTCTGCCCTGGGCTGTGCTGAGTTACCTATTGGGGCAGAGACACCTGACTCACTGCTGAATCAATTCGGGACCATATCTGTTTTGGCTTAGCTTTGCTTCCTTTTGCAGGCCAAAACCAGATGTAGGACTGCCCAAAACAGGGCCCTCCTCTGGGGAAGCTGTGTTTTGCTGCTCTCTGGCCTGAAGGTGATCATATCCTTCTTCCCAACAGGAAAGATGTGGGCAAGTTGGGCAGAGACAGGATGGAGGAGCTGGCTGAAATAGCAGAGGTAACAACATTGGTAAGAGGACATTAACACTGACAGACTCTTGGCTGAAGGATTTAGGAGGACAAAAACTGCACGTGCTCACAGAGGAGAACAAAAATGTTTGTTTCAAGCATTCCAACCCAGTCTTGCTTTGAAGAACCAGCTTTATCATTTAACTTGTTGAGTAGGGAAAATTTGTTTGATGAAAGCCAATGAAGCTCTTACAGAAGGGAAAGTGTTACTACAAAATCTCTAATGAGGTTCACTTTACCTACTTGCAGTCTTTCTCCCATGGATTTTGCACACTCCCAGTCTCAAACCCATGTGCTCACAGGCCTTTGGACGTCTGTGCACACAAGGCCTGTTCAGGATTTCTTGTGTGCAATATGAATGAGGGTGGCAGGCTTTTAAGTTCCCCATTCTGTTCCTGAGGTACCTCATGACTTGGAACCACAACCTGGTTTTTTGCATGTCTTTTATACCTTTCAGGGCCATGAGCTACAGCCAGGTGGCCCTGGCTGGCTTCAGCTTTTAATAACCTGCTGCCCATTGCTTGCTTTTCCTCCTTTGGAGTTGCCCATTTTCTTGGAAGGATAGCAGAAGAATGGGATCTTGCCACCCTATTGTTAGATGTGGGCTTGCTGACATCTCTGCTGTTGTCTGTTCAGAGCATGGTCCAGAAACTGCACCTTACTGCTATAAGAGGTGTCCTAAGAGTAACACCTGGGGGATGGTGCCCTTTAATGTCAATGCAGGCTGCTCTTGTAGCCCCTGTTCTGCTTTTTTGTCTGTACTTTCACACATGCACATGGACACATTTCCATTCATACTCTCTTCTTACCAATCATAATATTTCTGTTACACACCTGTACAGTCATGCATCACCCTTCCCCCTCAGTGACCTGTTCCAGGGGTGTCACCTGTGCTGTTTTCCTTACCTAGGGGTGCTGTGCCAGTGGGCATTGGTCAGGCTGGGACATGAGGACATTTGCCCTGGAGCCGTCAGCAGTTTTCCTGGGTGGGAACCCACTGGGGGCAGTGCGGGACAGATTAAGACTCTGTTGCCTCTATTCCCTTGCTAAGCCTCTCTGCATGATTTGAGTTTTTTTTCTCAACCCTTTCCAGAGTGAGAAGAGCAAGGAGGAGGTCTCCCACCACAGTGTCATGGTGCATCAGTTGGGCTGTGATCTCACTGGGCACAGCGCTGACCCTGGCAGTGCTCAACTGCAGCGCCAGAGGCTTTCAGGGGCTGAATGGCTACGAGGAGCAGAGGTGGCTGCAGGGCTGGAGCACCACCAGAAGCATGCAGCATGTTGGATGGAGATGGAGCTGCTCCAGCAGCAGCTTAAGGCCTTGCAGGAGAAGGTGGGTGTCCTTCAGTTGGTGGCAGGCTGCTGAGTGGTCCCTGTGATGCTGGTATTGCCCCGCTTGGGGCTGTATTGGATACCTTTCCCAGTCAGAAAAAAACTTGTCCTCGTCCTCTTTGTGGGGGACAAAGGATTCTCCCTTCTCAGGGATGTCAGGAGCCAGTTCAGGTGCAGCTAGGGACAAGTCCTTGCCACCTGTGATGTCCTCTGTCCTTGTCCCATGCAGGCTGGCTGGGCAGAGGGGATGGAGGCTGAGTGGAGTGGCTCACACAGGGGTGCCAGGGGCTGTGATTCCCCATGACTCAGCTGACAGAGGAGCTGGCGGGGGTTGTAGAATCAGGTAAGGGTTGGGCAGGGATGACAGCAGCCAGACAGGCCTTGTCTGAGGAAAAGGAAACAAGGAGATCTGAGCAGGGGAACTAAGATCACCAGGACAGAGAGAGGAAAGCCAATGTGAAAAACCTTCAGATATGTTAATACCCCTCTCCTGCATTCCACCCTGTGGGCAGGCTCAGGGACTAGTTTTCCAGAGTACAGTTTACCCATGCCAGCCACTCCTAGGTAGCCCTAGTGCAAAGTTGGACCAGACCTGCTTCCCAGTACCAGGTTTGCCCTTTGCTGGTGGCAGGAAGCAGAGGACATGTGGTACAGGACATGTAGTACATCCCAGCTTGCCTGGGATGTATCTAAGAACCCAGGCGAGCAGCCTCCTCTGTCTCTTGCCATTGGGGCACTTGGTGCTGGGATTTCCTCCCAGAAGAGCCCTCCAGCAACTCCTGCTCCTTGCTGCTCAGCAAGGGGAGCAACTCTCATCAAAGAGATCCTGTTTATCCTCCAGCAGCCCTCAGTGCTCTCAGTCCCTTGCTTTGCAGGCTGCCCAGTAAGCACCACTCCCATGGTCCTTCAGCTCTGCTGCGGCCATGCTGGTGTGAGAGCTGAGGTGAGGGCTGAGGGTGCTACCTAACCTCTCCTCTCAGCCACAGCACCCCTGGGCCTGTCCCATTGTTGGCTCAAAGCTGTAACCACCTGTCACTCTGTCTGTGTTACAGCTTTTAGAAGCCAGAGCAAGCCTGAGTCTGGCCCAGACCCAGCATGCTCTGCAGTTGCAGCAGGCCAAGGCCCAGATAAACAACATGGTGCCAAAGAAGCAGTTTGAGCACCTGCAAACCACCTTGAGAGAGGAACAGAGCAAGACTCAGCAGCTTCAGGAAAGCCTCCACCAGCAGGCTGAGCAAACATGTAGGCAGCTGTTCAGGACCCAGGTAAGCAGATAATTGTGGGAGCTCAGTCAAGGGTACTGTGAAGGAACACTGCTATCCTGGCAGCCTGGAAGGGTACTGGTGGTTGAAGCCACCAGAGGTTTGGGTGGAAGATGCTGTATATAAAGGACCTGCATGGAAAATGCACTTACCTTAAATTCAGCTGCAGGTTTAATTCTTCATGAACCCAGTCACTGCCCTGCATGCAAACAGGAGCCCTCTCCACTCTAATCCATGTATCCCAGACCAGGTATCTACCTTGTGCCTAGAAGAGCAGGAGTTATCCAGGAAGAGAGTCTGTTGGCTCAGTCTGGGAAGAAAAAGAGTTTTAGCCCTCTATGTGGAGTTGTATGTAGCCTGCACAGAGTGGGGTGGTTTTATCTCTGGGACACTGGGCAATGAGGTTGTGGGGTTTTGTGACAAACTGGGCAAAGATAAATTATAACCTAAGGAATTAAAATGAGCAGACACAAAAACTGCATCCAAGGAAGCTGTATTGCTCCCAGGGCTTTTCTGGACAAGTCTGGGAGAGGGGAGACCACTGGCTTGCTTTTGTAGAAAACATTGCTATGAAATCTGTGCTTTGTCTTAAAACTGGTTGGGTGCAGACCTAGGGAAGGTTTTACTGCTCCAGACACCCGTCCCACTGCTCTTTGCATCCTGCACTTCAGCTGATCTCCCCCTGCTCTCCTTCAAGGAGTGTGAAGGTCTGTGAACAGGGCCCTGGGGAATTGTATGGTCCAGGGTTGCCATAGGCCAGGTGTTGGGACAACTCAATGACAGGTTGTCTTGCCCACTGCAGGAGGAACATGAGCATCTGCTGCAGGCAGCTGTGGAGCAGACAAAGGGGCTGGAACACAGCCTGAGGAGTGCTGAAGCTGTGCTAGCAGAGAGGGCAGCTGAGCTCAGAGATGCCCAGGTGAGTGCAGGAGGGGTTAGTGCTGTGTGCTCCTGCCTCTCCAGTACCCCTGCATGGGATGCTGAACCTGAAGCCTCCTGTCCCCGCTGTAGGCCCAGCTCTCCAGGAACAAACTGCTGATCGAAGACCTCCGTGGGGAGAACAGGCGGTTTGCAATGGCCCTGCAGGCTGCTGAGCTGAAGCAGAAGAGCATGCAGGAGAAGAACCAGCTGCTGGAGGAGCAAGCCTCAGCTCTGAAGCAGCTTATTGGAAAAATCACACCAGCATCTCTGAGTGGGTGATGGGACGTGCAGTGGCAGTCCTGCCCCTGGTCCTGGCCAGGGTTGGTCACGTGCAGAAGGAGAGGTATGTCTGGGTTGGGAAATCAGCCTTGTCCTCTCTGGTCTTGCCAGGATGTTCCCGTGTAGAAAATAGAAAATGGAGAACCCAGACCTTTAAGGAAGTTTGTCCTGTGGATAGCTGAATGTTTCAACTGAAAGCAACTGCCTTGGTGCCTTTCTCTGGCAGAGTGTGCTTTTATAAGTCAGGTCTGTCGTGGGGCAGCCATCCCACAGGATTTCCTTGAACTCCAGCCATGTTTGGTGGTGATGCAGGTGCTCCCCCTCTGTGGAGGGTTGATGTTGGGGCCACACTGTTATGGCTGGGAAGCCAGGGGGCTTGAAGGTCCCTCTACCTGGCTCACTCTGAGCAGAAAAGCTGTGTTGTGGCATTAAAATGTCTGTAATATTACAGCATCTCCTGCCATCTCCAGTCTGATCTGTATTTCAGTAACCTTCCCCAGCTGTTGCTGAACTTTTATTCCCTACAGCTCCTCTTGGGCTCTAGGAGACTCTGGCCCTCCTAAACCCTGAGCCTAGGATCCAAAACCAACCAGACTGTTGCCTCTGCACTGAGCAGGACAGAGGGGCCAAGGGAAGAGCCTTTTTTCAGTTTGAGCTTCTAAGGCTTGGGGCAGGGTTGATGACCCCTGCTCAGCACTGCACCTCAGAGGAGACCAGGAGACATGCTAAGTGAACTCTGGCCTTTACACACTGCCAGTGAGTACTGCTATTGCCAAAGTAAGTTGTCTAAAAGGCCAAGTATTCATATCAGCAAATACCCAATCTATTGCTCTATTGATACCTCTGGATGGAAGGTGCATCATTGCCCAGGTGCCCCTGCCTTGCTCCCTCCAGAACAGAGGATATTTACATAGGGGCTGTGGTTGCCACTAGCTGTGAAAGGAATCCTAGGATTTTGAGGGCTATGGAGACTACTGTACGAGAGACTAGACAAGTCTGACTCCTTCAGGCTACTGGTGCAGAGGCTGGACAGTCAGTACAAAGAAGAAGGCTTAAAACCATTTCAAGCTGTTGTTGGTGTTGGTTCAGGAACAAAAGGGAATAAATTGGCTGTGAGCTGAAACTCAGCTACTGCATTTAAGACTGCCCACCTGCCAGGGCAGAGGAGTTCCCTGGCCCTGGGGCAGTGCTCTCAGGTGGCTGGAGGCTGTGACTGAGGAGGCCTCCTTGGTTTTGAGGTACTTTTTTTTGCCCTGATGCATGACAGCTGACACTCCTCTTTGCCTTGGGGGCAGCCCTCATTACAGGGGCCACAAAGTGAAGCTGGGCTATTGGAAGGAAGGAAGCCCCACAGAGAGTTCCTTGGCTGAGGGTGGGAGAGCAGTGCAGTAGCACCCCAGGCATTTACCCTGTTTCTGCATTCTTCCCCAACTGTTTGCTTTCTCAGCTCCAGACTGAGAAGGGGGCTAAGCAAACCTCTAGTCTTACCTAGGGCTAATGTTTTTGCAAGTGTTCTCTTAGCCACTACTCTAGAGTGAGCAGCTCCATTAGAAAAAACAGACAGGGAAGGCAGCTCTTCAGCCTTGTTCTGGTTTTGTGCTAACTAGAATCCTTAAAACCCTCTGCTCCCTTTCCCACCCCTACTCCAAACAGTGCCTGGGTCTTGCCAGACCAGTGCTTGGGGAAGCCCAAGTGTGCTGGGAGAAACCCAGACTGCAGTGCTCGTTGACACAGCACCTCAAGAAACAACATTTATAGGTCTCTGATGGGAGACAAGGCTTCATGTCCAATCCTGGAAAGAGGCTTGCACAGCCTTATCTGACACTTGGGAGGAGCAGTTCCACTGAGACACTTAAATAACCATAACGCTTCAGGGTCAGGATGGGTTTGGCTAGAGAGCCAGATCAGAATGCTTAATGAACACAACATTAACTCTTAAAAACCACTAGACTGAAGGCTGAAGCAGTTCTTTATTTTGCAACCACAGAGCTTTCCTGGCTTCCAGAACCCAGACAGTTGGTGTCTTACTACCACATGAACAAAGAACTATTCCAAACAAAATTGCATTCACAAACCTTGGTTGTAGATGTGGGGCTGGGATAACCACCCCCACCCCCAGGATCGTTACATTACCAATATGCACCCTTTGCTCACCAAGAGCTGGCCAATGTGGTTTGCATAATATAGGGCTGACCTTCAGGTAAGGCATCAAAGGCTGTTAGCAGGAGTGGCAGGGTGCCACTGCAGAAACGCTGAGGTGTCTGAAGTCCTGCACACACCAGAGTTCAGTCCCCACTGTGGGCAGGCCACCAAGCAAGAGTTGTCCCTCCTGCCCTGCACACTCAGGACAGTATGTGCTCCAGGACTCCTTGTCTGATTAACTGTTCACATTTCCAGCGGGGTAAAAAGTGCTGCAGAGAAACACGGAAAAGTTTTCCCTCAATTTGTTGGATTTGTTGCTGCACACAGCCAGCTCTGTTTGTTGTGCTATATATCCACTGCATCATGGTACCAGAACTGCTCTCTGGGCCATGCAGACAGCTTGCAGCATGTGTAAGGAGCTGCGTGTGCAGGAACCGTGACATGCTGTAAAGATGGGATAAGCAGGGGGATGACATGGGACTGAAAGGGAAGAGAATGGACCACACTCTTATCACAAGTACCTGGCTGTTCTTCTTCAACAGGATGGTAGTCCCATCATCGATCTCAAATTCTCCATGATCTCTTAAACACCGCACCTGCAAAGCAGAAATGCAGCTCTCAGATCATCCCATCTCCCATGTAAAGCACCAGACATCACTGCTGATTAGCAACAAATGCCCCAGAACGGTGAGAGCAGATACATTCCTACCCTCCTGGGGGAGCCTCAGTACAGGGCAGACCTAGAAATACAGAACTGAACTGATCCCATGGTCTGTGGGCTCCACCTGATGTTCTCTTCCTGCCTCTGCCTGGAGCAAGAGCTCAGCTCAGCTCTCCAGAGATGTGAGGAAGAGGAGCACAAGAAACAGGGTCTGGTGAACAGCAGTAGCGTTTCCAGGAGAACCTCCCCTCCCCACACTTATACCAGAAAATGCCTATCTGTTATAACAGTGAGACTGCTTAATAAGCAGGTTTATTGTCTCTACATGTTCTTTTTAAGAGACCATCAGAACAGAGCACTTCAGGTACTGACTGATTTCTCATGTGCTCTTGCTCTGTTGTATCAATTGTGTAAAGCAATTTATAGTCTCATCTATAACAGACCATTAAAAAAACCCAACAAACCCCCCTAGGTAACAGTCCTTAATGTGGGGCCATGGTTTCTAGTTGAGCTGAGAGCTGGTTCAGTTTCTGCAAAAAGCTGCAAAACCTTCTCACTGAATAATTCACCCCACCACAAATGCCCTGCAGGCTAAAAATGCCATCTTTCACCATACTTTGTGCCCTCAGTAGGAGAAAGAGTAAAACATTGGCAGGTAGAGTAAAACACAGAAGCCTGTGAGAGCTTTGGTGCTCTCAAAGGCTTTGCTTGATGAACTGACTTGCGATGGGGATAAAAGTTCTCTAAAAAAGATGGTTGGGCAAATGTTTGTTCCCAGACAGAAACCACAAATCTTGCACTTACTTCAATGTACAGGCTTTTAGGAGGCTTTATGTCCTGAGTAAGGTCCAGCCCCTCCTCTCCTCCTACTGACCTCATATAGGTAGCCAGAGACTTTTTGTACCGATTGAACCACTCCACCTGTGGGCATGAACAGCAATCCCTCAGTCAAAGCCAAACACATAATGCTGAAAGACAGGTCCTGATGAAAAAGACCTAGTTTATTTGTGCTGACAGACCACTGTTCTCAAGCGTGCTGATGTGAGCCAAAGGTGAATACAAGCTCTTCTAAAAGGAAAAACTGCCCTTGAGGCAATCTGGATTCAGGGTAGGACACATGCTGCTAATGTCAGCAGCTCTGTACATTGGTCTAGAGATGGCATTTGAGAGCACCACGTGCACACTTAGTTCTGCTGATCTCTCTGTGAGTCTGATCTAGTGAAGATCAGATGATCCTTAAAAGTGCCTTAGTATGTGCACTCCGTTTGGGGTTGCACCCACAGACAATGAATAAACAAGTAAGTATTTACGAGGAGGCATGTTAAGTACCATGTTTATAGCGGGGGGCAGAGGCTACCCTATCTGACTCTATTAAATAAATAACCCCTCAGGAGAAGTAAGTGGGAGGAGGGTAAAACTTTAAACCAAGGCTGACTCACTTCCTCAGCTGACATGTGAAACTGGATGGTGTTTGGCAGGACGCTGCCGTACTCCCACCTCAGCGCTCGGATCCGCAGCAACCGGTCGTACCTGGGGGAAGGAACGGGACAAACCCGGAGCCCTTGCTGAGGTGAGAGCTGGCAACATCCCCAGGCAACACCGACACCCCAGTCAAAGCAGGCAGCAAATACCTGGGACGTTCCACCCCTGATTTTTGGCCTGCCCATAATGAAAACTTTTCAGGAGTGAAGGGAAGCGGGGACTTCTCTTTGTGGTGGCACCAGCAGTGAACACAAGGAGAACCAGCCCCGCTGCTGCACCTGGCGGAGGGACCACCTGCCCAGGCCCAGAGTCGCAACACCCTGCCCCTGGGGACCCTGCGCCGGCGGGACTGAACCGATGGGTGTCCGCCCCCCGCACTCACAGGTAGGCCAGGAGGCAGCGCTGGTTTCGGAGCAGGCAGCAGTGCCGGAACCGGATGAGGAAAATCAAGTCCGTCCGTCCCGCCTTCGCTTCGGACCTGGAGGATGAGGAGGATAAGGCTGGAGGGCACCGTCCGGGCTCTGCGGGACGCGCCGGGGCCAGACGCCACACTCACACGTCCGCCTGGTTCCGCTCGTACAGCGCCCGCATCTCCTCCAGCGCCTGCCGCAGCCCCTCCGTCTGCAACACGGGACACAAGTCAGCGAGACCGGGGCCGCCGGCGGGGCCCCTCGCGCTCCCGGTGTCCCCGGTGTCCCGGTGTCCCCGCTCACCCGGAAGGGCGGGAGGTGCCCGCCGGTGGCGCGGTGCAGTTCCCGCACCAGCTCCATGACCCGCTCCCCCGCCATTTCGCCGCGCCGCGCGCGGGAAACCCGCCGGCNGTGGTGCCGTCCCCCCCGCCGCCCCCTGCCCCCCCCCCCCCGCCATTCCGCCGCGCCGCGCGCGGGAACCCCGCCGGCGCCGCAGCCAATGGGGAGCCATGGGCGGGGCCACGCGGGAAAACAGCCAGGGTCGCAGCCAATGGGGAGCCGCGGGCGGGGCCACGCGGGAAGCCCCATAGCGCCGCAGCCAATGAGGAGCCAAGGGCGGGGCTACGCGGGAAAACAGCCAGCGCCGCAGCCAATGGGGAGCCGTGGGCGGGGCCACGCGGGAAACCCGCTAGCGCCGCAGCCAATGGGGGTCGAGGACGGGGCTGCGCGGGGCGGGGCCGGGCGCTGTAGCTCCTCCCGCGGGTCCCGCCCCGCCGCCGGTCCCTGCCCCGAGTTGTGCCGCTCCCGACGCCCCCGGGTGATGCCGGTGCGGCTTCGGGGCGCCGATGGGTCACGCTGAGATCCCCGCAGTGCTTACGGCACTGTCTGGCTGCCTCTGGCAGCCTTCTCCCCAGCCCTTCCCAGAGCATTCCTCTTTTGATAGCAACGTCCTTCAAACTTGAATCGTGCCAAAAGTAGAGGGAGGGAAGGGATAAAAAGCCAAGCGAGGTGCGTTTCTGGATGGGACAGGAAGCATTTTAGCACTCGAAGCGCTGGAAACGGATTCAATAATCCAGGACTGTGGCTTTTCCTGCTCCAGTAATTTATTTCTCTGACCATGTGTTTCTTATGGTTACTAGACGTAAAAGCTGAGCAGCGTTTCGTGCAGCACGGCTGTGTGACCACGCTCAAAACTGGAGGAGCAGGGAGAGTGCTGTGAGGCTTTCACACCACGGCTGAGCCACCTCCGTGTGGTTTGTGTGCTTGAGACATTTATGCTGCTTTGTGTTCAGGATGATGCGCCACCTGCACAGCTGAGAAGGGTCTTCCTTCTGGCAGGAGTGTTTTAATGATCTCAACATCACAATGTTTTATTTGAGGTTTTAAGGCATTGGAGGGGAAAAGGCCCAGAAATGCTCCAGTCATCTGCAAGCTGGAGATGAGCTCCTGCGGGTCTGTTTCCCAAGCAGACCCATTTCCCAAACAGACCTGTTTCCTGGCCACTGTGCTACAGCCGGTTGTGTCTCTCTGGTGGGGGGACAGGAGGGGTGACACGACAGAACTAGCCACCCTCTGCAGGGGGTGTTGGGTTACCTCTTGTCCTTGTGTCACCACTGAAACAGATTTGTGCCTACCTGGTGCTGTTTCCTTCAGCAGTGCAGCATGTTTTCCAAAGGGTCTGACCTGTACAGGGTACAATGCTGTCCGGCTGGGGAGCACATTGCACTTAGCCAGCCGTGGAGTAACATGATCCCACGGCTGGAAATCAAAGCTCGGAAAAAACCCCCATGTGTGGCTTCAGCAGATGCTGCAGGAGCAGCAGTGGGGGGGGATTTTGCAGGACACAGTGGCAGGACGGGATGTTGGTCTTCAGCAAGGCACTGCAGCTGTGGGGCTAATGATGGCCAAGGTGCAGCTTCGTGACTGGGGTGTCGTGTGGGAGGGCAGCTGGCATGGTCTTGGGGGGCTTTGTGTAAGGAGGAAAAGCATCCTGGAGTCAGCAGCATCTCTCCTCTCTCTCCTCTGGGCTGTCTGGCTGTGGCAGGGACACCCACCCTCTCCCTTCCCACCCAGCCCATGGCACAGCAGAGGTGTGGGGCCTGAAGAAGATGCTGTGAAGTGCCTGGTCCCCAGAGTGCTGTCACTGCAGAGGCATCGTGTTTGGCTCGTCATTAATCATTGTGTTCTGCAGTGATAATGGCCCATCTGAGCCAGGAAAGATAATAGCAATAAACAGACATCCCTAATTCCAATTGTGGCTGCTGAAAATTGGTTGTTGCCTCTTGCCGAGGGATAAAAATGTAACTGAGTCTTGATTGAAAAATTCCGGGGAAGCTGCCTTATCTTATTGCTTTGCCAGATTAAAAAAATCCTCATACATAAAAATAGACAAAATTAATGAAGAATTTACAAACATCTATATTTTGTGTTAGGAATTGTGATAAAATTAGGAAAACAGCTGAAGACACTGATTTATACAACTGTGACTATTTCAGGCAATGAAGGTTTACATATCACAGTTTAACAAGATAAAAGGTCTCTCACAAAATACATAGATGACAGACAACTCATCTGAATTTGACATAACACAGCATCAAGTACAAATGTAATGTGATGAACAGTGCCAGGTCATTCCCCAGTTAGGTAACATACAACCTCTTGAATAAGGCAATTCAAATATAACTCTTAATTCAAATCACAACATACCCAGGCAGCATGCAGGGGAAAGTAATTTATTTTGTACATTGAAATGACACAACTTGCAACATGTTTCCATTTTATGTAGTTAGAGCAACAGGATATAAACCATTCGAATTATATATATATATATATATATATGTACCTATATATATATATCTCAAGTCAACAGTTGTATTTACTGGAATAAAGATTATCTGTTTTTGGTAAAAATAAAACTATTTGAATTCACTAATTAACAAAATGCACAGTGATCAGAAACCCAATTCTTCTCACCATTGTCTTACCTGGCTGGCTCGCATTTCCCTGTGATGCAGCAGCTGCATAATCCCAGATTCAGAGAGTTCCTTGCACAGAGGAACAAAGATTCCCCGGCACGTGGATCCCACGGCTGCAGAGTGTGCCACCCACACCTGATGGACAGCAGTGCTCCCATCACACCCGTACGCACCCCATGGCCTGGAAACTGCTCTTCCCACCTCTGTTTCTGGGCACCTGCCCGATAAAAGCACTTACACGCGTGCCTGACCTTTGGGGAGTCAAAAGCTGAGTTGCATGTGGAAACACATTCACTAGAACAGGGCTTTCAACCCTTTATTACCAACTAATTCCTCCAGACCTTCGTGACTGAGACATTCAAAAACCTGTGAATCTGCTCAGAAGCAAAAAAAAATCTGAGCCAAAAATTTCTTTGATATGGTGGAGCCTAACGGACGTGGCTGAGGATATATTTCCACTGCAGCGGACTTGGGGATCACAGAAGATAATGAAGGCTTTTCTTAGTATTGAAAAGTTCTTTCAAAAGGAAGAAAGGAAGAAGGGAAAGAAGATTTTTCTCTAGAACAGAAAAAAAATTTAGTAATTTCTGAAAGACTAATCTAGGCAGCTTCTCCCTGGTGAAGGGCTGTACATCCCCCTGTTTTAACCGATACCTGTAGGGACAGACCCTCTTGCTAAGATATCACGTCCTGTGGTGGCCGAGTCTCCCTTGTCCTGTCCCCATGCGAGGAAGGGGACTGATCTGGGTGTCAGCAGGATCACTTCTGCCACTGGCTCAGGGCTGCTGGCACGTGCCAGGGGTGTTGCGGGAGTGGCTTTGGAAGGGGCCAGGCTTTGTCAGGCTGAAGCCCCACAAAGCCTTCAATGAGGGTTCCCCTATTAAGGCCTAATAAGGCTATCGTGCCCATAAATAATGAAGAGGCTGAAGTTTGGATGTGAGGGAATCCAAATGCCCCAAGCCTGTAAATGGATTCATGAGCTATTTCTCTCCTTTGGATAATCTACAGAGCAGCCATGGCAGCAGCAGCCCAGACCTTCCTGCTGGACAACCGTTTCAGGCTTCAAAACCCATCTGTCAGCCAGAGGAACTATGGGAGAAACCCGATTTTCAGAGTGATTGTTACTGGATCCTGTTTATCGCCTTTACAAAGTTGTCTCGTGCCTCCCTACTACTCTATTTACTGCTCTAGTAAAAAAATCATTGGCGTGTTTATTTCCCCTTAAAGATACAAAAAAAAAAAAAAAGAAGTCTTCAAAAGATGTGGGGAGAAAGGTCCTTTCACAATGACATTCAGAGCAAAGAGAAACGACATTTTACAGATCATTAGAGAGCTATCTTTGGCAGAATATTTCAAATAAATTATTTTTACAAATATTTTCTGCAGTCATATATTTATTTTGAATAATTCACTCTCAGCTATAGGGTTACTGGTTCACTACTCTCTATTAATAGGAAAACACCACAAATATAAAAATATATGAGCTCAGCACAACTTTTAGGCTACCACGACTGTGTCCAA
This sequence comes from Grallaria varia, assembly GCA_013396735.1. Taxonomy (NCBI): domain Eukaryota; kingdom Metazoa; phylum Chordata; class Aves; order Passeriformes; family Formicariidae; genus Grallaria; species Grallaria varia. The sequence continues at coordinate 376,981 of VWZG01002110.1, forward strand.
TAATTTCAAAAGTTGTAGATTGATACCACGGAAAATATGAAACAGGTTTTCTAACAGCGTGTCAGCTTAAGAGATCACAGCTCGTGGCTGCTGTAGAACAACACCAGGGAGGGCGGCTGGTGCCGTGGCACGGGACTGCCGTGGGAAGGAGCTGGAGAAGCCGGATGCTCGGAGCCAAGTCCTTGCCGTCACCGGCCGTCTTCCCACGGGGAATCGTCTCTCTCTGACCCCTAAGGCTTAGAGATGTCGCGCTGGGTGGTGGCTGAAGGGTGTCCTCCCGAGGTGGGAGAACTGGGGAGCAGGTGGGTGACACCGGGCTTGCTGCGCTGAGAGTTCCAGCCGAACCAAGGCGTTGTCCTGTCCTGTGCTGTACCCCAGCAGGGAGGGCAAGTGCGGCCGCCTTCACTCTCTGAGTCACCTCCTTCTCGCCTTTGCGTGGGGAAAAGCACCGAGGGAGCCGCAGGGTTTGCCCTGGCACCGTGGCCAGGTCCTGCCCCGGACTGTCTCTAGGACCCCAGCAGGATGGTGACTCTGTCGGGAGCCCCGAGCCGTGGTGGCCCAAGAAGGGGGGCTTGCCTGGTCCCAATCTCCCCCTGCAGCACATGCCACCGAGTCCACCAAACACTTAGATTTAAATATTTCGCTTTGTTTATACAGCATGTACAGAATATACAGCATCGGACAATTATTTCCCAGTAGACTAGAAGTGTCTCCCAAGATGACCTCTTTTATCAACAAATATATATATAAATTGACAGTAATAAAAGAGTTGTACCAACAAATATTATGGCTTTTTCAAATAGTGTAGCTGCATTGTGCCATTGAATTTGGGAGGAACTATGACAGAGACAGAGAGATTGGGAGGCTCCAGGTTTGACCCACCAGCACAAGTGCCAGCTCATGGCACCAAGCATGGCACCCAAGAGGGAAGGTGGAGTTGAATTTATGACCAATTCTCTGGTTTCTGTCTCCAGGCAAACCGGTTCTTCTGCAAACTCTCCTTTCAACCCTGCTTTGAAAGAATTTGGCTCTCTCCAGCTGGGGTCTGCCTGCCCTGTCCCTGGAGGGGGGACCAAGGGGCTGGTTGGGCTGTCAGATCTCTCTCTCTCTGTCAAGGTTTGCACAAGACGTCTGTCTGCCCTGGAGTGCCCTGTGGCTGTGAGAGGGAGGACACACAGGATGAAGGGTAACACGGGATGACTGTGGCAGGTGGCTGGGCTGACTGGTGCTTTGGGTGCGTCAGGAAGGGTGGTCGCAGCCTCCTCCCTGCCTGCCTCCCCCGTGCAGCTCCTGGGGCCATGGGGGGCTCCCCTTGGGCTGCTGAGCAGGGGGACAGCGGTGCCTGTCAGAGGAGGGCAGGAAAATGAGAGCCATTATTTCTGGAGCACGTCATTTTTGTGCTCCAGCACATCCCAAATACCAGAGGACAACTTGTCTCGGCAGTGCCGTCCCCACCCTGGCATGGGGCACCTGTGAGGTGAGTCACCTGTGCTGCAGCACCGCTCGCCTGCTGCCTGCCCTGCTCTTGGGATGCATCAGCCACCGGCTGTTCTCCTCACTCCTTAGACCCCCCGAGCCACCTTGAGCTCTTTCTCTCCTGCATCCTGCCATTCCAGGGGATCCTTCCTGCCTCAGCCTGTCCAGCACCCCTGGGACAGGCTGTGCAGGCAGCTGCCTGCTCCCTGCCTGAGCATCCCTCCACTCCCCAATGGGACAGTGGAAGAACCTTCTGACGTGGGTTGCATCTCTGCCAGGAAAGATGTGTTTCTGTGGTGTCTCCAAGCTCACAACGACAGCCCCGTTTTTACTCTAGAAGGAGGAGCAGTTGTTCAAGTGTGCAGAAATGACTTTCGAGGACTGGAGTGGTCACTCAAGCATTGAGATAATTGGGCCTCTTCATCAAAGCAGAAAATTAGTAACGGATCTAAATTACCGCTACTGTCATTTTTTGACTAATTTCTGTTTCATTTCCCTCTCCTTCAGAACATTATGGCCACTCCCTGCAGACCTATTGGCCAAAACCAAAGCTGGTGCTCCCATGAAGATGCATGGGGAGCTCATGTCTCTCCTCTGGCTCTGCCTGCAGAGCACTGAGCTGTGAGTGGCTCTTCCCTCATGTGGGGAGAAGCACAGAGAGAGTACCATGGGGAACCTGCTGTCTTGGAGGTGTGTGAGGTTTCCCTTCTTGCCGAGGGTTTGTTTTTGGGGTGGGACATCGAACGTTGTGTCCTCTGTGTCCTCTTCTTGATTAGTGTGATGTTCACATCCGGTGAACACCAGGTGTACCAGGGACCTCTCCAGATAACTGAGGACAGCAATAGGTATAAAGATGCCCATCACTGCTGAGTGGTCTTCAGGAATTTCATGGTTTGGATTTCACAACCTCATGCCAGGTCTTCTTGGCACAGAGACTCAGGGTCTGTATTTAACCAAACTCTGCATTTTGTGGGTTTTACTAGCACGTCTGTGTTCTTCCTGCTAGGAATTGTAGGAGAATTCACCAGCTTCTGCCCTTCATCCACAAGTGAAACTGTGCTGGATTGTTGAACAATGTCCTCAACAGGTAGTCTTGCGAGCTGGACTATGTGCAGAGCTGTGCCTCCTAATGCTTCATGCATTATGGAAAAAAGAAGTAGGACAAGTGTTGTCAGGGAAAAAAAATAAATAACATTTTCTTCCTTGCTAACATAGCGACTGTAAATGTAAGAGGTATTATTGCCACCTTTTGCTCTCTTGAGCTGCTGAGAGAAGGGCCTTTTTCCTGATTAAGAGCAAGATAAGCAGGTCTCCTGCAAGGCTCCCTGCATGAGCATGTTCTCCTCAAGAGCTCAGAAGATGAAGGAAGCAACACGGGGCAAACAAATGAAGACACAACAGGCATTGGTTCGTTCTCATTTGTACAGGGGGAGTTCAGCCAAGGGGTACCTAATCACAGCTCTTAAGGCAAGGAAAGGCCAGGGCAATGCACGGGGTTGCAGCTGAAAGCAAGAGGCAAGGGAGGGATCTCAGCATTACACGGAGCAAGGAGAAATCCAGTTGTGCAGCTCCCTGCATCTGTGGGATTCGCAAAGCCACCGGTTTGGAAAAACTTTCATTAATATTCCCAAATAAGCTTGATAGCAACCTGGGACACATTTGCACCAGCAGGATCCAATCTATCTGTGCCAGCACAGCAATTTTACAGTGACGCAGAAACTCTCCACGTTTCTCAGGATCTCTGCAAAGGAGCTCACCTGCCAGAATCTCAAATTTCTGTAAGTGAGGAGCCCGTGGGCTGGGGCAGAGGGCACATGCTCCTGGGGATGACAGTGCCATGGACCGCAGTGGCAATTTCTGTCAAGAAAACAGAGCAAGGCTCTGCTCCACGCAGGTCTCACCCTGCTGTCATCTGTAAAAATATTCCTCTGAGTCAGAAGCGAAGGAGAAGAAATAAATCCCACCTCAACAAAGAGGTCAGGAGGTGCTGGGAGAGAGCCCTGTGTCAGTCTTCCATGTCCTGCAAGGGTTTAGGAGCTCTAAAAGTGGATAAAACGTACCAAGCCATTGCAACTTGCTCTGCTTAAATTCTGCCCATTTTAAGCAGCAGGAGGAAAGTCTTGAACCCCCAGTTAAAGCAATTAGTTTGTTCTGGAAGTGCAGGGGCAGGGTTGGGTTGGGGGTGGAGTTGGAGCATCCGTGGGACTTGGTAACAGTGGAAATCCAGCAAAAAATGTTTAATCTTCCACGGAGTCAGGAGCGAAGGAGAGCGGCACAATTAAAACAGAGCCTGTGGGTAGTGGCTGTGGCAGTGCCTGGGTGATGAACACGAGGGGCTCAGCACACTGAGGTTTGCCTCTGCTGTGTGGAGGTTTGCCTCGCTCCTTGCTTTTTAGGGGCTCAAGTCCATGGCACGGGGTGGTTAATCTTTGCCTTGAGGTACAGAGAGCAAGACTCAGCTAACAAGCATTGTTGTTCTGTCCAGCTGTGTCCAGCTGTGGGGCAGGAGGGACAGAGACTGCCTCTCTGCAGGAAGCCTGGAAGAAGACGGCATGTGAAGAGGCTCCACAGGGGAGGCAAGCACAGAGCAAGGCCCAGGATGGATTATCACTGTGCCTAGACAGTCATTTTTGGGACCTTGAGATAGCTCAGGCAGATGCTGGAGGACCTCAGCATCAGGTGGCCCGTGCCCCTGGTGCATCACTAATGGTCCTTCCCATTGGTACCTGAAGTGGGGTGGGGCTGTGTGCTGGGAGAGGCAGAAAGCTTTCCTAGCACAGCACAGCAGGCCAAGGGCTGTTTAGAATCAAATAGATAAAAATACTGTCTGGAGTTGGTGCCCACCAGACACCCCAAAAAAATTAGAGGCTGTGCTGTATCTGTGCAGAAATCAATATTCATGTCCACACCCATGGTAGCCCAGGCAGGGGGACATGCTGTGGCAATGCCTAAACCAAGGTTTCCAGATCTGGATGGGATCCCCATGGCACTTCTCCCTTCCCTGTGCCCTCTAATGCTGGGCATCCCACTGGCAGCACCCAGCTCCATCACTCTGCAGTGCTCCCCAGCACCTGCTTTGGGAACAGCACGCACCCCAGTGCCCTCATCCACACTTTCAGTGAGGGGAGCCCCAACCTGGCATTCACTTTGGGAAGGGGGAAGGAGCCAAGGGAGGGTTCAGAGCCTGCAGGAGAGGGTGGTAAACCACCCTGGGGACACTGGGGCCTCAGAGGCAGGGCTGGTTGTTCTTGAGATGCTCCAGAGACAGCAATGCCCTGCGGAGACTCCTTGGATGCTCCCAGGGGCATACCATAGGCAGAAAGTCCTTCTAGTAGCAGCAAGCTTCTGTCATTGTTGATAACACCTCTTATTTGGCCAGACAGGCCCCTTTCCTTCCCAGTGTCCCTTCCCTCTGTGCAAGGGGTGTTGCTGGCTGGCAAGAGGCCATTGGCACCTCCAGTTCCAAAAGCAGAAAGGCTGAAGTCCATAAAAGGTGAGGAATCTCACTGTATTTATTGTCCCTTGGTGCTTTTTGCAAGAATACAGATGCCTCTGGATGCTTTCCTGTGCAAGTCAATTTTTTACAAGCTAAACAGGCTTTTCTACAGCTGTGCTGTGAGCCTGTATGAGCGTCATAGTAGCTGGTCATTGCACTCTCAGGCTGGCCAGAGAGGTCCTGCCTGGTGATAGGCAAACATGCTTCTCCAGACAGGCTTGGGTGCCAAAGCCAACAGAAAAATAAGGCAAGGCTTTTTCCTGAAATAACACCCTCCAGCATTAAGTTTTCCCACTCTCCATCACTTTCTGGCTGTGCCCAGCTCTGTCCCTCCAGGAATGCAGCTGAGCCTCCTCTCCTGAGTTATGTATATGGCCACCAATACTGTTGCACTTGACTCTTACCCAAGCATTTAAAAATAGCTGTAACAATAACACACGGGCTCTGGTTCTCCCGTCCATGCCCAGAGCAGAAATAGCGTGGTGAGTTTACAGACTGCAGCCAGGCTCGTGACCGGAGTGAGCTCAAAGCCCCCCTTCTCCCTTCTGTCCTTTAAGGAAGCAATGAGGGCAGGGAGGAAGATGCACAAATGACTCTTGTGATCGTCCCTCATCTCAGAGCCACCACAGGCTGCCCGGAAAGGGGTGACACATGGTCAGGTGCCTTGGAGATGAGGATTTCACATCTCTGGAGCGAGCGGTTCCTGCACTGCCCTGGCACAGGCAGCAGTTTGGGTAGGCTCGGCTGAAAGACACCACTGATCTGTGACTCTCCTTTTTTTTTTTTGCACCTTTTGTGTGTGTTCAGGCTGTGGCTGGGATTTGCCTCCGCTCCTGCTGACTGCCGAAGAGCTGGGAATATGGTTTTTCCAAGATGCTTAGAGCTGCCACCGGTGTGTTCCTCCTGCTTGTCCCCAAACGTGACCTGTGGAGTTACTTTGGTGTCCACCTCTGAAGGTCCTTTGCACAGTGCTGCATCCTTTTCCATGGAAAGGTCTGCCTTTAGCCGGTGGGGGGGATGAAAGGCGGTGAGAGCAAACGGGGCAGGTGGAAGGATGGAGGCTGTTTCTGGCAACATTCCTGATCCCAGAGATGCTTTATCAGAGATGCTCCATGTCCTTCGCTTGTGAGGGAGGGTAGGGAGGCCATCAGGAATGAAGAGATGGGAGAACACTAGCGTGAGACAGGGGACGCGGCGAGCTGAGCTGTGCACCACTGGGCAGGTGGGCAGGCACAAGGACAAGATGTGCTTTCTCCTGCCCTCCCAGCAGTGTGTCAGGCATCTTCTGGAGGAGGGCAGATTACTTTTGCTTTCGGAGAGTGTCGTTTAAAGACCAGGCTGGTGCAGAAGAGCAGGCTTGGCACCCTTGGGAACACTGGCAGGTGGCTGGGGCTCGCTGGAGTGGTCCTTCCCCTCGCTGCTCACCCGTGAGCCCTCCATGAGCAACTGGCCACACACACGTCGTGCTGTGCATAACCTCGCTGAAGATGCCAAAAAGCACGCAGCTGGCGGAGAGTAATTGCATAAACAGGGCTGGTGTTTACCCTGTGATTTAAGCCTTGTCCTAAGCAAGCCCTGCTCCATCATTCCCTTTGGAAAGCTCTGTGAGCGGAACAGTTATTTACTGTCTGCTAACCTGAGCGGCTACACAAGTCCCATTTGGCTTGTTAATTACTTTAGTGACTACAATTCATTCCGAAGAAGCAAATGATGAGAGCAAAATACCAACATCACCTTTCAGCAGAAGTAATTACTGGGTCAGGAGAGCTGCTCTGCTTTCACAATCCACCACCCGTGAAAAGCACACAGACGTGACCAGCTGCGCTCGCCTGTGACTTGGGGAGTGTTGGAGCTTGACTTGCACTCATCCTGGAAGGTGCTGAGCACCCACAGGGAGAGTGAAGCTGGCAGCATGGCTGGCCAAAAGCAGCACAGGGTGTGGGGAAAGGCCAGATTCATTGGAGAACAGCCCAGGGATCATGTTGGCTCCTTTGGCTGCCAGGGTGTCTTAGTTACTTGCTCTGCCACACATCCCCTTGCATTGGCAGGTGGAGGTTTTACTGCCTCTGGGCCTCTACAGACACGGTCACACTGCAACAGAATCAGCCACATCCTACCCTTTCTCTTTTTGCCCGGTGGCACGTTTCTAGCCTGGAGCTTGACAGTCACACACTGCTGTTGGTGCCATTCTGACCGGCTGCGTGGCCCCATCCTGACCCTGCATGGCACACAGGCAGCAGCATGGGCAGGACCCTGGGAACACGTACACCTCACCAGGAGGCACAGAGAGAGCCCCTCCAGATGAAGGCAGAGCTTGCCTGGAACCCCCCTCCATCTCCAGAGCTGGTGTTTGAGTTCAGCTGTCGGAGCAGGATCTCCCAGGCACTGCAGGGAGGCTTTATCTGGAGACAGCTCAACAGATGCTGCATGAAACACAGGGAGGAGAAACATCCCTGGGCACGTGGAGACTTTTCTCCTCCTCCTCAGTGCTGGCTGAGCTGTGTTGAGGCACATGGGTCTGAAATGGCCCATGTCACCTGGACTGGGGCATGGGCAGGCAGCTGTTGAGAGCAGCCCAACCTCCTGGTGTGCTTGGTGACCTCACCTCAGATCCACTTTGGCACCCATGGACCCTGCCCTCCTAATGCACCTCTTGCATCCTCCCTTGTAATTAGCAGGCGACTTAAACTACTGCAAGTCACTGTGAGGCTGCAGAAACAGCAGGAGCAGCTCCACATAATGAGAAGACACAAGCAGGAAGAGCTGCTGAGTACCTTGGGGACAAACGCACGGCTGTCCCCAAGCCTAGGCCAAGCCAGCACTGACTAGGGACCCAGCACAGGGGCAGCTCCTGGATCCAGAAGGGTGGGTTGCACTGCAGCTTTGTCCCTGGGGGGGGTTTCCTACATCCATCCCCCTGAGGGTGGAGAGGGCTGAGAGCCCCAGCTGTGCGGCAGCAACCCGAGCCTGAGGCACCATGGAGATGGAGCAGGGGGAAAGGCGTGAGATGGGGCAGGAGCGGGTGGGCAAAGGCACCACTGCCCCTGTCAGTGGCAGAAACACAGTGAAAGCAGACCAATGAATAAAGGAGAGATGGGTACAAAGGGGAGACAACTGGAGGGGAGAGAAGGGTTTTCCATAGAGAATATGCAGGAGCAGTACTGGATCCATCAGGAATCATTACAAACTTTATTTCTCTGTGCATTGTGTACCATTGATAAGGATCATCACAATTAGTGGACTCACTGCCTATAGTGGTGGGCAATACACACAAAGAAAAAAATGAAGCCAAACAGATGAAAATGAAACCATTGCACATAAAGGTAATCATAAACCTGAACAACCTGCACCTGTGTTTGATTCTTCTCCCAAAACAATGAGAAACAAAAAGAAAAACCCCAAACCCAACCAAAAGTGGAAAAAAAAGGCTTGAGAAGAAAAAAAAAACCAAAACCACAACTTCATATTCCTAGAGACAATCTTACAGCAGGTTAATGAAAATTTCCACAGGTAGTTCAAAATGAGTACAAATACCCCCAGCCAGCTGGTTATGGTACAAGCATCAGACATGGTTTTCAGCTGAGTGGGAAGAGCTCACCATGGACATGCAGGCTGGGAGTTTGCCTGGCTGGAATGTCAGGAGGCCTGGCAAATGGCATAGGGTAAGAAGACATCTCTCAACACCAGTGCACAATGTTTCCCCTCTGCTGTGCCCTGGGGAGCTCTACACCCACACTTCCCTGGCTTGGCTCTCTACTCCAACCCGCACTACTGGCAGCGTGGGGTGATGCTGAGTTACATCTCCCTGTCTCATCCTTCCCAGTGATTTTGGATTTGAAGAGTGCAAAACGTGGCCTTTTCCTTAGGGGATGCTTCCCAGTTACACTCAGCAGAGTGGGAGATCTTGTTATGGCCCTTCAGCCCTTATGCTGAATTGTTCTGCCTCCAAATGGCTGTGGGAAAGGATCAGCCTTGGGCACTGATCCTGATGGCTTAACACTCAGAAACAGGGGCTGTCACTAGACCTCTGGGGATACAGGGAATAGCGGGGGGGCCAAGGGGTTTTGAGGCAGCCACTGAATATAAAGGCAGAGGCATGGGAGGTGCTGGGAGTCAGCCACACTTGTCCCCCTTGGACTGCTCATCCCACTCGGACTCCTTGGGACCTTGTGTGGATAGTGGAGGCCTTCACGCTGGCTTCAGCATGTCCAAAGACCCCAGCCATACAGGCAGACAGAGCCTGCAGTCTCCGGAGTGTGGGTTTTCCTCCCCTGAAAACCTACATCTGCGCGGCTGTTATTGCTTCCCACGGACCCGTGCAACAAGCAATAAGTGGGGACAGCTTTCCATCCTTTTACCCCTCCCCGCCCCACCGCTAAGAGGAAACAAACAAACAAGCAAAAAAACCCTATGGCAAAACCAAACTAACTAAAAATAAATAAAACCCAGTGAAAAGAAAAAAAACAACAACCCGCTTGTATCTGCAATGCTCAACCCACATGGTTGGAAGGACTATCGCTATAGGTTGCTATATACAGACAGATTTCATTTCATTCATGCAAATGTTACAAGTACCACGACAGCATGCCCGAGGAGGCAGAGGAAGGGGGAGGAGAACCCCCACCACCCCGCACAGCCTCGGCTTAGGACACTGGACACGAGGTTGCGGCTGCACATCCCCAAAGCATGGAGAGGGAGAGGTGAGGGGCATGTGGGTGGGAAATGCTAGTTGTACACACGCCAAAAACAAAACAAAAGAACCAACCCCAAATCAATGACAAAAACGGTTTGTGTTCTATCCTTAGAAAGCTCCCAGTTTCCCCTTGTCTTCAGTTCGGTCTCTTGCTTCTCTCCAACAGGGCCAGGGGGGATGTTCCCGAGTGGCGAAGGCAGGTGGATGGCGGTTGGAGATCGGAACCCTTGCTTTCCTCTCCTTCCCTTGCCCACTGCTCTGTTCCTCACCAGCTACCCCGGCCTTCCTCGTACCGACGCACCCCGGTCACCTTCACCTCCGTCTTCGCGCGTGGCCGGCGGGTGGGACTCGGCGGTGGGAAGGGGCTCGGTGGCTCAGCCGCTCCTGTTGGTGGAGTCGCAGAAAGGGCCCTGCCGCCTGGCTCCTGGCTGGGGCCGCTGCCTGGGGAGGGGTCCTGCTGGCTTTGGGGTCCTGCCTAGTTCAAAGGATGCTCCAAAGCCGCTTTCCGTCAGCAGGTGTGTGAACATGGCAAATCTCTTTTATTCTTTCTCTGTTCATTATACACAGCGTCATATCTATATCTATACCTATATATCACTCTATATAGATATATATAGATATACATATATTTACTATCTCTGATTGTCCCTTTAGAAGCCCTTTATGTGGCAGTAGGCTTCCAGAGATGAGAAGAATATGTACAAGAGCCAGAGGAGGATAAAGAGTGAGGATGTGAGCAGCTTGGAAGTCCGCGGCCCGCCCAGCTCACCTCCAATCTCGGGTCTCCGCCGGTAGAGCAGCACACCCACACTGATAAAAGCAAAAATGGTGAAGAGGGTGACGGAGAAGGCCAGCGTGCCAGGTGAGACTTGGAAGGCTTGTCCGTGCGCCGCGTGGTAGATGGCTGCGATGGACCAGGCTACCCCAATGCCCAGGAAAACGTTCACAGCATTGCTCCCAGTGACATTCCCGATGGAGGCGTCTGCATACTGGTCCTGCGTCGCTGCTACTTTGCTGGCAAATGTGTCTGCAAAGGAAAGATGGAGAGAAACCCTCAGGAAACATCCAGGTAAGTACGGAGAGCGGCAGGCAGCCTGAGGACAAATGCCAATGGTAACACCTGGGGAAAGAAGATAATGGGTAAGGGGATCGGGTACAGCCCATCTATGGGCAATCCCAAGGACAGGCAGAACTTGCTAGAGCCAGAGTGACAATCAGGGTCCAGAAATGCACAAGAGGGAAATCTCAGTGTTCAGAAATGGCCTCAGATGTCCCACAGTTCTTCAAGCAAGAGCCTACACTGTATTGGCCTCTTCTCCCACATCCGCTAATTTGTTCACTTGCAAAAGAACTGGAAAGGCTGGAAAAGCTTTGTGGAGCCACAACGGTTTGTATCTACCCTTCAGGTTCCCTGAAGGTTTTCATTTGTGTTTCTGAGTTTGCTTTAATGGTGTGTCTCTCACATCTTTTGCCTCACTTAAGTCCAGTGACACCTGACACTTTGGTAACCAGTGGTCATCTTTGATCCCTTGGGAAGAAACACCACATGGGTGGGGGCACGCTTGCCCAGGTGCTCCCCTGGCTTTCACACTGGTGATGAAACTTGGCTGACCTTTTACATGGAAAACCTCGTGTCAAGCAGACCAGCATGACGTTGCCCTGCACCATAGGGAAGTGCTGATTTTACATCCAAACCCACTCTAGATCTGCAGGGGGAAGCAGCAGCAGGAGGGAGTAGCCTCTGAGCTCTGTCCAGGGGAGCACTCTCAGCTAACAAAGCGAAGAGGAATCCCTGACATATCTGCACTCCCAGATCCCCTTGGCTACAGGCAGCCGAGGGTGGCTCAGCAAAAGAAAACAGTGAGGTCAAATTTCCTGTGTTTTAATTCTACAGAATTTTCTTTCCACTCTTTCCCGGCGGGGCTCCGAGGTGAGACGGTCAAGTGCAGCTTAGCACAAAGATCCAGTTCCATGCAACAGGAGCGGATGTGCACGTATAAGCACAGTGAGAGGGTCCATTTGCAGCAAAGAAATCAAAAGGCTGCCATGGAAATGCACCTGATCACTAAGGGAAGGAAAAGGCATTTCCCTTGGTTCTCAGCCTTGGTCACGGTGCAGTTAACGGAGTTGTGGGACAGGGCTGATGCCTCCGTGGCTCTCCAGCTGCCAGTGTGGGAGAAGGGATGTGGCACACTGCCAGCACCAGCCAGAGTGTGGAAACAACCACATGCACTTCCACAGGCTTGAGCAGTGCTGGCAGCGTAGGGAAGGTCCCTGTCAGTCTCAATTTCGCTGCAGGCTCCTCTGATGCCTGCCTGTCTCCTGGAAAGCAGGAGTTTAGGAGCTCAGCTAACATAACACAGTCTGGGAGCCAGTTGAAACAAGAGTTCCTTAATGTATTCAAAAAAGAACTTTTAAATATGCCACCTTTTGTCAACAGAAGCAGGAGGGAAGATTTTAGCTGTCAAGGGGGCAAAGCAGCCCTGCAAACCTCCTGCCTAAAAGCTCTGCTGCCAGAGGTCTAAAAAATGCTCCTTTTTTTCTGTTCCTTGCCCTGAATTTGTTCTTCCTTTTGGTTCTGCTGCTTCTTCTTTTTGCCTGTGATTAGCATTAGGACAATTTCAAGATCTTTGAGCATTGGAGTGCTGGTAACTGGAAGTTTGAAGGTGGTGGGAGAAGGCTTGACCAGTGTGAGGGGTGGTTGGGTTGGGTTAGAGCCCCTTGCACAGGGATCAGGTGCTGCCTGGCCAGCCCATGGAAAATGGTTAAGTGGAAGGCACAGGATCTCTCACACAAACTGACATGGGAATTCCCAGAGCAACTGTGCCACTGGGACCATCCTCTCCAGTGCACCAGTTCCTCCCTACATGGAACCCTTTGCTGAGCCAGTGGAAAAGGAGGCTGGGTTGCAGCAAGCCCATGTGCATTGGCAGTGGCACGTAGGCATGGAAACTCCAGGGTTTCTCTCTCCCTGGTCAATCCTCAGTCTCTGCTGCCTTCTGAGGCCGAGTCCCTTTTTGAGCAGACACATCACCACACATTTGTGGGGCTGGGGCCTTCTAGGGGCTTCACAAGTTGCAATTCAAGCAGTTCCCCCCACCTCAGCAACCTCACCTTGATCCATCTGGACCTGGTGTCACACAAAGGCGTCTCTGCTGGGCAGGGCACCCTGGGTATGGACTAGCACTTAAATCACCTGAGAGCAAGGTTAAAGAAGCAGATACTTCAAAAGAAAGTGCAGGACTGCCAACACAGGCAGCATTTTAATCAAAGAACAATTTCCTGCTCTGAAAGTGGGTGTCATGGAAGCTGCTCACAGAAATAGACACTTCACAGTCTTTGCAAGGGGAAGATCCTTGAAGTAATATCCATGGGACTGAATCCACGTCCTGGTTCTACCCTCCCGGCCCATCTGAGGGTAACTTCCACGTACACCTCAAATCTGCCTTTCAGGGTCCTGCAGAGCACAGCTTTCCCAGCCCAAAGCCAGACCCAGACTGGACAGAGGTGGACCTTTACAACAAACCCTGTGGCTGTCCTTACCTGGCACCGACGTCCCCAGGGCGACAAACACGACCGCGGTGACCGAGTCCTTCAGGCCGATGGTGCAGCCAAAGTGGGATGCCAGGTCGCCAATGAAAGCTGTCAGGAGGCCGATCATGAGGATGGAGACAACGAAGCAAGCCCAGCCATTCCAGTAGTCTGTCGGGGGCACGAAGGCAAAAAGGACCTTCCAGAAGACGGTCAGAAAGTGCATCACATAGTCAAAGCAGGAGGGCAGCTTCTCCTCCCCACATTCATCGTCGTCGTCATCTTCCCCTGGAGAAAACCAGCAGTGCCTGATTAGACTTGCCCATCCTGGGGGAGGCTGGCAAAGCTCCTGTGCATACTGCAGCCCCCAAAATGCTGTCTCATTTGGGCCCTAGAAGGCATTGACTTCCAGATATCTTATTTTCTGGGCAATCAGCAGAGGGGCTCGATGGCGATGGCCTTTTCTTGCCCCTTCCCACAACACAAGAGAGACCCTCCCAAAGGCATTGGCTTAAAAAAACCACCTGCACTTAAGAAAACGCAGAGCCTCATGCCGGCACCTCTGCCTGAGTTTAAGCATCAGATGCTTGCTGGGACTCAGCCCCAGCTCAAGAGCCCATTCCCCAGGAGACGTGGGAAATAACCAACCTCATGTTGGCTGGAGCTGACTAGGGCAGGTGAACCCACCGAGAGCAACACGTGCCTCATGGAGACTTCACTAAGGAATCCCCTTTTGACCTGCTTTCACAAGTGCCAGCTGGTTTTGGTGGTTGCTGAGCTGCTAGCTCTGGCACTTTACCTTACCTTTGCTGCAAACTGGGATCCAGCCATGGATTTCTTCCTGCCCTAAAACCTCCCTGGTCCATCACTGCTGACACTCCATCACTGTTGCATTTCCCTGCCCCTTCACATGCCTCCCTATGAGCTCTGTCTGCCTGTTCCTTTGTCTGGTCTGACCCAGGTCAGTGGGCACAAAAAAGCACTTTGCCATTTGTACTCCTTCCAGGTAGTTGTCAAGCACCCCAGGTCATGAGCCAGTTATGGGGCATCATTTGTCACAGCAAAAATGGACTTTCCTTCTTCTATTTTCTGTCCCTGAGCCAGCTCCACGCTTCACTTCTCACCAATCTGTTGCTAATCCCTTGCAGGGGTCGTTTTCTCAGTGTAAGTCATGGCCCCACCTCTGCTCACCAGGCACATTGTGTGGGTCAGACCCTGCCTCTCGTGGTGCTGTGCTGGGTACTCAGCCCCTCCCAGCACACCCCTGCTCACGGCTGTGGTCCCTGTGGCACCTGCAAGACCTGGTCTCCAGCACAGATGAGCAGTTGGGGATGAGTCCTCGTGCCCATCCTGCCTGATGTCCCAGGGGTTCTTGAACCCTTGAACTTGCTGCTGCAAGTCCCCAAAGGCTCTCAGGAAGTGAATACATTCACAGCCAAGGCCCCTGGACATGCAGGCTGGGTCATGCCCAAAATCCATCCTGTGGGTGTCAGGGAAAGAGTTCAGCAGACTTTGGACTGTGTTTGCCCCCTCCCCTGGTTCCTTGGCCCTTTTCCCCTGCACTGTCCCAGCACAACTTCATCTTGTCGGTCCTGGCAGGACCACGGGAATCCAGGCAGGTTCCCTGGTTTCTCCCTTCCCTGCTCCAGGCATTGGCACCTCACCTGTCTCTCCAAAACCACTCGACATCCAGCCTACAGGGAGTCCCCAGTGTGTGGGACTGACCCTGTCAGTAAGCCTGTTGGGGCTGGTGACCTCTTGCCTGACTCCCAAAGCTCTGATGAGCCATCTGGAGAGCCTGCTGGACAGCCTGTCCTCTGGGCAGGCTGCATGGCAAATGTGGAGCATCTCCAGCCTGGCACAGTGCACAATGCCAGTGTGGTGGCACAGTCAGAAACTCCTCCTGCCCACACTGGAACCACTCCCAGACATGAAGGGGAGGTGACGCTCTTCCAACTGAGTCAGTGAGAGCCTTCCTGCTGCCTTTAAGGAAAAACAACGCATTTCTACGTCATGAATGTCAGGAATTCCAAGGCCACTGCCAAGTTGTGTTAAAGACATCCTTTGCACTCTGTTCAGTGATTTTTTTATCATCTTTGATACTTTTTTTGCCCACCAAGGATGTGGACCTCCAGATCTCCCTGCATGGCTGTTGGAAGGAGCCTCTTACCAATGGGAGGACGCAATTTGTAGTCCATCCCCATCAGACAGCGTGAGGGAGTCTGGCTCTCCTTCCAGGGAGGACACCTCAGGATGGCAGAGAAAAGGGGCCAAGACCCAGAGTAGACAAGAGCACCCAGTGAAGCCTGGGCCTCTGCTCTGCTCCACTGCAGTGGGCAAGGGGACAAGGTCCCTTGGGTCTAAGGGGATGTTGGCTCTGTGCTCAGGAAAAGCTGCTTCTCCTGGCAGCCACAGACCTAATGAGACCAGCATCCTGAATGAGATCGTGTTGCTTTTATCTGCCCCACTGCTGGGCAGGGTGAACGTTCCTCCTTTCACAGCTTCCTCCACGATGCTGAATGTTTGATGGAGTAACAAGATGTATAAAGCCTTCCATGGGATGAATCAAATGGTCTTGCTTGTACACTGTACCAACATGTGGGTACCAATTAACCCCATGTTCAAATGGTGGCTCTGTGCCACAACAACAGAGTTACTGGGTGAAGCTGCTGGTGAGCTGCTTGCTCTGTTGCTGCTCGTAACAACAATTGTTTCTGCTTCATCACAAGGGTGAAAAGTAATTGGGGGATCAAGGCATGGCATCCCTCCTGGGACAGTGGAGGCCACAGGGACATTGTCTTTGCAGGTTTACAGTATTTGGTTAAATGAAGCCATGACCAGCTGAGAAAAAGTTCTACTCAGCACCCTGTTGGGATGCAGCTTTGCAGACATTGTTTATCTTCAAAGCACCTTTGCAGATGTCTCTACCATAATTTGATGAAAAATTGTGTGCTGCTTGGCTTTAAATCTCCAAACTCACTATGACAAAAACAGTAGCTAATCAGCAGCACAGTGTTATTATTTTGGCAGATATAAATATCTATTCCTGGGCACAATTGTGAAGATAAGGAACAGTTTTCCAGGCTGGAAAGCCTATGTTTCCTTGATGCACAAAGGCAGGATACACTGTGATGTGCTCAGCTGTAATTCTGCAGCAGATATTTTAATCCTCTGCCAAGCTGCGTGGCAGCAGGACTGCTGTGGACCTAAATCTTTACAGAGATGATGAAACAGACTGAAAAATGAACATGAGTGCCACTGTCATAACACTCATCCAGATCTGTCCATCAGTTTGTCAAGCAGCAGTGATATCCATCTTTTGAAGAGCTGGCCAGATCGTGTGAAGGTGTCTGGAAACGCAGAGTGAGGTCGGGTGGTGACCCACGGGTGCCTTCAGGAACAGGCTCGCAAACCCCAGGATGTTTTTGCTGCGGAAAAAACTTTACAACTCTTGGGTGCACTCTAAAGGATGTCTGGGTGAGAGGCCCATAGACGGTGTGGAATGGCACTGCATGGTGTGGTACAGTCTTGACTGCACCTGCACTGCCCTTCCCTGCCTGACCTGCTGCTGCTCCACCTCTAAGCCTCCCTGCAAACGCTGTCGTAAGTTGCTCATTGGGTGGGAAATGGGGTTTTAATGTTTTTCTCGCCTGGCATGTTACATTTTGAGGTGGGAATGTGTGACCTTCGCCTGCTCTCCATGGTGAGCTGCAGGGGAAGACTCAAACCCAACCTCCAGTGGCATTTCAACTCACCCAGCACAAAGCTTGAGGAGCTAAAGCCTGGGTACGTCAGGATCTCAGAGACAAACTACTGTTCCCCAGCTGCAAGGGACAATTTTTGCCCGCCACGATACGCCCCATTTATTAAATGATTGTTAATCATCCTGTTAGCACTGATCATGACTATATATTCAAGACATGGTGGCAACAGGGCTTTCACAGAACTGCAGTCTTTACGTGCCTCACAGAAATGGGATCTGAGCATCAGTGATTATCTCGGCTTCAACATGGGATGCAATTAAATAATTGGTTCTGGCATAGATTAGTTTAGCCATGTTAGCTACAAAACCTGCAGCAAGGATTGTCTTGCATGATACGTTCATGCTGAATCCAAAATAATGGGAGGCTCTGGCCTGAAGGCTCTCAGAAAATGCTACAAGAGAAGGGATGGCAATTTGAGAAGATAGCTACTGCACAATGTCCTGCCCTTGTTTTCCGAGGCAGAGGGTAAACGGAGGGGCCATCACTTTTAATTACTCTGTGCTGGGCAGAGGTTACGTTGCATAGCTGAGTTAGAGGTAGGAAATGTGAGTGTTCCCCCATGCATTTCAATGCACAATTAGCCAGATGAGCTCTAATTACCGTCCCCAGTGATTTAATTTAAGCTGGTTGATTTTACCCTAATTTGTGCACACACAGCCCAGGCTGGGCTGGGAGGTTGAAACATCCAGCCAGTGAGTTACAGTGTCTCCAGCTGTTAAAACAACATCTGGAAGAGCCCTTCTTTCTTTCATCTTCCACGTAAGGGGGAATGACAATATATCCTATACTGGACATACTGGTAAACATGGCACTGGCACCTGCAAGAACCATACAAGGGCATTTCTGGGGGAAAGGCAATTCTCCAGGAGAGGGAAAATATGATCAGATATGATCTGATCTGACCACAGATACTACGTGCTGCTGCAGCTATTGGGCTGCTGAGCCATGAACCTCCAGCCACAGCAGGCTGGAGCCACAGGAATTCCTGAAAGCAGAAGGTGTCAAGGGTAAATTTTGGCTCACAGACAGTGACTGTCTTCAGGGCTTGGCATTCCCAGTACCACGTTGTCCCCAGTGCAGTGGTACAGGGACAACCAGGGATGGAGAGCGTTGCTGCTTGGCACCAACATCATTTATGCCACTGAATTTCAACACTGAGTTCACCTCCCAAATCTCTCTCACTGAACTTTCCCCCTCTGCCATCTGGTAACAGCCGGGGAGTTGCTCTGCCCAGTGTTCCACACACACTTAATGCAGAAGGTTTCCTACACATAAGATAAGGTACTCTTGAAAAAGGGTTTCATCAGCTGTCTTATTTATGCAGGTACTGTAAATAACTCGGCAGCCTGCTCTGTCTCCTGCTGCTCCTCTACAGTCTGTATTACTGACGCAGCCAAGCCGAGACATGAGCAAGGTTGATCATAATTCACCTGGAGCTGTGGTCCAAACTCACCCGCACTGACAGTAATAGCCTCAATAAACTGCTCCCTCCAGCTGTTTGTGCCAACCACCAGGGCCAGGTTCGTCTTCTTAATGAGCTTGTCCACTGTGTTCTGTGGATGGAGATGCAGAAGAGAGAATTAGGGGCTATCAGGCTGGAGATAGTGGGCTAAAACCCACCCACACTAGTGCTTACAGCCATGCATTTATGGAACAAACTTAGCAGATTTTAAGCTCAGGTCAAGAGCCACAGCAGCAAACCCAGTTGTAAGTACTTGGAACTTCCCTTGCTGCTGCTAAAAAAGACCTTTTGAAGCCTGCTCATTATGGAAGTTCGAACCATCCCAGGGACACTGGTCTGTTATTTTTTAATACTACAGACAAACAGAAAAGAATGAAATGGCCGATTTTCAGGTCTTGGTCTGGACATATGCATTGATGGCAGCTGAGCTGCAAAACCACTACTTGCATTCAAGGTATCAGCCCTTGGCACTGGGAGCCCCAGGCTTGGGGCTCACTCAAGACTGCCTGTAGGTAGGACCTGTGTGCAGCACAGCACTGTGAGAACCAGGTTATGTTTTGAGGCAACCTGCAGCATTTTGGAGCCCGGTCAGCTCTTAGGCTCATCAGATTGATGTTCTTGTATAATAATAACAACTACAAACAGTCTGTGGGTGGGACAGAAAGACCCTCAAGGACCATGACTGTGGGCTAAAATGGACAACGAGGATGCAGAGTCTATTTTAACCCACTTCCATCTCGCTGGAGTAACCCTCAGCCTTTCAGCCTTGGCTCAGTCACCTTCCCAAGTGTCCCCTGGTCCTGCTCTGAGACCTTGTGATGCCATGTGCTGCCTCGCTTTGCTGCAATACCACCAACACGTGCTTGCCAATGGTGTGCAAACCCAAAAGGAGGGTCTCCCCCCCGAGAGGGGCAGAAGAACAGGGACAGAGGATGTGGACAGTACCTTGAACTCATAGGATTCCTCAATGATGATTTCGAGTTTGGTGTGCTCCCCCAGGACTGGGCGCCCCATCTCTGCGATTCGACGCTCTTCCTCCTCCTTGCTGGTCAGTGGCTGCTTTTCTTCATTCTCCTCTGCAAAGCAAAGAGCCCGTGGGTGAACCAGGCCCGGCTGGTCACTCTCTGGATCTGGCTTCCCAACAGAGGGGGAGGTGGGGAAACCTCCAGGTGGGAGCGGGAGTGACAGAACAGTGCAAGAGGAGGCCATGGAGCGATAGACAGGACAGTTTTAGGTGGAAACACTAGCAAGAGGTCTGCAACTCATCCAGCCTGACGAGTCCTGTTTATCCTTAGTGCTGGGGAATAATTTATGGCGGGGTACCCGCTGCCTCTCCCGTAGGGATGCTGGGAAGAGGAAAGATCATCACTAGGGCAGCTCCATTTCCCAGCACTCCAGGTCTGCACTGGAGGACGGTCAGGACAATTCCATCAGCCTGTTACAACAAGAGAGAGCTGCCAGCAGCCCCAGGGTTGAGACACATGAGATCTTGGCTCTGGCTCTTTCTGAGCAGGGCTTTGTCTCGGAGAGGAAGCTGGCAGTCAACTCCTGGTGTGATAGTGGGGCTGGAGGAAACAGCACTGGGCCATAGAGATGTCAAGAGTCATCCATAGGCCAGTGCCTGCCCCCAAACCCTGAGAGAGGAGGCAGTGGAGGGACTACAAGAGCAGTGAAGCAGGCCTGCAGCTCCACTGGCATCTGTGCAACCTTTGGGATATGGGGACTGCAGGTCACGGCTTTTGTCACTGTCCCTTGTGCAGACCCCACCAAGCTCCCTTCCGGTCCACTGGAGGGATGAGCAGAAGAAAGTCAGGGCTAAAAAGGGTTGGAGTTAAATTGTCAGGAGGCAAACACCACAGTCAGTCCATGTGAGACTGACGTGGCCCTCTCATGCTACAGGTACCTTGGATGGAGACCACGGTGCAAGGAAGAGGATGATCTCTAGGCTGGACCTTCCTGAAGACAGGCTTGCCTATCAAAGTGATCAGCAGGAGATCAGCAGGAGGGACTGCACACCCCGGGCAAACTGTCACCGTGCAGTTAGTAAACTATTCCTATGTCACACGGGGTTAATGTTGCTCCCTTGCAGGAAAGCCTTTCTCCTCCTGCTGGTCAAAGGACACACCTCATGGCCAAAGTCTCCTGAGTCTGAATTACTGTTTCCAGCGCTCCTGAGGGGCTGATTTGCAACGTGTGGGATGCAGGACCTACTCGTCCTGCAGTGTTCAGTCGAATGATGGATGCTGGGCTGGCTATGACAGATGAGCAAGCTCTGCTGCTGCATCTCACTGGTGGGAAGGGCAGGTGCTGAAGCATCCATGGGGTCCTGCCCCTCCTGCAGTGCTTGGGCAGGGTAAGACAGAGCCCTGGGCAATCCCCTGGTGTGGGCAGCAGGGAGGGGACAACTGCAACAAGTGGAGAAGCCCACCTTGCTCCAGGAGATGGAGTGGGGCTGCTTGTCACTTCGGGGGTGACAGCTCACCCTCCCTGAGGTGGGGGTTAGGTGTGTGTGGCAGGCAGAGCACTCTGTGAGAGGACACGGTGTTAGAGGGACCGGCCGGGGCAGTGGGGCTGTGGCTCAGCGCCTTCTTACCATTCCAGAGTTTCCCTCCAAGACAGAACAAAAGCAAAGAGGAAACCAAGAGGAGAGAGCGGGATGAGCATATGGCCAGTAAGAAAAGGGATGTGGGGGGAACAGGGGAAGAGTAGAAATCCATACCTGTGATGGTGAAGCCACCTAGATGAAACCGAAAATATGAGAGAGAGAGAAAGAGAGAGAAAGAATAAATGAGGATTAGCATTTGCACAGCAACACGGACCCCTTGCAGCCCCACAGGGACGTGGTGGTCCTTCCCTGCCCCATGGCCAAGGGCTGTGGACATGGAGGCTGCTTCCCAACACACAGCCCAGGGATAGTGTGGGGACGTCTGAACACAGGCTTTTTAACCCACATCTGCAAGCTGCCACCCCCTCCCTGGTATCCAGTATATGCTGTGGAGGGGGTAAAACCAGTGTGAGTCTGCCCTGGGGCTGCGGGTGCTTTGGGCAATGAGGATGGCTTTGCTTCCCTCCCCAGCTGCCCTGTCCTGGAAATGGCCAGCAAGGAAATTCAAAGGCTGGGTAGGCTCTACATCTCCCCAAGACTGGAGGAAAAGTTTGCACTGTCTCTTCAAAAAGGATTGGCCCATTTTCCTGTCCAGCCACAAGCATCCCTAAGTCTCCAGGAAATCCTGTTTCTGCCATGCCCGGGTAAGAGGTGGTGACTTAATTTGCATGGCACAGGCTTGTATCTTGGGGCTGTTGCCAGGTTTGCTATGGCTGTAACAGCACCAGCCCCCCCAAATCCTCCTTGCCACAGCGGGTTACCACTCTTTAATATTGGCGACTTTGGGTCCCTACTGTAAGAAAAGATGAGGTATTAGATACCTGAGCTTACTTAAATAGTGCTGACCACCCTAAAAGGGAATGCTGTGAGCAAAGTAAAACATCAAGCAAAATCAATTGTCTTCCGAAAATACACAAACTGGAAAAACAGAAAAGAAAAATGAATGCGCGCTTACCAAGCTCATTCAACAACAGGGCTGTGAAGGAGACAGAGACAAACACAGAAGAAGAAAAGTAAATGAATAATGAAATCAAAAGGGATATCCACAGAAAGACACCAGATCCCAGGGCAGAGATTTCAGATCTGTAAAGCTGCAGGATACCATTAGTGTTAAAGGAAAGGCACTAAAAATAAAGGAACGGGAAGGTTTCATGGGATTGTGGATTTAAAATAAAAACCATTGCAAACATGGGGTGGATATGGGATTAAAAGACACACTCCAAAAATTCATTTTCCCCCTTTGAATTTTTTGTGCAAGATCTTCCATTGGTCTCGGAGCCAGTTCTGCCCCAGGGGAGGACACAAGACGTCCCATGTGCAGCAGCTACTGGCTTTGACCTCCTCCAGCTGCCTAATGGGGAGCAATAGCTCCAGCATGCAGCTGCACTTTTGGCATATACAATGAGAGTAGAAAAGTTTGTGGCAAGGCTTGGCTCAAGGATCTCGTTGCTCAGCATTTTAGGACTCCAAAACAAAAAAAAAGCCTCTCGCTTAGCGCACTGGTGGGTCTCGGGCCACTGACACGCAGACCCCACCACAGCTCTGCGGCCCAGGGGTGACATTTCAGAGATGGCCTCGTCTCCAGGCTGCCAAGCACACCACTACCCCTGCCCCGTTGCCTCTTGTACAAAACCAAGTACAAAGAAACAGGTTAAAAATAAAAAAGATTGCGTGGCCAAAGCAGCAAATAGCATTCTTTTAAGTTCTGACCTGCCCTCCAGCTATGGAGTTTGCAAAGCTGAGCTTCTCTCAGGTTTCCTCAGTTATCTTTGTGACCAGGACGATGAGAAACTTTATTTCCTTTTCCTTTTAGTTTTAGCTACAAATTTCAACTGTGATCTCCAGAGTTGGTACCACAATTCTCAACCTTGGACCTCTGCACTTGCAGGACTTGCAGGGCTGAACCCACGCTGGCCCCTGGTGAAGCTGGGCAAGGCTGGAGCTGCTGAGCCGAGTTGTCCATGTGTACATTTATCCTGGCAACATTGTCTATGCTCCATAGATGCCACCAGCACCATTTAATGAACACGGACCCCACCTGCAGTGCCTGAGTCATGCGAGAATGTCCGATTTATTAGCCCAGCTTGTTCTAGCTGGTCACATAAACCATCAGGAAAGATAATGGAGGGGATGATGCAGCTGACCTGGACAGCACCTCAGCTGACGAGTAATGTGGCATGTCCCCACTCAGTGTGGGGACCACTGGGGGTCCTCTCTGTCCTGATCAAGTAATATATTACAGCCCCATGCCTGCTGAAGGGACAGCTGATGTCCCAGAAACTTGAAAGCCACTCCAAGGCAGACAGACCACACGTGGCTGCCAATTTTCTACAAAGGCTTTAATAATGGGCCATGCTTTAAGTGAGCCCCAAGCTGCTTCTTGCTCAGCCATGAACAGTGTGCGGAACTAGGTGTTGCCATTAATTTTCACCCTATTTTCTAGCAGAAAAAAAGTGCATGGGAAAATAGGTGAACTCTGCCTTTTCGGGAAGTTTTGCAGTTGGTTCAGAAATGTGATGAAAGAGGAAATTGTTTTTATTATTCCTGTGAGAAGCTATTACCCAATGCAGAGCCATGAAACTTCATTTGAGTGTAACCTGATTTACCTAAACTGATTGCATCTCCAGGTAGTACCCTGCTTGTGCTGTGATTTTGGGCTATTTTCAGATCCTAGTGCCAGTATAAAAAGGCTAAAAATTACTGCTCTGGCCATGCATTTTATTTCAAGTGAAAGCTGTTTTATCTTCTGATAAAAATGATGCAGCGGCGCCTTTTAGGTGCCAAGACTGAATGTCCTACGTGATTAAATGAAGGCGTAGCTGCAACGCGGCAGGGCAGCAGTCTCAGAACATCTCTGGGGCCTGGTGATGCTCATTGTCCCCTGCCTGGGGCCATCCTGGGAGCACACCTTGCTCCCTGGGGGCCCTGGTGGGGTTGAGATGAAATCCTCTCAAAATGACAGAGGAAAGAAAACAGAGCAAAAAGGTGCAGCGGCCAAGCTTCGAAGGAAGGAGGGCGAAACGGCCAGGAGGAGCCAAAGTGCGAGGAGAAAGGAGTGTGAGAGTAGGGAGACACAGAGAAAGCGGACGGCAGCGTCTCGAGAGCTGGTCTGGTTTTTACTCTCACACCTTTCACTCCTCGTCGTAGCCACACCGGGTCCCCAAGCACAAGGAAGAAACTGCACTCTTTCTCATACTCCTCACGGTCAAGTACTCTAAGGGTAATGAATTTCCTGTGGGAACACAAGACAAAGGCAAACACATGATTGGCATCGCACACGCATGCAGTTCACGTCCGCCCGGGTGCTGTGGTGACAGAGATGGTTGGGTGGAGGGGGAAGTGGCTGCACATCCCCCCATGGCCGTATGGGGAAGGGCAGGAGCAACCCCACCACCTGGCCGAGGTTGTGCCTCGGTGGGCTGGCAGGAGGCTGCGTTCGGGGGGAATGGGAAGAGGTCTTGCTCCTGTCCTTTTCCATAGGCACTGGGGATGTGAGCTCGGTGTTGCAGGTGCCAGACATGAGTGAGCCAGACAGGGACACACAGGCTGGGCTCAGCCCCGGAGCACGCCCCCCACCTTTCTTCTCACTCATCTCCACCAGCCGGGGCTCCCCGATCTCTAGGTAGAAGGTCTTGTTTTTCTCATACTCCTCATCATCTATCACCTTGATTGATACCGTTTTGCTGGAACAGAGAAGAAGAAATAGAGATTCAAGAGTAAGGGGGGAAAAGGGAGCAGGGGAAACAGGGAGCGGAGGAGGAGGAGAAGGAGGATGAGGAGGTAGAGGAGGAGAAAGAGGAGGGTGGAAACCGCAGGAGAAGGGGGCTGCGGACAGAAAACAGTGGTTCTGGTAGCACAGGCTGGAGGGAGAGCACAGCCAAAAGCAAAGGGCAGGAGCCGATGGGCCAAGCTTGCTTCAGGAGGAGCACGGACCACAGGGTCAGAGCACCAGCAGCTTGCAGGGTGCCATCCCCCCTGGCATGGACACAGGCCATGGCTGGGCAGGATGCAGCCTGGGCCAACCTCCCCTAGTAGTGCCTTGGCACGGGGGCAGCAAAGACACATCCCTTACCGAAAACCTGGGGTATAGAACAGCCCCTTGACAGCTTGCACACATTGCTAGGCACGAGACTTGGGAACAAGCACAGACCAAGCATCTGAAAGCATGATGGACTGCTCAAGCCTGTGCATGGAAGAGGCTCTGTCTCGCCAGGCACAGCAGATCCACGCATAGCATCACGATCAGCTGCTCAGTTTGGGCTTTTGGAGGCTTTAATTTACAAGCCTGAAAGGGATTTTGGAGCTAGGGTTTTTTCTGTGAAGGGAATGTAAAAGGAAAAATGGTCTTTCTGGTTAGGGCATGGTGGTGGGAAGCTTCTCTGATGGTGACATTTTACTGTTTAAATTTTACTTTACAAGCAGCACATCCTTTCCCAAGCCTTCAAGATTTAGTTCTCTCCTGTTCGAGACTTGAGCAGCAATTCTCTTTCACAGGACCTGGGGCTTCTGAATTTGCCCTTGCAGCATCATCAGGACAGGTCTAAAGAGAGAGTCTCTTCTCACTGCACAGCCACGAGAACACACCACCCAAAATGAAAGCATGGCAGGAGGCTGTGGCCACCATCAGAGAGGTTTGCTCCTTGAGGCACCCAATACAGTGAAAATTGCTTTACCAGAGGAAAAAAAAAATTAGTATGGAAGAAGTTTTTCAGCTCCTTTCAGGGACTTCAGAAACACCCTGGTGAAAGCTGCTCACCAGAAGGTGACCAAACCTGGGGCACACGGGATACAGTGTGGTGGGAGCTGTGCCACGACGGTCCTTTCTACAATGCAAAGTCCTTGCAAAGGCAACATACGAGACAGAAATCCAGCAGCCCCTGCTCCTCCCTGCAGCGCTCTGCTCACTGTCATGCACACACAGCATTGCTGCTGGGACAGGACCTCTGCCTGGCTCTGACCGTGTCCCAGACAAGAAACAAGAAGGAACACCACCACAGAATAAAAAACCAGTGCAGTGACTGCTGCCGACCTTCTGGATGGGTTTGCTCTCCCCCAACACTTGACAGCGCTGCCCTCCTGTGTATTCACTTACTTAAGGAAGCTTCCCAGTTACTCCCTCTCTGCTCAAGCCTGTCTGTCCTGCCCTTCGAAGAAATATTTCTTGTCCTGTCCCTGGCTCCTCGGCACTCTCCATGAGCAGCCAGCACAAGTTGAAGCAACCCCGAGGCTGCTCTAATACATGATCAAGGAGGTTCTGCTGTTCCTGGCAGGTCCCAGCCCTGAAAACCATAAACATGGAAGAAAGCCACGCTCTAGGGGAGTGAAATTCAGGCCACGCTGTTGTAATTTCTGGCTTTCTCCCCTCCTTGCACATCTGCACTGGCCACCCAGAGCCCCTCTGTTAAGCTGACAAGTATTTGGCAGAAGAGTCAACATTTTCTACTCATACAGGGTAAACACGGCAAGCACTCAGAGGAACAGCCAGGACGATTTCTTGCGCTGTTTGCTGTGAGTCAGGAGTGTATTAAGTTTGCCCTTCATGCTTATAATGAAACCATTTACTCAAGAGCAAGTGATGGCTGTGAAAAAGTGTAACAATGCAGCACGGCTCAGTCTAATTGTATTTTATAATGAATATCCACAATAATTTGTTCAGTTTGTAATTACTACTGCAATACGTTTGTACATAGGAAAAATGGTTACCAAGCACACAGCTGATCTTGCTCTGCGTTGATGAGTTAGGGGAAATTATCGTGTATTAAAAAACTAATGAAGGATATAAAAATGCTCTCAGCTAAGCTTTCAAAGAGAACCTGAGAGAATTACCAGAATGGCACAATTCCAGAAACATTACTAACAAAATCAATAATTTTCCTGACAACTCCCATTAAAATGTACACTGCATCCTGCCCTAATATATGAAAGAAATAATTTTTTTCAGGAAGGTTAATTAAAAGAGATGCCTTTCTAAAGTCTGAGGGCAGCAGAGGTATCAAGACAAAAACTGCCCATGGGTGTGCTCTGGCTTGCCGTGTGTGGCATTCCTCAAAGCCCCACAAAATAATTCTCTCTCATGAAAAGAAACCTGGGTGCCAATTAAAAAAAGCTCTTTCTGATGCTTAGAGCAAACACCAATAGGACTTCCTTGACTAATGCAGAATAATGGGGCTTAAACCGCCACTGCCAGGAGGTGCTGTTATTATGTGGTTTTTCAGGTGATCATTTTAGGGTGCAAGCAAGAGCCCTGTGCTGGGCAGACATGTGCACTGCTGCTGTTCCTGCTGTAGGAGGCTGTCAGGAAAAAGGGCAGGAAGAACAAATGGCAAGTCTGCTCTCTGTATGAATCTCCAATCAGCAAGAATTGCTGAGGCAAATTGTCCCTGGGACGAGGCTGCAATCCCAGAGAAAAGGATTACCTCCTAATGGTGTTTGAGAAAAGCAAGTATATGAAAATAACACAGGCTATTCTTAGAGCATGCCTGATCTGCATCACACTGTCTTTTGCCTGCTACAAAGCCCCTCCGCAGGGTCCTGCACGCATGTGGCCATGTGGCAGCCTTTGATCAGCGGAGAAGGAGGAGGATCAGGCAACTGCACGATTTATCCTGCCTTAGAGGAAGGACTGCTTTCAACAGCAATCTAGGACGTGCACTGATATCACCCTGCTCTTGCTGGACCCTTCAACATGGTCTCTGCTTGTCACTCCTCTCCCAGGCAGAGATCTGCTGTGGAGCGCTGGCTGTGAGGATGTGAGCAGCAACCAGCTCCCATGGGGCTGTCTGCACACGCTGTGGAATGCAGCCTGTGCTCCTGGTGGCCTCACCTACTCCTGTGCTCCCGCTGCATTCAGGGTCCAGTGGTGCCAGCCCGCTGCCCACAGCCCTCTTTTTCAGAGGCGTGTGTTGCTGCGCCAGACTGTTGTCTTGCATTATATGACATGGTGGGAACCAAGCAGAGGTGGTGCCTGGCAGGGCCAGGACAGCTTGTTGATGTGGACCAACCGCAGTGCTGAACTGCTGAGCTGCCCCTTGTCTTTCCCAGCTGGACACAGCTGGGATGAAGAGACCCAAAGTCCCGACAGCGCAAGTACATGCTGAAATTTGCATTTAAAATCTCTCTCTCCCGTGGTTCTGCTGGGATAGTGCTTGTATAACCAAAAACCAAAGGGACACTGATTGTCACCCTGAAACCCCTGGTGCTCAGTCACTGCAGGGCCAGGAACCAGGAGTCCCAAATCCATGAGACAGAGGGAAAAATCAGAAGATTAAAGCAGCCTCTAAACCATTAAACATTTGCTTCTCCTTGTGAGAGTCTGTGGTCAGTCTAGGTGGCGTTTCCAAGATGTCCCTTCTAGACACAGGTCTAGAATCAGCTTTGATTTGGGGCTGTTTGTGCCATAACCTAACACAAACAAAAGCTGCATATTTAAGCCAAACACTCAAGATCCCACAACTGTGCAAGACCACAGCCCTCGAAAAGGATGGATTTTTCCCACCTGTTTTGACCCTCAGTCACACTGAAGACGGAAAAGAGCAATTTCTGGAGAATCTCTCCAACACATTTGGATGTATGGGCATAGAGGTTCTGTGTTGGTCTAAACCACCAGTCTGGATGTAACTCCCTGTCCCTTTCCCCCAGCCTGCTGCAGGGACCCCCACTGACACCATGGGGCAAGTTTGCAGCAAAGCACAGCTGCTGCTGGGGTTGTCCTTCTATTGGTGCCAGGTCCATTTCACCTGAGCTAAAGAACCCTGCTCTGCCATGAAGACTGAGGGCATTCAATGGCCCATCCAACTGTCTGCATTTCTGTACCAGAAACTGCACTTCCCTGAGTCTGTAGTCAAAGCAATTGCTGAGGGAATGAGTTTCATCTCATTTCTGCCTACTGGAAATCAAAGAATGAAACACATCTTGTAGAATAGCAGTTCCAGCTCTTCTCCACTTGCAGACATGCAGCAGCAACAAAAGAAGGATGGTAACTTCGTGAACATGGCATGCAAAGCTCTGCCCTCACTCCAAGTCCAGTGCCCTCCATCAGGACTTTTTTTTCATTTCAAACCATGCTATTTCATTCAAACTGTAAGGGTCTTTTATCAGAACGTTCCCACACAGCCCTTAATTACAACAGCCCATGGAAAAGTCCTCTTGGCTGGTGATGGCACACCAAGAGAAGAGCTGATACACCCCATCAGACCCAATGACCATCCAGCAGAGCCCCTTCCTGTGGCAACTGCCAAGAGCACCTTGGAGTAGGAGGACAGGCACAGAGACTTTATTTCCAGCTGATGCTCTCCCAGCCCCAGATATCTTTGCCTCAGGGGTTTCCTAGTCAGACCAGGTTTCTATGTTTCTATGCTCTGCAGATTTCCCACATTGCTCTCTGGGCTTGTGTAAGCTTTTGGCATTTGCAGTATCCCATGTGCCAGGGAGAGCAACGTGATTGCCATGGACAGCAAAGGAAGTGATGTGCACTTGGCACAAGCATGCCAGCCCACCTGCCATTCTCTGGGCACATCTCTGGAAAGGGCAAGAGACAGCTCCCTTGTGTGACATGGCATGGCATGTCACTAGTGACATGGCACTAGCAGGACAGGGCTGCATGTCCCCTATCAACTGGGAAGCAAACTGGCAGGGCAGGGAGGTAACATTTAGTGCAAAATGCCAGCAGGGGACGGCACTTGCTGTAGCTTTCATGTTGGCCCTCTGAGAAGAAGTTGGACCAGAGACATTCTAATCCAGATGCTTTCCAATCCAGAGATCTTGTCCAACTCAGCTCTGCTGTGCGACAAGATCAGAGTTCTCGCAGCTAAGAAATCATCATTGCACCCAGACCACCCACGAGCCGGAACTGGAATAGCTAAGAAGTGCAGCACATAGTCAGTAACAGTATCTCCAGTGGGCCAGAAAAATTACTATCTTTAAACATAGAACCAACCAGCTGTTAACAAGCTTGCCCATGAGAACCTGGCATGATGTTGCTGTCTGGACAGACACTTATTCCTGAATCAATAGAGGGAATGATGCACTTATGCAGCTTGTCACCCATCCAGCTTCCACTGATCACCCAGGAGAACGACATGAATAGCTTGGAGGACTTTCAACTGCAGACTCATAGTTATAACATCCAGGCTAGGCAGTCAGGAGTGGGGTCCTGGTGCTGCCAGCCCTGACATCCCAGCAGACAAGCGTTTCCCACCCAGAGAGCCATCAGTTATGTTGAGAGAACAGCCATGAGGGATACATGCTCTGGAGGGGACATTTCAAAGCCACATCCCTCGGTGCTGCCTGTTCTTGCACGCGTTTCCAGGCTCAGGCAGAAACCTGCCACATTGATTTCTCACACATCTGCTTGTCAGCCAGTCATTTAATTAGCTGAAGTTAAAACTTGCCACGAGAGATGGGCATGTGGCTTGGGAACATCCCTGCCTCGCACAGCTCGTGTGGTCGCTGGGCACTGGGCAGTGGCTGCGCGGAGGGGCAGGTGGGCTGCACCAGGTACCACAGGTTAAAAACCTCCCAAATTGACACCAGAGCTGGGCACCACCAGAACCAGATGCCAGGACCATGCAAATGGGCCACGGCCACAGTGAGGAGGCTGGACCACACCCCAGGGCACAGTTGGAGCCAACCACCAAGAGCAAGGCAACTATTCCTCTTGCCATCCCTGCCTTTGCTATGCTCACCTCTTCACCTTTCTGGATGTTCTTATCTGTTCTGTGAGCCTCCTCGGAGGCTGCAGGGGCTCAAGGCCCAGTCTGTGCTGTTATGGATGCAAAGAGACCTCGCTGCACCCGTGTCTGTCCCTGCAGCACACAACTCTGCTGACCGAGGCACCAGGGAGCGCTTCTGTGCACTTTGCAGCTTCACTGCTCAAATTTCTGACAGCTACTTGAGGAAGGAAGTTGTCTTGCTGCTGGGATGGAAAAGGAGATGATAGAGCTTTTCTTCTACCAGTTGACAACAAAACTGCCTATTACGGTGAGAAGGTGGCAGCCACACATGCAGAGACACCCAGGTCTGTGGTGGAGGCATTTGTCCCAGCCGCAGGGGATGTGTGTGTGGCAAGGGGCACAGGAAAGGGCAACGTGATGCCTGCTCAGCCAGTGCAGTGACAAACCTTCCTGAGGGACAGAAGAGGTGCAAAAATGGGCCAGATTACGTGAATGACCTCGTGTCACGCGTGATTTTAACTATAACCCAGTGGTCCCTGACACAGGAGAGGGTTCATTAGGGTTTCTGTCCCTGCTGATGAGTTCCCATCCGTGTAAGATGTCCCATGAGTAACCCATGCAGGATCCTTTGCCGAACCAAGCCTTTCTGACATGAAATGTCTGTACTTCATGAAAATCTTGCCTGCAGCACGCTGCAAACATGACAGGGAGGGAAAAGGAAAACCTGCCTGAAATGAAGCATGACGCGTGTTTGGGAAGTGTGGATGTGAGCTGATCTGATGTGGCAGCTTGGTTTGCTGGTCCAGCAGCCCAGGTCTGCATGGAGCTGCACAATCCAGTGCCTCCCAAAAACGTGACTGAGCCCAACCAACGCGGACACTGCAAAAAAGGGAAAGGGGAAATGATCCTTTTATTTTCCCCCCCACCTCTGGAGCCAAAATTCATCTGGCTACTCTTATTTTCTTGGATGTCCTCCACCTCTTTCCCCAAGGCTTCCTGAATCAATCTTGTAAAAGATCACAGGGCTGTGTTGTCATTTCCCTGTCTGCATAAACCAACTGCTCCTCTGGCCTCAGGATACACTGAGTTTAAATGACAACATACGGCTCAAATACACAACACCGCCTTGCTTCAGAGCATCACTACCAGGAAAATGCTGGAAAAGGATCCAGCCTGCTCTTCCTTGGCCTTACAGAAATACAAGGCATGAGAGGTGGTCTGCAGAGACAGGAAGACTGAGCTGTTACTGCTTGAATAGCTGGGAGATGACAGGCACAGCTGACGCTCAGTGTCTCAGAAAATACTTTTCAGGAACAACGATTGCCAGGTAAGATGATTTTACATGCTAGGCTGAATGCTGCTTGACTCTCCTCTTAGGAAGACCATATTGAGAAGGATTCGTCAGATCAGAAATGTTTTTCTGGCAAATCATCAATGTTTGCTCTGATTTGACTGTGAATTTTGTGCTCTGACTAATGCACTTCTTCATTCATCTGCCAATGTCACATCCTGCATGGGCCCAGCTAGGCAAAGATGAATGGCACGCTCTTGATCTGCCCCAAAACAGTGCCTGAGCCTTTGGACATGATTAAATGTTTCCTTGCCCCAGGACAGCTGGAGCTGTGACCTCCCCTTCCATGGCTCTGAATGTGGTAACACCAAGATTAAACTGTTTTTCTGCTTTTTCCCAATTTCACTGCCATGCATATCTAGTCATGGTGATCCATAGTCCCTAAAGCTCCAAGAGTGCCTGCTGGGAGCAGGATCACTGGGGGATCAAGCAGGAGAGATACATCTAGATGAGTATCTGGAGCTCCAAGGACAGCTTGCACAAACAGTGCAATACAAGTGATGACTAGGAAGGAAAACACATTTGATGTGGATTTGATCAAAAACATGCCCAGCAGCAATTACTTAAGGTACCTGGGAAAGCTGACAGAGCAGAAACAACTTCTCCCCTGGCTTTGCACAGCCCTGCCCATGCCAGCTAAGAACTGCATTAGTCCCGACAAACTGAGCATGTGCTGCAAGCAAAGGATTGACTGGCCAGGGCTCAGCCCAGCCCAACATCCTTGCTCAGTATGAAACACTGCAAATCCCACTTCTAAGCCTACAGGGTTAAGAGCCAAACTCTGGCATTTCCATCCATTCTGCCTTTCTGGGATTTTTTTCCTGAGCTGGCTGGTGAGTCCGGTCTGTGGGTAATGCAGGCAGGTACGTATGGGGACAGAAACTTGGCTCCAATACTTCATCATGCTCCATTGGCAAGATTTGCCACAGTGGTGGGGTGGCATGTTGCAGGGAAAAAACATATGCTCACCTGAGAAGGGGTCAAGGCTACATTTGAAATCCCCACGGGGAAAACTTGAAGTGGAAAACAAGCATGGTGAGGAATAAAATTGTGACAGCGTTTGAGTGGGAGAGGACCTCTGGGTCAAAGCCCCATCCCCCTGATTGTCCTCATGCACCTTTTCCCCAAGGAAAACAACTGGGAACACACACAAGTGCTTCCTGCACCCAGATACACATGCAGCTTTTCTTGGCAGCCGGGTTCCCCCTCTCCACAATAATTGCTCTCACCTTTCAAATAAATAGGAGTTGCTCTTCCCTGTGTGCACCTGGGTAGTTGCCATGACAATGCTCCTCAAACAGGAGACATCACTCTTATTGAAATGGCCTTGGCCTCCACAAAATGAATTTCAATGAGCGAAAAGGGCATTTCTGCAGTTCTGTAAATCATCTGGCAAACTCTGCCGAGTTAAAGCTGACTAAACAAAACAGTGGGGACCATGAGAAATAATAGGTCCATGTCGAATAGCACAGCTTCAGCAACAGGAATCAGCATTCAAGGAAACCCAAAATATATCTGCTGCGCATGAACTGCTCCAGCACTGCCACTGCAGCTGGACTTTGAATCAGTTCTAGCAGTTTCCCTCCCAGGGAAAACACATTTCAAATCCTGCTTGCCTGGGTTTGGGGGCAAGGGAGAATTTCCCTTCTTGTTTGGGAAGACACTGGACAAGGAGGCTTGATTGTGCCCTGCTACTCTGCCAGGGCTGCTCACAGGAAAAGCTGCTGGAAAAGCAGCTGTACATGGGAAAAGAAGCAGAAGACAAGGAATGCTCAGTGACAGCATGCCACAGAAATTCAAAGGGCAAACATCAGTATGGAATGTGCAGGTTCACTTTCAAGAGCAGCATCCACAGTCATTTTAACTCCATCCTCAGTCAGGAATGCATCTGACTGCCCTGATTTGCTGGCTGCCCCTAAAGATCAGGCCCCTCTTTTCAAGACACTCCTCCCAAACTCTTGGCGTGGTGACCCAGCTGTAGGATCAAAGCCTCCTCATGGCATCGCGGCAATAAGCAGTTCACCATCCCTACATTTATCACTCTCTGCCCAGCGAAGGATGCAAGTGACTGATGCCAAGACTTGGACAGTACCTGTGCCCATTTGGTGCCACGCTGCTCACGTGGCCATCGCCCTGCTCCTCTCAGCAGCTCCTGTGCCAGCTGAGCAGAGCACATGCACATGGCACACAAGCTGCAAACTGCAGGACAGACTGACATCACCTCAGCCTGCACGCACTGTGGTTTGTATTTGGAGGCACAGCACACCACAGGCATCCCTACCTGCTCTCCCTGCAGGGGCCCTGTGCATGCTAATGGACTCCTAAGCTACAGAAAAGCCTTTTCAACTTTCATGAGCTTGTCGCCAAGTGTCACACTGAACTTTTGTTAGAAGAAGTTGTAAGTTATCTCCTGTCAGGGGCCTAGGGAGGTTTAAGTGGAATGTTTACATTTTAGCAATTTAAATGACCGGCTGCAGAGCTCACTCCTGGATCAGACTCCCTTTGGCAAGTCCCCCATGCTTGAGGTTACATGATGGTATAAAAAGACATGAAGCCTCTGGGTACCAGCACATGAAATGCTGTCATTATATGGGCTTGAAACATCAGGGATGCTCATTTCAAGACCATAACCCAAGCCAAGAGCTACACCGCAGCTCCATGCCATGCTGTCACTATGTCACAAGGCAAGCCCTGTGAGGGAGAGGATGCAGATCCTGCACTCTTGTCCCTTCTACCCAGGGATAAGGCCAACAGGCTCAGACCATGCCCCATGAAGTACTCCCCAGCCACCCCCAGAGGGGGGCTGCTGATGGGGCAATGCCACCTTAAACAGCGACAGTGTTTGGACCATTAAGTCAACAATGACCCCCAAATCTCCACTCTGTGCTCTGGACTAAAGGTGGTGCTTGGTGTTTTCACACTGCCATGTCCATCCTTTGGGAATGCATCTGGCCAGGAAAAAGCATGTGCTGGGGTTGAGTGCCAGCAGAGGGGCTTCTCTCTGCCTTCAGCCCAGCCAAATCTTCAGGCAGTTTGATAGTTGTTTGGTTTGGTTTTCTTCTTCCCTTTTCCTTCCCAATGACTTCCATCTCCAGAAGGCACAGGAAAAAAGGGTGTCAGCTGAGACAGGATTTTTTTCCCTTTCTTTTCGAACACTTCCAGTTCCTTAGGAATAGCCAGCAATTAATGCCCTTACCCTCACAGAGACCTTGCTGAAACTGCACTGAAAAGACCAAAGTCCTAATAGACTCTCATGTCCTCAGGCAGCTGCTAGAAGAAGTGCAGGGTTGTGGGACCCGGGTGGAGGGTCCTGCCACAGCAAGGAGCCATCCCCTGCCCCTGCTGAAGGGTTTTGCCACTCCTGCAGCTGCAGCATCCTCAGAAGGCCCGTTCCAGTCGAGTTTCCCTGCTGCTGGACACCCTGGAGGTCAGGAGAACATGAGCCATTTCAAGAGCCACCATTCACACTCTGACTGACACACCATCTGTTTACTGCCAAATAAATGAAACTGTGAAATACGTCCCTCTCAGCTGAAACTCGGTGTATAAAAACCCTTCAAAAGAGACACCAAGTCTCCTGAAATCCCCAGTGATATATGAGGTTAAAGCCTGTGGTGGGAGCACGAAAGCAAGCATGTGTTTGCTGAGGATCCCTCCCAGTGCCGAGTTAGGCAGGAAACCAATCTGACGAGGAGGACAAAAAAAAAATTCTGCTTTTGTCTCCAGTTACCAAGGAGATTGTTCAAACAAAGCTAAAATAAGAGGAACCAAGTGGCCAAGAGAAACGTGAGAGTGGAAGAACACTCGAGAGCTTTGTGACTGCTTGCTGCCCAACAAGCTGGGCAGGGTGCCTATGATGGGCTCAACCTCAGCCAGCAGCTTTTCTCCTCTTCCCAGGGGAAAGAGTTCATGTTTTGGTTGACATATACCTGAGTGAAAATGGCATTTGAAAATGACAGCACAGAAAAGTCCTTGCCCACAGAGGTCTCAGCCATGTGTCAGCCCCATTTCTGGCAATTGTGGCAGCAGGACACAGCATTCGGTGGCCTCAACCTAGACCTGTGTGTTCAGGTCACCAGAGATCTCCCTTTGGGAGCAAACTAAATCCAGCTGTACTTGGGGCTAAAAATGACACCATCTGTGGCCAGCTCAGCAGCTCCAATGTCTGTAAGCTCAGAGGACTGGCAGACATATAGAATGCTGAATGGAAAAATCCTACTGCAGAGCCCCGTGGGCACACACGTGCAGGATCTGCTCCTGTGACAGTCATGGAATCGCAGAATCGTTAAGGTTGGAAAAGATGTCTGAGATAATCGAGACCAACCATTAAAGGCCAGAAGACAAAGACCACCGGATTGTCTGCAAAGACAGGGCTTTCTCAAGCCCCAGCTCACGTCAGGGCTGCACAGGGGCTGCCTCAAGTCCAGCTGCACATTTCTGTTATGCTGGGAACTGCAGATGTTACGAGGAAGTGGCGATTCCCACACAAACCCCAGAGCCTGTGAGCTGGTTTCTATTCCTCTGCAATCCTTAGTTAAGACAAGAAGAGGGAAAACTTCCCAGACTCTTGTTTCTTCAGCAGATCCTCATATCTTACAGATGCTCATCCGGATGCCTGATGCCACCAGGGCTGTGAGTTAAAGGCAGTGTCTGTTGTTTAAGTCTGCCCGCAACTTTCCACTATTTTAAAGTCTGTTTCAGCTGCTTGATACTTCGCCAGACTTGAGCCATTCAGACTGAAACTTTCTATGTAGAGTGGCCACTGCTGAGAGAGTAACGAAAAGCCCCACGGTCTCAGCTTGGGGAAAAAATGCTGCTTTGCCCATGCAAACATTTTTTTCCCCAAACACTATATTGAGTAATTCCGTCTTCCTTATTCTTTGCTGCAGAGGATGTAACTCAGCAGAAGGATCTCTCCAGTGCTCAGGATGTGCCAATTTGCTTAAATTAGACCAAGTTCTAAGACTCTGAAAAACTTGCAAAATGCGTAGGCTTCTTCAAACTGGCAGCTCAAAGTCTTGGAAGATTTAATCCACTCTGGAAACGCTCCAACCTTTCCCAGTGCCAAACCTGCTTTTGCACAGGCTGTGCCCTCGGCAGGGCTTTTCCTGTGCCTGGGAGCCACCGGAGAGCTGGGAGCTCTGGCAGCGACAGGAAAGCTGGCTGGCCTGGCTACCCACGGCAGGGGCAGGCACAAGGCTTGAGGAAATTCCACAACCATGCCTCATCTCCTCCTCCTGACCGCTGGACTCTGAGCTGCAAATGTCACCAGGCACACGGACTTGGCGCGTGGACTTTGCATTAAGGAGCTTGCATCCTTGCTGTAAGGGCAACAGGGTCTCTGCAGGAATTTTGGTGGCCCTGCTTACCAGCTTGTGCTAGATAAACAACAAATCTTGATGGGACACACACAATTGTGCCTTCATTCTCAGCCTGGGATCTGCAGGGGAGGATTCTCCTTTTTTTTGTCTATCTTGGTCCTGAGCTCAACTCAGTGAGCCAGGGCTGCTGGGGAAAGCCAGAGGCACGTAGCCAGAGCTTAAGTCTGGACAAAAGCACTTGGCTGGGTAGGTAGGACCTGTTCCTTTTGTTGGCTGGCTGCAGGTGGAGTGATGCTACAGGGAAAAAAAAAAAAAGTGCTGCTTCTGGGAAGGGCAATTTAATACCAGAAAACTTAGAAGTAATTAAAGCGCAAAGAAGTAGAAATGCACCTCAGCGTTATGCTTGGGAGTTTCCCCCTTGCATGGGCCTGGTGGGAAGCAC
The DNA here is from genome assembly GCA_013396735.1 of Grallaria varia. Taxonomy (NCBI): domain Eukaryota; kingdom Metazoa; phylum Chordata; class Aves; order Passeriformes; family Formicariidae; genus Grallaria; species Grallaria varia. The sequence goes on from VWZG01002110.1 coordinate 414,793, forward strand.
AGGGATGGTTTAGGAGCTTTTGGGTGGAAGGAGGGCAGGAAGGATGCCAAGGGAACACCGGCTTCCCAGAGAGTCCTCCCCATTCAGAGCAGGGGAGGAGAAGAAAGGTAGGAACAAAGGTAGCATGAGTTGCTTTTGGGTCCAGAAAGCCATCCTAGTGATGGCAATTACAGTATCAGAAAAAAACCCATTGCTTTTAAGAAATGTTCCCAAGGCACTGTCAGGATTCAAGGAAACTGTGGCAAAGTGCAGTAAAAAGAAACTAAATTGACCAAAACAACTACCCAGGAAATACAGCTGCCTCTTGCATTGCGCCCCTCTGCCTCTCTGAAACTCATCTGCTTTTCCTTCAAGCGTGGACAGATGCTGTTGTGGGATATTAATGCTTTCAAAGAAGAGAATGAAATCTCAGCAGGGGATTCCATTCAAAGACACGCTGAGGTGCCCTTCCGAATGCTCTGTAACACAGCCCCCCTGCTGTCATTCATCACATCAATTCCCACCATCTCATCATGATACCTAGTTTTTGAGCATGTTTATTTACTACAGTTAAGAGTTTCATTTTCTCACCAGAGTTCACGTTTTAAAAGCTATTTAGGTTAAACTGAACCCTAACCACAGCAGAGCTCAAGCACTGCGAGTGAGGTTCTCTGGCCCCGTGCCTGAGTGTGACGGGCCAGAAGCTGCAAGAACCTCCGAAGACTCAGCCGATGGTCCCACCATCCAGACCGGAGAAGAGCTGTGCGGCCACACAACAAAGCCAGATCTCCCCGCCGCTGCACTTATCAGCAAGTTTTGACCGCATTTCACACAACCAACCAGGAAAAAAATCTCAGCAGCGAGCAGGGGGAAGGAGCCTCCAGAAGTGCTCTGAGAACCGCAGCCCCAGGAGAAGCGGGACGAGTCCCACCCAGCGCGGACAGAGCCGGGGTGCGCGGGCGCAGCCGCACAGCCGCGCGCTCTGGGGCCCTCCGTGGGCGCCAGCACTCGCACACACGGCTGTTGGTGTGTCCCCCAGAGGAAACCTTTGCAGAGCACGTTAGCAAAAGTCTCTGATTTTATTGGCAGGGCTCAGGGAAGATGTCAGGGCATGGGGAAAAAAAAGAAGGCAAAACAAAAGGCTTAGGAATTTGGAATGGCGCTGCATGCATTTGGTGAAAGAGATTTTTCGATGTGCTGCCTCCTTTTCTGAGGGCTAGAAAATGTATCAAAGAACATGTTTGGGTTTTTGATTGTTTGTTGGTTGGTTGGTATTTTGGTTTTTTTTTGTTTGTTTTTATTTTTTTAAAAAAAGAACCCTCTAGCAATGGTCTTTATTGTTTTCGAACTCATAGCTGTCAGAGAGCCTCGAGGATTATTCTGCACTGAGCTCTAAATGATGCCCCACATTAACGACTGCTTTCACTGATCTTCGGAGGAAAATTCCAGAGTGACTCGTGAAGATGAGATTTCCCTTTCTACAACTCAGATAAACAGCATCATATCAAAATCCTAGCAGATAAAGCAGAAAAGCACGTTTCCAAGCTCCCAGAAACCCAGATAAAAATGCCCAAGGTATATTCCAAGTGGACGGAGATTTGCGTGCAGGGGGCTCTGCCAGAAAAAAGCAGCAGGCAGAAATGATTTCCAGCTGAAACGCAGGGAACCCCTGCACCATAACCTTGGGCTGGGCAGCACGCTCCAGTGTGAAGGAAGACCACAGCTCTTCCACGGGGCAGAAAATGCCATTGCTCCCCACCTGAAATAGCTGCGCAATAGGAAAAAAAACATCAAAGGGAGGCTGGTTTGAAAGCTGAAGGCAGAAAGATTTATGTCTGATTCACACAAGACAGGTATAGGCACCAAAACCTCTGTGTTTCCTATGAGGCACAGCAAGTCACACATCAGCCCAGTCACTTCCCTGGCACACATACGGTGTCCCCCGAACAGCAGGGTCGTGTATATTCAATAGGCACCGGCACTCATGCACACGCACAGCCTCAGACAGACACACAGCCTCAGACACTCGTACCCTCCGTGCTGGCTTGTATTGCTTTGGCCTTTTTAAGTCCAGAGCAGTCCCGTTTCCCTTCTGCTACTCCTGTTTGTGATCACCAGCCAGCCACAGGGAAGGGTTTGGTTTCCAGCTGATGGGAACACACAGACCCTGTAAATGTGGTGCCTGGAGAAGGGACAGCAACACTATAAGCAGCACAAACCAGTTTGCTGACGTGATGGGAGTTACATTTGCCCTGAATTCTGTCCTTTATTAGGCCTCCTCTATTTGCTCTATTATCCATGAATCCATCCTCCAGTTTTCTCAAACTGCAGGGAAAGACAAGAGCTTATCAGGATGAATAATTTTTGGGTTGGCACCCTTCACCTGCCAGCACACCATGGAGATGCACCTGGTGGCAGGGTGGGTTTCCATTCCAGGGCTCTTATGAGCACTAGAAAAATGAGCAATATCCAGGCAAATCAAGACCAGCTGTGAAAGCTGCAGCCATTGGGAAAAAATTTGACAAGCCTGTAGGGCTTCCCCTTTTCTAGCATGTTGATAGCTACAGGAAGCTGACACTTCCTAAAGTTTTCACAACCGGGTTTCAGGAGGACTCATCAGCCTTATTCAATATAATATTTCACTCTCTAAGCCATTATTTGTTTCTTTATCTTGGCCCTGCTGTCCCCAAAAAGCTGCCTGGAAGTGAGGAAACATGGCCTCACTGCATTTCAGACTGAAGCAATGCTCTGGATCTGGAAGCCAAAATAAAACAGAAGTCAAGTTAAAAACAGGCACATATGTATGCATATATATTTGCAACTACTCTTTGTGGCAAGGGTTTGGGAATTTGTTCTGTTGCCTTCATTGTGTTTATAGACCTTTTTTTTCTGAATCTGGTCCTTAGAGAAACGTATTTTGTTACTATATCCAGCAACCGTTATGGCATTTTGATCTGCAAAGTGACAGGCTGTTCCACAAGCAGGGCTGCAGCAAGGCCCTGGTAAGTAAGAGAAATTAAGGTGGGAAGGAAGGTATGTGCAAGGCTTGAGTTGTTTGTAGCTGTTTATTTAATAAAGATCTTTGCACGAACTGGATTCCACGTATTGATGTAACCAAACTCGATGGCACTCTGTAAGTGCATCCAGGCAGCAGTTCATTTTTCCCACTCTCTCCACGCTGTTTGCTTCAGCTCTGTGCTCAGACCACAAGTGGGTTTGTCCTGCTCCTCCGGGTGAACATTAAAAGAGCCCAAATGCCTCAGAGGAAAGGAAAGTGACCGACTTTGGAGCTGGCTGTGCACACCAGCCATTTGCACCAATTTGCATGAGATTTGCATTTCATCACTAATCACTACTCAAATGTGCGGAAAATACAATTTTAATCAGCTGACTGTGGGCAAACAGAATAATCTCTCTCACAGTTTTGAGCCAATGATCTGTCCCGGCATCAGAGGTGATGTAAAATGCCACTCAGATGGCCTGGGCTTTTCCCAGGCAAGCCAAGCTGCCAGCTCGAAGACTTCAGGACACCCTGCTCTGCCCATCTCCTCTGGTTCCCTCTCCTTTGCAGTGACAATTTCTTCTAGGAAAGCTGTGTGATGCTCTGTGCTACCCATGCAGCTGTTACTGCCAAGTAAGCAGCACCCCAAAGTTCATGTCTGTGAGCAGAGCTTGGAGATACTGAGCCACAGGACTCATCCTGGCACTGCCAGAACTGATGGATTCACTCTCAGCATGCCCCTCCATCACTGGACAGTGTGGTATGTCCAGAGGATACTACTGGGAAGCCAAACATAGTGGAGAAACCCGATGTCACACCTGAGGATGGGCAATTCACCAGCAGTGGGCTCTGCAGAGCACCAGGAGCTTCTCCTCCTGACCCAGCAGTTTTCCTGTTTCTGCTATGGGCTTCAACTCTTTCCAAAGTCTGCATGTGGCTTTCAAAAGGTGCCCCAGCATCAGAGGTCCCTGATCCAGGACCTGCACCTCTGACCTTTGGGACCGCACCTTGTCCCAAGGGAAATCATAAGTCTAGTTTTCTTGTTGGGAAGATGAGGTTTACAGGACCACAAATGCAATCCCATTTTCCTGCCTTGCCTCCCTTCGCTCCCTCTCCTTGGGAAGTCCAGGATGGCTTGGACTTTTTGGCCACGTTCTGAAATGCATTTTGGCATAGTGTTCTTATCAGACATTAGAGAGCTACAGCCTGCCAGCAGAATTCTGGGGACAGAAGTGGAGGTTCATGAGCCTGGGGCTGAGATGTTCAGCAGAAAAATTCCAGCTCTGCCTGTGACCGACTGTATGAGGTCTCAGGAGAATGAGCCAGGCCAACATTTTATTGCAGCCTTTGGAGGGGATGCTGAAGTCACCCAGTCGTGCTGGCCCAGTGCCCAGTGGCCAGTGTCACCCTAGTGGGCAATGGGCCAGTTCAGCAGTGCTCTAAGTAGTGCCTTTTTAACAAAAGTATTGAACTGGATCTGCACGTCTGGCCTTAACAAGCCCAGATTAACCAAGGACTGACTCCACTCAGCTGCTGTTTTTGGCTTTCAAAACCGGTCTGACCATGCACCGCCCTACACCGTCTGCCTGTGAACAGTTTCAGTTTGATTTGACTCAGAAAGTGATCTTCCACAAGCATTCCTGTACCCATTCCTCCTCTCCAACGTCCCCATGGCGCTGATCTTCCACCTCTTTCCTGCTCTGGGCTGTGTTTCAATCCACACGATTGAGTGGGTGCCTCCAAACGTTGGTGGACTGGTTCCCCAGGAGCTGCCTTGGAGCAACCAGGCTCAGCAGGATCCTTCCCAGCAAAACCACCCAAATGTGCGGGCGGTGTCTTCTCTGAGCCTCAGGTGCTTTACTGATCTAACAAACTGCTCCATGCATTGCCTCTGAGGTTCCTTTTGCCGCTGACAAAGCACACCTTTTGGAAGCAGCACTTGCTTGGGCTCATGCACCAAAACACCTAACCAGCTTTAGGGAAGGGAGACCCAGAACCAGCCGTGAGGCAGGAATGGCTTAGCCCCGTTGGATTTGATCGAGCAGCCTTGGTAGGTGCCAACTGAAATGTCCCAGCCAGCCAGTGGCATGGGGAAGGCTGCTTGTGCATCAAGATATCCAGATCTGCCTGGAACACGCTGCAAAAGTGATGTCCGGCTGGGTCCGAGCCAAACAGATACAGCTCCAGCTGCCTTTCTCTCAACACCTCCAGGGCCCAGGGCTGGCACACCAGGCAGGAATGCCATGTGTCTCTTCCCAGATAGGTAAGGCACTGCACAGGCAGGAACTCGCTGATAGGGAGGTGTGAAATCCAGCACTGAGCTCATGCTTAGAAGCCAGAGGTCCTGAAGGACTCCTTATCTCTCCGGCTCCATGAAATTTAGTCAGAAGGAGTTGTGAAGAAGAAGCCATGTGTTTTACCCCCAACTTGCAATTCTCAGAGGAAGACAGGGTCTTTAAAAGCTAAGGCAGTTACCAGTGGTCTGCCCCTATTTTTTCCCAAATCTCAGCCCATCAGAAGAGGACAATTAAGTTTGGATCTAGACATCAAAATCTTCATGGAAAAAAACCACACTCAACACCACCCTGAAACTCCTCAGTGGGAGGTTAAGGACCTGCTGGACTGGGAGCTGCTCCCTTCTAACTACTGGAAGTGGAAAGTTTTTTCTTTCTTTTTTTTTTTTTCTTTTCCCTAGTCAGAAGGCACAAGATGTAAATTTATTACAGGTACGTATTTCCTGCATAACAGATGGGGCCCTGTTGTGCACATCTGAGCATTAAGGCTTTTCTGCATCAGACTTTCCAGCTGCTCACTGTAACTCTCCAACCAGCAGTAACACACAGCCCACACCTCACCCGTGGACACATCTGGTCTCATCTTGCTGAGGACTGTGGTCACCAGTGGGCCATACACCAGCAGCAGCAGGAAGGATGGCTGCACACAGAGGACCTCAGTTCTGGCTCAGCCTGGCAGTGGCTGCCACCAGCTCTGGGGGGTTTGGTAGTACGAGTGAGAATGCCCTCACTGACACTGGAGGCTGGACTGGCTCTGTTACCTCTCCCATCCTCAAAACCTGGAGGAAAAAGATTTTGAAGGAGGGCAGATCTCTAGAGACCTATTTCCTCAAATGTTATTTATGACCTAAAATATGTAGATTCCATTTTTCTTAAAAATGGCACTTTGCCCTATGTCTTAGGATCCATTTAATGTATGTTACGCTATTGGTACTGCATAAGCTAAATGCAATATTTATATTGCATTTGCATTAACATTGAGCTTATGCAATATTGGTATTGCATAAGCTAAATGCTTATGAGTTTAGTAAATTAATTTACAATCTTACTTTCTATGTTCGTAATAACATGAGGGTCACAATGCCCCTACAAATACCCCCCCCAGATCCTTGCCAAAATGACTGAAACTCCCACTTGTTGTAGGAAAGCAACCTCCCAGTCCTAAATCTGGCTGTCCTTACCTCCTCAGTTAAGCATGTGCCAGTCCAACAGACCAGCAGATCAGCAGAGCTGTTTGATCTTCTGGCCCAAATAACCAAACTCTGATGCCTTTCCTCACGTCAAAGATGAACTGCACGATTCCCACTTACGACGCACCACCCATCATGGTCTCCAGCTCCATCCCCCTTACATCACTCCAGCCACCTACAGATGGACTCAGCAATCCCATCCCATCATGAAATGAACTCTGTGATTTGACCAACCCTCTAGACGTACTGCTGTTCCATATAGGGGAGGCCCTGGGTAGGAGAGTGCCAGCACTTCTGCTCCGGCATGTTTTGGTCTGGCCCTGCTTGGTTTTCATCTTGCTCAGGGATATGGAACAGCGATCTTGCATTGCACAGTTAAGTAGGAACCACTCCTTCCTGCATGGAGTCATCTGTCGTGGGGACAATGTGTGTGAGATGGATCCCCCTTCACGCTTGCCATCTCCCAGGAACACGCAAAAAGACTTAGCAAATCCTTTTTTCTTCCTTAGGTAGCATCTCCTGTCTGCTGACAACCTGGCTTTTAGGTGGGAGGATAGAGAACTGTATGTGAGAGGTGTGAGGACACCAGGCAGAAATTTCATGTCCCTGTGAAACCGGAGGGAAACGTGCTGCCAATGCCAGGTGTGGCGGCGCTTCCAAGTCCTTCCTCACACCCCATTCCTGCCAAATGCACCCATGCCATTTGGCTCTTCCTTTATCTCAAAAGCAGGCGGACAAAGGCTGCTGGTCCACCCCGAGTCCAGCCAGGGCCGTGGGCATCACGCAGCACCCATGGGTGTCTCAGACCTTGACAGACTGGGGCATGTTTTCCCCCTGAGCATGCAGGATCAGTGATCTTACAGAGTGCTTATCCCCTAGATTAAAACATTTGTTTGTTATCCTTTCCTGATCCCTGCAATCCACGCAGAGAGCAGTGCCCCTTGCCAGGTATCATTCAAGAAGAAGCACACAGGGGCAGGGCAGCCCCTCTTCAATGTACGCCCTTCCCCAGCATGTTCACTACCCAGCACCCTGAGTTGGGGTCACACGCGTCCCTGCTTCCTCCTGGCACTTCTTCTGCTGCTTCCATCACTCCCTCTGTCACTCCTTCTCTTCCCTTCCAGCAGCAGGGGCTGCACAGCAGCAGGGGCACCTATCCTGGGAGGGGAAGCTGAATTACGTCCGAGTCAGCAGTGAGAGCTGCCTCCTTGGTTCATCCCTGAGTCTTGGTCTGCCAAGACAAACCCAGGCTGGTTGCAGAGGGCTCCTGGAAGGGTGCCCAGGTGCTCCTCACGCTTCAGTCTATTTCCTCTGAGTGCACACCTGCCGGAAACAGAATTAAAGGAAATCATGCCCTCCCTCCAGGTACATCCCACATGCTGGCCAGCCATAGAAAGGATTACAAAATGTAATTAACACCTGGCCCTTTTTCCAGGGTTGACTTTTCTTTCTTTGGAGGAAAGAGAGTTGCATGGCTGTATCAGCCCTGCCAGTGCCATGGAAGTGCTGTCATGCAGCCCAGCCTGGGGACATTTCTGGACTCAGCCCAGGCTGGCCAAGCAGAGAGTGGTGCTCATCCCTCGCCTTCATCCTCTGCTAGGCTGTCCCAACATGGCCTAAGCATGCCCCAAGGCATGGCCATCATTTTGGGAAAGCTGCAACAACACCAGGCCAGTGGAAACACCTGACTGGCAGCAGCTCCTCAGATAAGAATAGCAAGGGTTGAGGAGCTGTTGGGAATCAGTGGGTATTATTTCTGCAGGAATGAGGAAGGTGGTCAGGGCACAGGAATGGGTAGGGACTGCCATCTGGAAGACAACAGGGCACGCAACCCGCCCTGAATGCTGCATAAATGGCACGATGCCTTTGGAAGGATGAAGGTGACCTTGAGGTGTGTCAGAGGATATTAAAAAAATTCAGGAGGTGCCAGTCATGGGAAAGGAAAGTTTTCCTGAGAAAAACTCAGGGTACTGGGGTTAAAATACCCCGTCTGTTGGGCAGGGAAGGTGGTGGTGCTGGTGACACACAGGCAGGTCAGCCTGGCTGGCAGGGGGGGTTTGTGGCAGTATGGTCTGGAGGCACCCCACCATGCAGTGGAGACCACACTGCTGCCTCTGCTGGGCCAGGGGAACACTTGGGGTGACTCTTAGCCAGACCTCCTGGCTTTCCTCCCTATTTTCCCCGCCATTGCCCCAGCCTCTTTTCAGCAAGGCCACATCAGCTGTCAGCTGCCCCATGAGCAAAACGAAGCCAGAGCAGGGTCTGCAGTGCCAGGAGGTTTTGGCACATGGGAGAAAACAAGCAGGTCGCAGAGCAGCCCCAAGGAGGGGATTATGGTGCTCCTGTTGCACGTGGGACTTGACGTCCAACATAGTTAATGCCTCCTTAATCACTCATAAGCCACTCTGCTCTGAAAGAGTAATAATAATGATAAAAAAACCCTCTTTAGTCTCTTTGCTTTTTATTTTCCTGTTTGTAAATCCCAAGGCCTTCAACAAAACCCAGTCTCTGCTGAGTGAACTTAACCATTAACCTACAAAGAGCCAACGATGATTATGCCTCTCAAAATAGATTTTATCCATTCCCTCCACTCCCCTTTACTGATCTAGACACAAATGCTTAGTGATTGTTACTTGGCAACCATGGTAAAAATGTACTGAGCCACACGTGGCTACAAAGGATGAAATCACTGTCATGATATTTCCAAAATAAGTACTGTAATACCAGAACACTTATTCCTAAGAGGAACAAATAAATCTCTTCCTTATATATTGTTGCTGCTGTTGGTTTTTAAAAATAAATATTTTTTTATTTTATTTTATTAGCAAGGCACAATTTTTATTCTTGCTTCTTTTTGACTTGATTCAGCTTGTTTTGCTACAGTGAGCATCACATACATTTCTATGCATATATGGGCACACACCATTCAGGAAAGCAGAGATACCCTCTGCTGAGGCCTGGCTGGAAACACACAGTTGTAGGAGGGTTCACAGGTGGGCAGGGACCTCAGCAGGTCTTTGGTCAAAGCAAGGTCAACCCCCAGCCTAGGGCAGGGTGTTCACATATATCTCTCAATAGACGCGTTCATGTGCACACTTTCCTGACTCTCAGAAGAAAGCCCAGAGCACAAACCAAAAGGTTAATCCACCTGAGACAGCTTTAAAATAGATATCACTAGTGCAATGAAAAGCTGGGATGGATACCAGTTATTGATTAATCAACTGCTTGAACCTACAGTTGTCAAATGCCCAACTCAAGTCTCTATAAATCCATTCTCCTATAGCTGTGCTCCTGTATCCAATGCTATGTAGTCCCAAGGAATAACAAAAAACAAGATGACACTTGTAGGAGATACTTCTCCAGATAACAAATATCTGAGCTTTAATCTTTGATAAAATATTTCCCAGTGAGAAAATGTTTGTGTCGTGGCCCTCGTGAAAAACTCTGTGCCTTTAGATATGACTGAAAGCTGTCCTTGGCAGCCTTTGATTAATCCGTGTTTTTCTGTTGGTCTCTCAATAAAGCAGGGAAGAAATGGATGTTTTTGCTTTGCTGAGAGGTCTGGAGGCTGGCTGGCTGGCTTCTGGACAGACTGAACTCCACACAATCAGAAAGATCGAAAACCAAGGCACACCAAGCTGAATTTGTCAAACAGGAGCCTCTTGAAGTCGGTCTAACTTCTCACCAGGGAAATATTTAATTTCAGAGATTAAACACTGTGTTTGGAGACTCAGAGGCAAGATGCAATGCTGATTAGCATTTGTCTTAAAGCCTGATTATTCACACTGTTCTTCTTTTAGGGAACATATTTCTTTCAAGCTTGCACATAAATTTGTGCCCACAGATCTGCTTCCTCCTCTGATCAATACCCATTAGTTGCAACTTTTCCTAGATCTGAGCAACAAGGGCATCTGTTCCTTCCCTGTGGGATCAGCAATCTGAAATGAGAGTCAGCCCAGTTTTCCACCCAGCTCATCCCCAGAGCCCTGCATGCTGCGCTGGTGCCCCTGCTTGGCCATCTCTGCCATGCTCCCCCCAGCAGTGGGAAAGGCTGCAGGAGGGTTTCAGCTCCCGCAGTGGGAATATCTGCTCAGCTCCCTTCTGCCCCTTAGGGTGGAATTTTTTCGGCAATGAAGCATCCTGCACCATTTCTTCCTGCAGGAAAGGGCTTAGGGAGCAGGGTCTGTCACTTCTCTGGGATATTTCCAGGCTGGTGCAGGCACTGCAGCACGCTCGCAGTGAGCCAGGGATTGAATGCCCTGGTTTGCAACAGAAGAAGCCTTTCCCATGCTCTGCTGCTGCAAAGGAATGAAAAGTCCTGGCGGCAAACACTGTGCTGTGAGCCCTGCCGGGGACCCAGAGTGGTTGTCCACTGAGGATGCTCTGTGTGCACAGGCAGCAGGGCTTGCTCAGCCCATCACAGCCGGTGCTCTCTCCCTCAATCCTCACCATCCCGGGCTCCTCTGAGCCCCACCTTGGTGACATGGACTAAACAAGGCAAGCCATGAGCCCCAGACAGATCCTGGTCCCTTACTGACATCTCCAATCCATTCTCAAATGTTGCCCTCCTGTTTTTCTGTCTGGCTATATTGTAAGCACAAGCCTGGAAAGAGACATCTCCCCAGCATCCCCTCTGCAAGTGTTTGGGACCAGTGCTTCTAAATCTCTGGGAGGCCCTTGGAGACCAGTGAAATGGTGGAGAAAGCAGCTTAACTGCATGAAGGGAGATGGTGCCAAATAAACACGGTCTTCCCTCTTTTCTGGATTTATCTTCCCCACCAGTCTATGCCTTCCCCCTTATGCTTGGCCAGCAGGTTCAGACTCCTGGGACAAGGCTTCTCTGATGGATGCATGGCCCACTCTCCTGGGATTCCGTCTAGGCAAAGCCAGGAAAGAGGCTTCCCAGCTCCCTGCTGTTATTTCATGCCTTCTCTCCAAAGCATTTGAAAACCAACCGGCCAGAAATCCCACGGACACAGGGAATAGCTCTGGGGCTCCCTGGCTCAGAGGGAGATGCTTTCATCTGTAAAGTGTAATGAAACAACACCCAGAAGGTAAGAGATCCATGCAAACAGTTTTAAACCATCCTGCCCAGTCCAGTGACACAAAACCAGCCACAGATAACAACATACCACAAAACCTTGCACAGCATTTTGCATCTGTTTCCTGAAGCTGGGCTCTGGGTTCAGCCGGGCTCTACACTCCGGCAGGAAACACTCCTGTTTCCTACTAGCACTTTAGAAATAGGTTTGAACACTGGCTTTTTAATCAGTGAGAACTGCCAAGCCATATCAAATTTTCCATACTTAAAAGCTGATTTTTCAGAAGTGCACTTTTAAAAGATCCTTAAAAAAAAAGGAAAAAAAATAAATCCCCTGACCTGCTAAATTACATCTGCTTTATAAAAGCACAGTGCAGACATGCAGAGCTATGGGTGACTAATAGGTATTTAAGCTAGTTATTATTTTCTTTTGCAAACAGTGGCAAACCACAAATGCTAATCATATCAGATTTCATTATCTCATGTGCTGAAGGCTTAGTGCTCCAGACAGCTGAAGCACAGGGAGAAATTAAAATTCTGCATCTCAAAAACACAAGCCCTACATGAGCTGCTCTGAAGAATGAGGACCCCAACCCACTTCAGCAGCTCAAATGCAGGGTCAACCCATTAGCATCTCCTTGCTGACACATTCCTGATGCGAGAGGTTTGGGGGGTATCTAAAGCTTTGATTGCAAAGAGGTGCCCAGAAGCAGCACAGAAGCAGTGTGACCATGCAGACACAGCATTGCCCCTGACCCCCACGGCCTTCTCAAGTGCTGTCTTGCCTCAAGCAAGCGCCCTTATGATTTCACCCCATATTCTCTGTGGCTTGGCACTGCTCCGAGGAGACGCGTGTTGAGAATCTGTGCACAGATGTGCCGATGGGCAGGAAAGCCAAGGCTGCCCATACAACCTTAACTCTGTGCCAACACACGCGACCACGAATGCGAAGCTCAGCGTTCCCGTGCTGCCCCTCCAGCAGTCAAGTGCAATGGTGCTGCCTGCCTAAATCTGAGCACGCTGCAGGGCCAACGCATACACCTGAGTGCTCCCAGCAGAGCACAGCGAAACACTCGCTTGAAACCATTTCCACACTGAGCTGCCATCGCTGGGAGCATTCCGAGCTCGGTGTCACTGTCGAGATTCAGCCATAACTAAAACCCATTTCCTGGCTGACAATACTGGCATAAAAGCCAGGTTCTGCCCGCCCCTGCTCTGCTCTTCACAGTGGACAAATGAGCAGGAGGGAGGAAATATTCATTCTGTCTTACAAGTAGCTAAAGGAGCTGTTTCTGTGAGATTTTTAGATGGTGGTGTTTTGGTTTTGTTTTCCCCAACACCTGAAGCAAAAAAGAAGGTTTCCTATTTTAATCCCTTAAAAGCTGATGACCTACCTCCCTTGTCTCCGGGTCAGCCCACTCCCCACCTGCCAGCAAGTGACAGATTAAAACAGCCACTTTCATTGCAGTTCTCCAGTCTGGGAGCTTTTTGAATCAAAATGAGACATGGTATTTGTCAATTCACTTTTAAATAAAATGTGGCTTTCAGCGGGGCAGGAGGACAGCTGGGGAAATGACAGGTCCCCTGCCTCCTGCACTGTGCTGGCAACCTATGGCTTGGGCATATCACACCAAGGCAAGAGGCACAGCAACAGGGATGTGCCAAAGGGGTGACCAAGGTCCCAATGCTGTGAGGGTCCTGTGTCCACCTTCTTTGGCATCTCCATCTTAATCCCGTTTGACTCATCTCTGCCCTCCTCTCTGCCCCCCTCAGCTTCCAGGTCTCTTTGGAACCAGAATCCCAGTAAGCTGCCAGGACAAGCAGCGCAGCAGCAGTCATGGGCAGGAGGGGACATCTGCTTACCTTGGGTAAGTGAGGACCAAATCTCCTCAACAACGGGACACGGACACAGAAACCTGACCAAACACCCTTGTGCAGATGCCATTCTCCATTGCCCTTCTCTCTCCACACCTTTCCCTCTGCCCCTCCAACGAAGACAGCATTGGTCCATGCAGGGAGCTTAAAACAACCTGTCCCCAGTCTGTGCGTGTGTCCCAAGCACAGCAGCCCTGTTAGCTGAGCCAAAAGAAGACCACCAGTTCCCTCCAGCCTCCCAGCCAGCGCCAGCTGGGATGATGCTGGGGATGAGCTGTTGCCCCGGGAGGGAGCTCCACGCAGCACAGTGAACTTTGGGGCTGTGCTGGCAGCCCTGCCCCTGGCCCCACTGCAGCCTCCTGTCTGCAGCAAGGCCAGCAGTGCCACTGGTGTGCAGCAGTGCTTGGAACTCTGCCAGCTGCTAGAAGAAACTGATTATATTTTTATGCGGCTTATGATTCCCTCCTCTCTTCTAAGAGCCCAGAGGCAGCCCAACAGCCCACTAGGCTCTGGTCAAAGCTAGTTTAGCAATTTATCTTTGTATATGGGACAACATTCTACAATAGGTGATGAGTTGCCTCGATCTCCACAGGCATCCTGGGACACACATGGACAACACAGTAGAAAATATGTTGCCTCAATGGCTCTAAAACTGCTCAGAGATAAAGAAAGGGGTAAAGGCAGGAGGTGTTGGGAAGGCAGCAGCTGTTGAAGGAGCCAAGGGACGGATTAGTTTGCATAATTCATTTCTGCACTTCAAGGGGAGGCTCAGGAGCCAAGGTCTCCTCTTGCTGAAGTCGCTCTCCTCCATCAGCGTGCAGCAGAGATGTGATCAATCACGGCCACTGCAGCTCCCCAGTGACATTTCTAAGTGCTCCACTGAGCGGAGATGAATTAGAGATGGTCACGATGTATCCATGGGATGCCCAGGTCTCTCTCCTGGACTCCTGCAGCCACTCCTTGCTCTCCTTTTGACCACATTTCCTGGGACAGATGGGATCAAGGAGATAATGCCTGTACATAGCGGCACCAGTACTGATAACAAGCTATTAACAAGAAGTGTTTTCAGACTGTACCACTTTTAAGAGGAGACTGACAAGCACAGAGCAAATAACATAGAGCAGATAAGCCCCAAGTGTTCTCTGTCGGTACGAAGTGCCGCTCACAGCTGCAGGGCAGCGGTCAGCCTGCAGGCCACATGCTGGCAAACTCAGCCATGTGGTCTGGTCCAGCACACATCACCTCTGAGTCAACCTTTCCATGACTCAGTTTCCCCTACCACTATGACAGCGTGACACCAGCCAGGCTTTGCAAAGCACCTGGGGGACCTCTGAGTTGGAAGTGCTGTGTTAAGACTCCAGATGTTCCTGCAAATTGCTGAGCTACTGCAGATTTACACCGATGGCTTCCTTGGGTTGAGTATGGGATGTGGAGAGCATGACCAACTGGGACCTGGCCTTGTGAACCTAAACGACATCTGGATTTGCTGCATGACCACTTCAGCCCTGTTGGTATCAGATGTTCCCCTGTAAGCAAGCAGATATCCTTTGCCAGGCTCATCCTCACGCACAGTGCACTCCTCAGGGGTGCAGCTGCTCTTCACTCTCCGCTTGTCCAACCATCTTGACCTCAAGAATGATGCATTCCCTCCCAGCTCTCTTTGGAGCCTCAGCTCCTGCAGGGAAAGGGCGGGAGAGCTGCGTGTGCCCTTTGCGCCAACCAAGGGCAAGGACCACTCCATCCTGCGCGTGTCTGCTCATGACGTCACAGCCTCTGCCCAGAGGGATGTGTCCCCTGTCGAGGCCATGCTCCCCAATGCCAGGCACAGCTCCCAGCTACAGCTATTTTTTTTCTTACTGGGTTGTTATTTTTACCAAGTAATGCTTCTGCAGATCACACCACCTTCCACTCTGCCTCTGTCCAAGGAGCCATCAATCTGCTGGGCAGATGTTTCCACATGTGGGAAGGCAGGAAGGCAGGATGGAAAGTGCACTTGGGCTGAAGCAGAGCTGGGACAGCAGTTTGAATGTAGTCTCCCTTTGTCACCTGCTACCTCCATTCCCCCAGCAGCTCGGGGGAGCTTTGTTTCCCACTGTCATTACCAGGGTCACAAACCTCCTGCATGAGGTCTAGAGCAGCTTGCAGAAGCACCTGAGGAGCCTGTGGGAACCTCTCCAGGGCATCAAGAAAACCAAGGGGCAATTTGGCGCTGCAGATGTGATGGCTGGATCTAGGTGTGACCCCACCTCATCACCCAAGCTCATAACAAGCACAGACTCACTCCAGCTGATGCAAAAGACATCCCCCAAGAATTCAGGAGCCAGTGAAACCCAGAACCTGCTAGGCTGGATGGCAGGGGTGAGTGAGAAGGCAGACATAACTTTAACCCACAGGGCAAGCACAAGCAGCCCTCAAAAGCTGACAGAAGGAAAGACTGCTCCTGAAAGAGGAAACAAGGTGGGAATGAATGAAGCTGCTGAGCGAGGAGGTGATGGTGGTGTTCGTGTCAAGCCCTGCAGAGGCAGCCTGCAAATGGAGGGCAGCAGATGTGGTGGGAACAGGCAGTTCCCAGGGATCCATGGACTCCTCTGCCATGTAGAAACCTGGCCCCAGCAAAATGAGCTAAAAATGCACCACTCCCAGCAGATGCCTGGGAAAGAGTGGGGTTTCTATGGCACAGCCAAAAAAGAACAGGGCTTGTGGGGTGGCACAGTGACTCTAGGGCTGCTGTGCAATCCCAGTGTCATCCTTGTGAGGGAGCTGGGCTGGGAAATGGACAAAGCAGGAGGAGAATGTGCAAATCACTGATGTTTCCCAACCAGCGGACAATCCAGATGCATCAAAGACAGGTCTAGCCTTGAGACCACAGTTTCAGTCAATGACTAAGGTTTTGAGCTTTTTACTTCCCAACAGAAGACCTCAGCTGCCTCTATTGTCAAACTTTTACCACCATGTCTGACGTCTCTCCAGGCTCAGTGTCAGCCCCACATGGACCCTGCTGGGTCACTCAGCTTGAGCAATGCTCCAACCCTCCCCACAACCAGGCATGTGGCACCACACTGCTGGGTGTGAGAGATCAACCCTTCGAGCCTTCGCACCTGGCTCTGCTGCCCCGAGGACACATGGGCAAGGTGGGCAGTGGGGCGCTTGCTGCCTACGGGGAGCCAAGCACGTTTTGTCGAGGGCCTGGGAGATACTGTACTGTCTTGGGGATGGATTAGCTCAGCATTCCTGGGAAAGGGCATCCAGTGAAACTGGTAGCTCTGCTCTCAGCCCAGTTTGGGGGATGAGCCATTGCCAGTTCACATACCCACCTGCCAAGTGAGGGATTTAAACAGATTCCGTGTATTAAACAGGTGAAGGGGATGTTGCTTATCAATGCAGCGTGTGAAATCTAGTTTCTCCACTTGCAGCAGTACAGGTTTGAGCCATGGGCAGTGGCATTGCCTAGGCTGCCCACCTGCCCACTCACATTGGCATGAAGGCCCGCATGCTACCTACGACTCACTTTTTTCAGAGGCAATGTTCCTGCCAACCTCAGCATTACAGGATGATGTAAGTATACCATCCATTATTACTATTTTCATTCTTGACACATGGAAAAATTAATTTTCTTTTAAAAAGTGATGTATGAGGAACCCAGATTTGCCTGAATAATATACGAACCTATAATCTGGCTGTTACCCTTTGTCTGAAGCATTAACATTAGCAGAAGGCAATTTAGGATGATTGCTTTTAAGTTGTAAAGCCAATGTTCAATTAGAGCATGAAATGAAAGACTTATCACTAGTACTGGCATAGAGATTTATTCACAGAGTATTTATTTTCAGCCATAAAGATGCTGGTTTTGTCAAAAGTGACATGTTTAGAACAAGCTGCTTTTGTCTAATATTACTATGAAAAATGGTTTGGAATCAAACATTTTTATATTTAGGATAATGACAGCTTTTTGTTCAAAAAATTCAACACCATGCTTTGAATTTCAGTCACTGAGTTTGGTTTGAGGAGATTTCTATTCCTCTGGTGGATCCTGCTGCACTGTGGCTGTAGAGGATACTGTTCACCTTTTGCTGGGGTGAAGGTAGTGGAAGCTGCATTGATACCATGAATGTTTAAATGACCAAACAGAGCTCCCACCAGTCTCCCACAAATCTGGAACTTTGTTGGACCCCAGACTGAACTGTGAATCAAGTCTTTGTGAAATGCTGGAGATCAGAACCATAGATAGCCTTCCCTCCAGCAAGTAGTACCTGGCTTGTGGGAAAAAAAAAAAAAAGAAAGCAAGTATGCCAAAGCATTTTTTGGTACCTGCCATCACTGCCAGCAGTGCCTGGACCATGGCAGGTCCTGGGGAGCCCTTGTCTGTGTGCACACCCTGGGGCTTTCAGGCTACTTCAAAATGCTAACTCCCATTTCATTAGCACCTTTGGGTGGCCAGGACACCAAGCTTTCTAGTGAGATCTCAAGAGAGGCATAGTAAGGGTTGGGTTTGTGAAGATCCAGCAGCCACAGCAAGAAAAACCACGCACACAACGCAGGAGGTTTCACTGGGGATATAAAAGAGAGACAAACAGCCTGTTGGTATGTCACTTCATTACACAGCAGCTGTTCCGTATGCTGCCAGTGATTGTTTTGTCCCAGGTAACGTTGGTTTTCTGCATACAGTGCCATTTCTTTGCTGCAAGCCCCCCAAGCCCCAGCATCCATTCGTCCCTGTGCTTTCTAAAGGGAAGCAGAAAGTGGTCGAGCCGCTGGCTGCAGACCTGGGGTTTGTGCTGGATTAGGCACGGAGAGCGAATGCTGCAGCAACAACAAAAAAAAGAGGCACTTTGCTGATTGCCATTCTGTTAGTGCTTGAAAATACCTGGAGGGCACTGATGGGGCTGAGCCACATGAAGGGGGAGAGCCGTGGTCAGGGGGGCTCGGGCCACCCATCGGTGGTGGTGGGGGAATGGAGAAGGCGCACAGCCTCTGCAACCTGCCTCTCCCTAACTCCCCCCAAATCAAGAGGACTCCTAAGTGGAGATTGAGAGATGCTGGGGCTCCTGGAGCTGTGAGAGAGCATGGCCATCAGGGCCGAGCTTTGCCTGGGAGAGGGGAGCCCTTCCCTTTGCTGGCTCCCACGGGGGGCAGCCACGATCTGCCTGATCCCAGGGAAACTCGCCAGTACATCTTGTTCCTGCTTGGCACTATTAATTTGGCTAAGCGGTCAGAGCTGGCAATTCATCTGCACAGAGACCTGCACTGAATAAAAAGCCCCAATGTTGAGACACAAGGTAGGGCCAGGATGGAGCAGCCAGTAGGCTCCTCTGGCCTGGCACTGCCCTCCATGCCTGTGGGTCTGCCTTTACCGTGCTTCTTGCCCCTCCAAAATGCACCACTGTGCCCCAGTTTCTTCCCCATTTACAAGCTGTGATCCAGCCTAGAAGCTCAGCACAGAGCAGAGCCTAACCTCCCAAGATTGCAGCTCACATTGTTCTCTGATCCTCTTGCAACACTGATGTAAACAACATGCATTCAAGCAGTAACACACACGGCAGATTTCTGCTGGCATAAAATGGCCAAGTCCGTCGTGCTTAATGGAGGGGCACTGATTTCTGCAAGGCAAACGTCTGAACCTGAATTGCCACCAGGACTTTTTACTTTTAGTGGAAATGTTATCCAGCCACGCTTTCAGACGCTTAGGCTGGCAGTTGTTTGGTTTAATGGTATGAGATGGCTAGTTAGAGCAGGACAGCTGGGTATCTGCAATTAATCCATGCCTGAAACAGATTGAAAATATACAGTACAGTCTGCTTGGGTCTTAGGTTGCTGACATGGAAATCCCAATGAAAAGATTAAAGGAGGGAAAGGACATGGCTCTGAGAGAAGTTTATTCCCACAAAAGTAATTGCTGGGTTCATTTATACAAAGCTGTTTCTCGAGGCTGTAGCGGTTATCTCCTTGCTGAGATATTTCCCAGCTGCACTTTGCAGAGGTTGGGATGGATCAGAGTTACACCTTGGTTCTGAGCAGCCTCTGGCAGAAGTTTACACAGTGTCAAGAAATGGAAAAATAAAAAAAAGTACTAGAAAGTTTCTTGCAGTGAGAACATTTGTCACCGAGATGTTTCACGGAATAAATCCTGGGCAGGGGACCAACAGAAGTAATTGGACTGGCCGTGCTCCATGTTTAAGATACTTGTCTTGGGCTTTTCAAATGTGCAAAGAATATCAGCTCTTTCTTCCAGAGAGTGAGAAAGAGAGGGGTTGATGGCATTTGTTTCTTCAGCTTGCATATCCTCTAGGCCTTTACCCCAAAGTCATGCCGCCTCGTCCCTTGAAATGCTGCCAGCACGAAACCCTGCTCTTTACTGCTGTCCTGAAAGCCCTGCAACGCACCGAGCTGCCTGCACAGTGCTGCCAAAGCAGGCAGGAGCAGGCAGGAGCAGGCAGGAGCCAGTCCACGTGGGAGCACGCCACGTGGGAGTCACGCTGCAGCACATGGTGAATTTAGCCCTGGAGTCGTGCAAGGACAGTGTCTCTGGAGAGGCACCTCACCACATGCCTACGGCTCAGGAGAGCCAACAGGGATGTTCTCAGCATGCTTTTTGCTGGCATCTCCCCCCGGCCCATCCATCTGCGACCTCGGTCCCGAGGGTGCCTCCACACTGCCAAGGAGCAGAAAAACCCCGGCTCCCTTTGTGAACAGCCCTAAATTCCTGATAGCTGGGAAGGGGAGGGAAGATGACGGTGTGAAATGCAGTGGGAACAGGGTAGAGGAGACTATGGCTGAAGATACCCAGTGTGCCCTCACACCGATGGTTCTGCACAGAGAGAAGCTGGCTTGGAAAGGTGTCTGCTCCTCCACCCCACGCCGTGAATTAAGCATTTGGGCTGGCACATGCAATGGACCCAGCCGCTTCCTGAGCTGAGCACCCACCCAATCTCATTTCAGAAATGACTCTTACGAGGAGCTCAGGCCACACGGATGGGCCCAAAAAGAGGTCAGGAGGGAGCAGGGATGGGGGAAAAGAAGATTCACAGCTTCAGGATGCACCTGGGAAGCTGTGAATTTATCCTTGTGCAGGCAGCTGCTCTTGGGCTGCTGGGCTTGTGGCTGGTTTTGGGGATCCAGCTCCTGGGCAGGTTGAGGAGGCCTGGGGGGGCAGGGGTGGGATTGGCCTGGGAAGTTCAGGGTCCTACAGGTCCAGGTGTTTGGAAAGATGGAGTGTGGCTGGTCTGAGCAGTAATGGAGAGCCCATGCCAGCTGCATGCAGCCTAGCCTGGACTTGGGAAGCTGCTTCTCAGCGTGCCAGTCCTTCACCAACGCGGCTCCCAAGGCTTCTCTGGCATCACACCACCTTTCTCAGCAGGGATCTGCTACTTTTTTTCTTTTTCTTTTAACTAATCCTCCATACTAATATTCACCTGGCAGGTTGTGAAGTAAAATAATAGCAATGGAAGGCACCAGTTACTCAAGCAATTAGACAGACGTAACAGCAGCCCTGAGACTGGAGATCTGCTGCAGTCCCTGCTGAGACTGCCCATGCTTTTGAGGGATGCTCTGAGGATCAGCATATTAAGCACTGCAGCTAGCTGATGCTGTACTGCCATGGAGGTAAATACTCCAGCACAGACTAATGGCGAGCTCCAGGAGGTAATTAAAGGGACTCTGAGCCCCACTTCCACCCCAGGCAGCGCAGACCACTCATCTCAGCCATGGCTGCTGCTGCACAAGCTCTGCCTCCGAACTGTGGCAGCGAGCTGAGACGGAAGGATTTACACAATATTTGTTTGCCAACAGGCGATCCGCCATCAATATTTAAAGCTGAATGAGTCTCAAGAGTGGGATGAAGAGCCCTTGATAAGGCAGCATCCATCATTTTGGTTTTTAATTTTGCGCTTGCTCACTCACTGCACAGCATTATACGCATATCAAGTAAATGAATAATGGATAAATAATTCACCAAATGGCTCAGCCTCTTGACTCTCCCAATCATCATGAAGCTTGGGTGCCTAGCACAGGGCTCCTGGAAGTACCAAGTGCAGGGAGATGGGTTTTGGAGGGTAGTACCACATTGATAGATTACTCAGCACTTCTGAAGTCTCTCTGCTAACAGCTCTAACTCCACGGCTGCCCAGCTGGCTTCATAAAGGTATGTCAAAGCCTCCTGTCTCTCAGAATTGCTCAGGGGCTCCCCATGCTGGACACCCATCCCTGCCATTCCCAGCATGCTGCAGGGGTGCCAGAAGCATCACAGGCAAAGTGCACAGGACTTTCTGCTGTACCATCTTTATGCTCCAAGGGTCAGGCAAATAGAAATGCCAGCCTCTGCTGCCACCACTGAATAGGGAGGAAAGGCTTTTGCCACCCCATGGGGCTGTTTGGCACAAGGGCCTTGGGCACTGTACATGACATCTCTCAGCAGCGCCTTTTAAAGTGGCACTTCAGTTGAGGGAAAAAGAGACAATGCTGTCAGTGTCTGCTCTAGGAAAGGCAATGAAACCAAGGATGCAAAATGCTGGGAAGCCCTCTCCACACTCTCCTGTAAGGCCACAAGCAGGCTGCACCTCACTCCACAGCCATGGCACATTTATTCCTCCTGTCCCTTCCGTGCAACAGGCTGCTGTCCAAGGTTTGGCAGGTCCTTTCTGCTCTAACACAGCTCTCTGCTCACCTTTCACTTTCCAGGAAAAGCATCGAGATCTGCAGGGCATGCACGCCCAGTTCACATGCTGCAGGATCATTTGCTGGAGTGCCCAGAAACCTTACTTGAAAGAAATGCTTACAAATGTGTAACTAGATGGTAGAAGCATGATAGGCATGGAAGAGGCTCTGGAGCAGGGATTTACCGTGTATAATTTTTCTGGCAAGCTTCTTCAGGGACCAGATATTCATTTTCACCAGCCCCACAAGTCACACTGACACTATCCAAGAGCCCTTCATCTGCTTCCACCCCGTCTCGGCAATAACATCTCTCAGTGCTCAGCTGTGCACAGCTGTCCTGCCACAGGAATGGGACATCTTGATCTTGGGGGATGAATAATTGCATCCTAACCCCACGGCTGGGCCACCCAAACAGGCCCTACAAGCTGCTGGTGGCCAAAAGCAGAGCTGCAAAGCTCCCAGAGCCCTGATGCCATGGCTGGAAAGGCTCCATCTGCCCACGTTCACTGGGTGTTGCCATTCCAGCAGCAAGGACGAGACACTGCCACAGCACTGCCCCTCTGCAATGCTGGCATGGCCAGTGCAGCAGTCCAGCTTGCAACTCTGTTTTGAGATTTTAGACTTGGACTGGTCTGACTTCCCCAGCACACTGGGACACTGGCACAGAGAAACTCTGTCCTTGGTCAGCTTCTTCTGGCTACCAGACACACAACTGAGCTGCCTGGGACAAACTTAGGAACCAACACGCTGGGACACGTCTTAATTTATGGTGACAAATAGAAAATCAACTCCCTGTGCTTGGTACAAAAAGGTGCTGGAATGGATTTGTCACCAGTGGCCATCAGCAGGCTCTGAACCCCTGCAAAGCAGTTTGCCTTGTGCTGAAAGCTTTGCAGATACAGCAGGACTTCTGCAAAGCCTGGTCACGGAGGGATGTGCAGGTGTTGCCACCTTGTTCCAGAGCAACCTCAGCCCTTCTGCCTGCAGATGTGGCCCTCATGATCCAGGTGTGCTCTGGTTTCAGACCTGGTTTGTGAGAGAGTTGCATCCTTGTAGCTTTGTGCATTTCTGGGTCTCCACATGAGACGTTAGAGCTGACGAGCTCCCCCTGATCAGAGGGAGCCACGATACATGGATAAATGGCATGTCTGAAAGGTTAGAAACCGTATTCCTAAAACATGGATCCTGAAACACAGAAAACAGTTCTGGCTTTCCTGCAATATGGTTGCAGTAAACAGTTATTTCCCAATGCTAAACCACTTCAGAACATCCACAGTACTGCTTAGCTGGGGTTTTTCAGGCTGCAGACCACCAACTTACAAAGCCCGTGTACAAGCCTGGGTCACGAGTACTCCGTAACATGAGGCAGCACAAGGGATGCACAGAAATGTTTTTGGCTTCCCCAGGGGGCTTTCTGCTCCTCTCCTCACTCCTCTTCTGTATTTCCCCCAACTGGAGCTGTCACACAGACATGCAAGGAAACTCATTCAGGCAGTAAGTGCTGCTCAGCTTCATCAGGAAACACACGCAGGAAATCCCTGGCAAGCCACGCGCGTCCAAGCAGGGGCAGGAGATGGGAGAAAGCCTTTCCAAACCACCTCACCAGAAAAAGCTGCCACCTCTCTCCAGTCCCTGCTGTGCCACTGCAGTTTCAGCACTAGTGCCTGCAGGGGACACAGAGGTGAAACACCCAAGAGGTCAGTGTTAACAAAATGAGCAAGCTAGGACTGAAGGAAGAGGGGGATCTCAAGCTGTGGTATAGCCTGGCAGTAAAATTTGACTTTGGGTTTGTTTGGTGGCTGGGTTTGTTTGTTTGTTTGGGTTTTGTTTTTGTTTTTTGTTAATAACAACAATAAAAACCATTCTTTTGGCAGATGCCTGTTTTGCCATGAGAAATGTTTCAGCACATGATAGCTGAGTTCATGAGCTAGTGGGAAGGCGTCTTTAATACACTTCTTTTAATGAGAAAATTCATGGAGGTGCAAATGAGCAGAGAGCAAAAGGTAGTGGTGTAAGAGACCCCTTGCAGCCCCCATGGACAGGGCTCCCAGCACCAGCAGGAACAGCTGGCTCCAGGTCTCTGGCTAGCTCTGTGCCCAGAATGAGGACACAGGGGTGCAAGGGGAGAAGAGGCACTTCACTTCTATTCCTCCTCCTCACAATCCAAGGAACAGAAATAAGAGTTCAGCATCAAAGCAAAAAGTGACCAGATCCCTCCCCTTCCTCAGTTCATTCTGTGCTGACCTTTAATAATCGCAGAAAGAAAAATGGGCTGGTCAGTTTGCCTTAGAAATTCACTGAAGTGGCTGGTGCATTCTCCCGCTTATCAAATTCAAGCCGCTTGGATAAGCCTTGTGAGCAATCAGTGCTGCAACCTCCAGCCAAAAATTTGAGAAGGCCATTTGCATACAGTTAGGAAGGAAAATGTTGATTAATTTGTTCTGATACACTCCAGAAAAAAATGCTCAGATAGTGTCAGAGAGCTGAGGCAGATTATAAATTGCCTTGCTCAAGACTGTAAATATTGCATCCATGCCTCCCTGTGTGTTTTAAAGACATCTTCATGCGCTGTGGTTGTGTGGAAGAGATTTGTTTTAATATTTTACTAAAGAATGCATATTTCATCTGCGTGGTGCTTGCAAGAGAGATATTTTTTTTTGTTTAGAGAAGCTTCTTCAGCTGTGAAGAGAGCAAGTGTGGATGATACGCAGACATGCCACTGCAATAAGCCAGGATGTTGCAGGTGCCCTGAGATGTGCTTTAAAATGCACAGGGCAGGTGTGAGAAAAAAAAAGAGGAAAAAAAAAAGAATGAGAAAAACGGATCAGGTGATGGCTCAGAGGCAAGGGAAACAAGGCATAAAATACAGCACTGAGCCTTGAGCCTCTTGGCACCCCAGCTGCAAATGTGCCAGGGGCCAGACAGGGTCCGGGCAGAGAAAGATCTTTAAACAGCGACTGCTGCTAATTCAGGGCAATCACCTCTCACCATCAATAGCCAGGCATTTACTGATCAGGGCTGGAACGGCTTTAGCATCAGGGGATCTTATTTGTATCAAAGGGCGGTCAACATGAGCAAAGAGTTGTTTTTTGATTTTTTTTTCAGATATAACCAAGTTTCACCTTATACATTTGCAGAGGAAAAGCTGGAAGTGTAAACTGGGTACAACCTGGCGGCTCTCGTGACCTATACAAGAGCCTTCCACTGCCTCTAAACCAGATGTCTCATGCAGGGGTACTCAAATCCACGGGTTTTCTTCCAGCACCGGGGCTGCCCGAATTGATACTCCTGCACCGGGAAAGTTTGTGTCTCCTGCAGCTCCCTGCCATGACAGGCTGTAGCTACACATGCTCAGCAGTGTGCACAGATAGATATTTTCTGAGACTGGGGTCTGATGCATTTAAAGAGCAGACAGCAACCCCCCTACCTTGCCAGAGTCAAGGATCTGCCTGATCAGAGGGTTCCTTTTCTTGAGCGCACTGAAGAAATGTCCCTGGCTCTGCACTCCCAGGGAGACCATCACACTGGCCCTGGAGGGTGACAAAGCCCCAAGAGACCTTACCACAGTGACAGCTCCAAACGCCATCAAAGCTGCAGACAGTTGCAGGACTGAAAGAAAACAGGGTCCGTTCTGTGCAACAAGCAGAATTTTAGGGAGAAAGTTAGGAAGACAAGCTGGAAGAGCTGCCTTTTAAAGAGCTGCTAACATTTACAGTATGCCTTGAAGAATTTTATCTATTTTTGTGCTGCAAGCTGAGCTCTGCTGATCTAAATCCAGATCAGCTCCACTTACAAATGTGGCAGCTCTGAATTCAGCCTGGTTTAGCTCCGGCCTTTTATCCTTGGGAAATGTGTCCCGCTCCGAAGGTTGAAGGAAGCACACAGAAGAGTACAATGCTAAGAAAAGCACCAGGAATCCAGCCCTGGAAGCCAAAGACGCAGGCACATGCTCGCAGGGGGTGAAACCCATGAGCAGCCAACTGCAGTTATCCTGAGACACTGGGAGCAAATGGCTCATTCAGCAGCCAGTCCATCCACCGAAGCCAGATAAGATGTGGAAAGACCTATCAGAAATAACAGCAGCTTGCTCACATCACTACCAGGGATGGACTTGGATGGTGCTAACAGTGACAATCTGCCATTAACAGCAAGATGCAGGACATACTGGAGACCTGCACCAAGAAAAAAGGTCCACTTTGTGCCTGAGATCTCTCCAGCTTCCAGCATCTGATCCCCTCTGGCCTTCGGCAGAACTGTACTGGGCACTGGCAAGGTTTCAGAGCAGCACAAGCACCAAGCAAAGCCTGGAAGCAGCTGCAAAGAGCCTGGCATGTCACTCCTTGGTGCATACTCAGACCTTCCACTAAAAACCCTCCATGTTTTTTATTGCAGTGAGTTGGAGAAATGCTGTTGAACAGAGAGGAGACATGAGACACTGCCAGCACTTGTCTTCTGCAGGGGTCAGGACAGACCTCAGCATCCTCAGAGCTCCATCCTGATGCACACTCAGACACATCCCTCTGGTGAGCTGCTCCTGGCTGAGCTGGTGGCCTGGATTTCAGTTCTCTGGTCCCAACTGCAGAACACCGAAGCAAGGCAGAGTGCTGCTCCATGGTGGAGTGTCTCTAGGCTTGGATCAGCACGGGCTGGAGACCACTGTTCAGAATGCTCACCTTCACCTGAACCCAACTACACACCCAGGAGCAGCAGCAGGAGAGATCATCTGCTGCTGCACAGCAGCTGTCCTGCAGTGCCTTTTCCAGGTACCAGCAGCTTATTTAGCAGACATAATCTGCCTGAAATTGTCCTCATTCCTCATTTTGGCCATTGTATTTGCTTGCCTTGCAAGCTTTACCAGTTCTCTGCAATATAGGGAGCTGCTGCTGCCTCCTGGGAGCTGGTGGGGAACTGGTGGGGATGGTGTGCATGAGTCCCGCGGATGGCAAATGTTCTCCCTCTGTCCGACTGCCCAAAACCTGCTCCCTTCGCCTGCAGTGGCTGACTCTAGAGCATGACCATCTCCCTTACCCTGGGGTAAGGCAGCAAAGATCAGGAGCTTAATTTCTGCCGCTCTCTTAACCTAAATTAAAAAAAGCTTTTAAAAGCTCCTGCTCCAAATCTCCCTTTCTTGGATGCAAGCAAAAAGCCTGCAGGGCACAGGAGGGGCAAGCACCCCAAGGCACCCACTTGTGGCCCTTGGGGGGTCACCAGCTATTCCCCCAGCCCAGCGGATGACAGTGACCAAGCTTGCTGCTGCCTCTGCTGAGCGTGGCTGCCTCGAGCTGTGCCACCACGGCTCTCCGTTTCTGGGAGAAATCGTGCACGGCATCTGCCCACAGATGTTTGGGCAGGCACACACCCTGCCTGGCCTCCAGCAGCCAGCCCCCGGGCAGGAAGGCGAATTGCTCCCCAAACACATAACCTTGTGCCTGGATGCACACGGGAGGTCTCCAGCAAAGGCCAGGCACCACGGGCAGGGCGCTGCAGTGACCCAGGATTTAGTTGTTGCATCTGCCTCCGGTTTCGTTCCTGTCAAGTGGCATAAACAATCAAATCAACATTAATAAGGGCATTTGGTGCAGGCTTTTAGGTTCTTATCTTGCTTTTAATGATTCATTCAGCTTCCCTCGGCTCTTGCAACCCAAGCCCTCTCCATTCTTCCTGATCAAAATCTGCCTGGAGCCACCCCAGCACTGTCTGGAGAAATTAAAGGGATCTGGGCTACGTAGTGGCTGCGAGGACTAAAGGATGCATAAGGGGAGGATGATTTTCCTACAAAGGCACACAGAAATCTGTCACATTTGCTTGAGCTCATTATTCCTAATTACCAGCTCCACGGACGATGTAACCAAGATACTCTTGCTGCCACCACATTCAGCCCCCTCCGCCTTTCCCGATGACACGCTGGCATCATCCTTCACAGCCCCCAGCCCCGTCCTGCCACCGCCACGGAACAGGGACACGCCACCGTGCCATGGCCCCATGGCCGGGCCACTGCCCTGCTGATGAGGTGGCCACCACGGAGAGAAAGGGGGGAGCAGAGGAGGGAGGTTTTTTCCCCACACCACATCCTCCATTTACATGTCTCCACCAAGTCCTGGCAGCCCTGCATGAGAAAACCTCCCATGGTTGGGGGCAGGACCTGAGGTGTTCCCCACATGGCTTCACTCCCCAGCTGCTGCAGGTAGGAGGGAGCTGCCATCCCCTCTGTGCCACGCAGCCCGAGCAGCTCCCAACCCACTTCAACCGGAGCAGAGAAACCCCTCTAGCGCGTTTCGCATCCATCAGGCAGCTCTTCCCTGCTCCCTGATGTTGATATATGGTCTTCTTGTCCAGATGCCAGAGGAACCCTTTATACCAGATAGCTTTTCTCTCAAAATAAGCCCTGGAAAAACAACACGGGCTTTATTTGTCATTTACTCTGGGAAAGTTTTGAGCTAATAAATAAAGTGAAGTTATTTTAAAGAGCAGCAGCTTTCCTGAAAACTTCAACCTAGGGTTCTGACAGAAATATCAATACCTCCATTGCCTAAATACCCATCACTGAAGCTTCTGCAAAATTCGGTTTCTTTGGCTTCAAAGAACAAAACTTTGCAAATCAAATTGCTTTACAGTCATGTAATTAGCAATTAGCTCCCTGGTGGAAAATGATTCCCCCACACAATATTTGGGTGAATCATACCCAAGTGGGTTTTTTTTAAGCTCGTTTTTTCGCGAGCGCACACACACAGTAACACGGCGGCACATTAGGATCCTGGCCAAGATCTTCCCTTTAATCTGCCCTTCATTTCAGAGCATTTCAGACCAGAGGTCTCGCCTCTTAAACCACAGGAGACTTCCAAGTGTTAATGCTGGTATTGGCAGTCCCACTGCCCCAGCGACACTAAAAGTCAGGGGCATGGTCCTGGTGCCTGATGTCAGACCAGGGCTCCTGAGGACACCTCAGGAATTCCTGCACAGTTTTGTGGAGCTGCTTACAGTGGAGCTTGAGCAAAGAGGTGAGAACTGCCCCGGTGGAGGTGTGGACGTGCAGGAGGCACAGCACCATGCAGGAGAAGGACCCTTCACTGTACGCTGAATTTTGCACCCTCGTTCTCACATGACAGATCAGGGCTATCGCATCCTCTGCCGGGACTCACTTTTGCCTAAACCTTATGCAGCAAGGTTGGGAGACACCCCTTCAGGAACAACCGTCTTTCTCCTTATCCTGTGGGAGCAGTCACGGCCTTCCATCACCTTCCCAGCTGGGTGGATTGGCAGGATGATGAAAAAATTAATGGGCCCCAGTAAACTCACCCAGCGATGTTGGCCATGATTAATTGAGAGTCCCCTCTGCCCAGGACACCAACACAACCATAAACACTCAACAGAGCCATCAGAACAATGTACATTCACACATTTATCCATATTTTCATAGAGTCGTAGGATGTTTTGGGTTGGAAGATGCTTTAAAACATCACAGGATGTTTTAGGTTGGAAGGGACCTAACTCCAATCTCCCTGCCATGGGCAGGGATGGCACCACTAGATCAGGTTGCCCAGAGCCACATCCAACCTGGCCTCAAACAATTCCAGGGATGGTGTATCCACAAATCCTCTGGGCAACCTATTCCAGTGCCTCACTGGAGGTTACACTGGCAAGTCATGTAAAGGTGGGCTTCAAAGTCATTTAAACTCTTGAGTCAGTTCAGTTCCCGAATCAGCAAGAAAAACAGCCTTAGGGCTTTCCCCTGATAGAGAAGGTTTATGTACACTTTGGATCTAATCCAGGAGTCCTTAGTCACCTCTCAAAGGTGATGGAAATCCCCGTGGCCCTGCAAAGCAGCATGGCATCTGTACCCATGAAAGAAACGCAGCATGGGAACCACAGGAGGGTTTTTGCTTTCTTTTCAGACTGGCTGAGACAGGGATCTGTGGGAGTAGCGGAAAGCCACCTGCACCCGATGGAGAAAGCAACACAGCTCCGGCAGGCAGGGCTGGAGGGTGCTTGGAGAGGACCACACCATGTGCAGAACTGTCCCCAGGCTTTATTTGCCTGCAGCCTGCACCAGCCCTCGCCTGCATTATTTCAATATGCAGATCAACCAGGGCTGCTTACTTTAGGTTGCTGTTGGCATTTCTGCTTGCAAAGTGAATGGTTCATGGGGTACCCAGTGCTCCTTTTGTTGGGACTGTTTCCCAGTTTGAAGGGAAATGTGACTTTATTGGAAAGCGAGAATTCTGAATTCTGCCCCCAACACACACACACACACACACATTGCAGTGCTGCTTTGGGATAAAAAAAGCTCATAGTCTGTTTTTATGTTCTCTTTCCACTCTATTCTATTTAACATTGTTTCACAGAGACTCAGTAACAGCATGCATGACACACTCCATTTCTCCCAGCATGGTGAACCAGAACTTTATGTATAAGAGAGCAGCTCCTAATGCTGACTGAGACACCAGACCTTGCTGGAGCAAAACACTCCACCCTTACCTTGTCATCAGGCAATTTGCCACAAAGGCACTCAGTGAACATGAGGTTAGCTTAAATTTTTTAAAAAATTTGTTAAATTATGGAAAAAAACTATTAAAATGAAGGAATCTGACCCCTCTTAAGGTGGTCCTAAGGCTGAAAGGCTACAATGAGAGGCAAGCAGTGCAGCAGCTCTCCTCATGTTCACCCAAGAGGATACCATTCATCTTATTTAAAGATGTAGAGGGGCCAGACATCCTCACTGCTTTATGTAAAATCCTCCTTCAGGATTCCCAAAGAAGCAGTCCATCCTCCTCTGCAGAGGGAGGCTTTCCGGAGCTGCAGCAGTGGTATCACTTAATGTCCCACCTGGAGAACAGAGAGCCTGGCCCAGATCCTGCATGGACAGCTTCACCGGCTTCAGCAAACTGTGGTGAAGAGGCACAGAGTGGGTCTCTGGACTGGTTCATGGATGGAATTAGATTTGGTTACGTGCTTGCTCATTCGGGTTTCAGTGCACCAAGTGGGGCAGCTGCTGCGTGGGATGGGTGGCCAACAGCAACGGATCTGCTCAGCCTGGTTGGTTCGCTGACAAAAAAAGAGAGACCTTCGACATTTTGGCTTCTTCTCCTGCCCCCAGCTCACATGTGGCACAAAGAGTCTCCAACGTTTTTTTCAATGTGCAAAGTGGCTTTGTGCGGCAACCAAATTAAATCTGAGGAGAGAGTGGGCCGTCAGCTGGAGGTGTCTGGTGTCAGGGCAGGAAATTTGAGGATAAGCTTCTAAGAGCACTCTGTGCAGCACTATCTCATGCCTAGTTCTGATGGCTTCGAACTGGGCCAACCTTCACGGAAGGACGGCAGTGAAAGCCAGTGACAGTAGTTAAGAGACCTGAGAGAGGTCACAGCTTCGAAAATGTCTCAGAAGGGGAAAACGAGGAGGAAGAATGAGTGGTCAATTTTCAAGAGAACAAGCTCACCTGCAGGGTGCCATACAGTTGCATGGGAGGATATCCAGGGCTTCACAAGTTCTTTAATGGGCTGAGAAAAAAGCCCATACACCCACACATATAAACATATATGTATGTGTCCATGTATGCACACATATACAAATATATTAATATACATGTCTATGCATATTTGAGTCAAGCTCAGAGAGAACTGTAAGAACCTTCAAAGGCACCCGGGAAGGCTGAGGGAGTGGGAAGATGAACTCTGAAGAAACTAATGTAAAGCAACACACATCAGTGGCAAAGGACCCAAACGACTCCTACATGCCCTACATTGTAAATCAGCTGTAGCTGCTCCTGGAAAGGACTTCTCAGCAGTGAGCCCAGTGAAGAACTCTGCTCTGACATAATGAAAACAAAAAAAAACCTTTGCCGTGCAAACAGTAGATTGAAAAAAATAGCATCAAACCAGCACAATAACATTCAGTAAATCAGCTGCAAGGGCACATACATGGCTTCTGTCATTCCACTTCAGAAAGGGGGGAACATCAAGTAACAGGGTGACAACTGATAAAGGAGTGCAGAGATTTCCATACTAAGCCAGGCTGCACACGGTGGATTTGTTTAACTCAAAGACAAAGCAATATGTAAAAGGTCTGCCTGACACTTCTCATTTATCCTTCCTTGACACAAGAATAAATGATGTCTTGGTGAAATGAGAAAGTAAAAGATTTAAAAGAAACAAAAGGTTCTTTATAATCTTACCTAAAGTGCACCAAATTGTGGCACTAACTGATGAAGTATTGTTGACGCCAGGAGATTAGCATGATTAAAGACAGAATCAGATGTTTAGGAGGAAAATGCGGTTACTTTAAATGAAAGCTTAGAAAAAAGCATGTTAGCCCCTGTATTTTTATGAGGAAGTAGCAATAACATGCTTGCTCTTTCAGTCCAGGCCAGACAACTAAGAACAAAGAAATGGTCCAAAGGTGCTGGAGGAGGGTTCGTAGCCCCAAAGCAGCGATTCTGGAAATGGTGCAGCTTTCCCACCACCATGCTGTGTGTCCTGAGTTGGGTGCATAGAAAGGGAAGACGCTTGTGGACAGGGAGTCATGGACATGATAGCTCAGCCACCAGTGGGACTATCACCTTTCAACTCCCACCCCCACTTCTTAGTATGGTTGTTCAAGGGCCTGGTAAACGCTGAAGACCAGATCCAGAAAGCTCACCCAGCAACGGTGGACATAGAACAGGGAGGTACCTTCTGCTCATTTGGGAGAGCCTGATCTAACCTACATGGCCAACAGCACAGCAGTAAGAGGAGCCGAAGGAATCCAGGCAATTATTGAAACGTGTAACTGCATTCAAGAAGATGAACAAAAAATCTGCTATGTCTGCAGACAGCAAAAAGGGTTGAATTTGGATAAAGGGAGTAATTTAACTCCCTTTTCTCTGGACCACGTAAGAGTCAGCATAACCCCTTGAGGAGGGTTTCCCCTGGCTCTCAGTGGATAGGATTTCATCCATCAGCAGTTTTTATCCTACAGCAACCTTATTTCTCCATCCCCCCTCCCTAGCTTGACTCCTTTCAACCCTGTGCTTCACGGCTGAGTGCCTGGGTTGGAAGAGATGGGTTTGGAAATGAAATTACTGCAAGATGCAGAGGGCAAGCAGGCAGCCCAGGGTGCACTTCCAGAGGTCACATCCTCCTGTCCTTTCCGATGGGAAAGTGCTCTCTAAATCTGCTCACACCCTTCTCTAACAGTTTCAGAGCCCAAAGCTGACCACCCAGTTACATGCCTGTGATGCCTTTCTCCAGCTGGGTTATGCTGGCAGGGCCACTCTGCTGCAGGAACAAAAGGCTTTTTCCTCTCCCTGTCTTTGCTGGACCCTGATGGCGCTGCTCAGAGTGAGAAAGTGACTCTCCTTGAGAAAGTGTGAGTAAAGTGGCTGCTCCATGTCAGTGATGGGGATACAGAAAAGGACAAGATCTTCTCACGGTGGGCTCAGCTTTGTGGTGGGGATGAAACTCCAGCTCTTGGCTGCTGTGAGGCAAAATCCGCAAACTGAGCCCAATTAAACCACTCACCATGGTGGGGGAGATGTGTGCAGAGTGAAACAGCTTCATTTTTTAGCTACGCATTCCCTTGGACACATCGATATTTTCTTCTTGTGCCATAGAAGCACTGACACCTTTCATAGGCAGGATAGAAAGGGAGGAGCACCATCACAGAGACAAAATGACACTGCCAAGACCTTACTGTAGCTCAGCCCCTGAACTGGGCAGGACTGAGTTTGCTGGTGCTCAATGGGCTCTGCCCACTTGGCCACCCTAAGTTTGCTCTCCAGCACTAAAACAGCGACTGCAGCTGGCTCGGGGACTTAACCACAGAAACAACATGGGAGTTTTGCCTGGTACTCAACACGTGCAGCCAGGACCTGGGCACGGTGCTGCCTGCAGCCCAAGCAGGGGTGCACAGCAGCCTGCTGGTCACTAGAACTCATTCCTAACTCCCTTTCAAAGATCGCACCAGGGGAAAAGAAGACCCTGATGCTGTTCCCAGCCCCTGCACTGATCGTGGTAGCCCTAGTGGGGCTACCGTCTGTTGTCGTCTTCTGTTTGCTACAGGGTGATGAAAAAGGATGGGTGACATGTAAAAGCCAGCATTCTGGGACTGCTGAGCACACATGCCCACAGGAAATCTTCACCACAGACCTCCCTACAATCTCTTTAGAGAGAGTGGAAAAGCAAGATCTGTTTTCAGCTGCTGCTTTGCTCCCGAAGGCAGTGTGGTTCACCAGACGGAGGAGATCTGTGCTTGCCCAGGCTCCCTGCAAAGTGGCTTGTTTGTGGGAGAGCCTGCACAGTCACCTGTCACAGTCACCCCGTGACCCTGTAACCTGCAACTGCTTCTGGCAGCAGACCTGCCTAAGGTGATGGGAATGACCATGTGGAGCCCTCCTGCACTGGTGCAGGGGGTACCCCATGTCTGCCCTGATGAGGACATTGCTGACCTTTACAGATAGTTTAGCTAACCATGCCTGAATCTGAAAGCCCCAGAGCATGTTTCCTTCTGCTCATCCTCACCATCCACAGCTCCATGGGCAGGTGTGGGGCAGCCAGGCAGGACCAGGGCAGTGCACTGTGCTGCTTACAGCCAACTAGCCTAGCAAAGAGCTTTTCAGTGCTGCTGAAAACAAAATACTTACACAAGCCAGAGCTTAAGGGGAAGGTGAGTGGCTCCTGTTCCTACAAACTCACCACTCTTCCAGTGCCAAAGCCCAGGCTCCTCAACAAAGGTGGACAATGTCTAGAGGGAAAGGAGTACCTTGATTTCTTCTGGTTGGACTTTCTTATTTGCCATCAACAGGCTTAAATGGGTTTTCAAACAATTTCAGTTTGTGATATTTTGTGACAAATGTTTAGAGGTGGTTAGCCCCAAAGCAGCTTCCAAACTCTACTACAGAGGGGTTTGGGGGTTTCCTTCCTTGCCTCCTATCAGGACTGTTTTGCCAAGGGGCAACGGGGAAGTCTTCAAGTCCCTTCACGCACCTTGCATTGTCCCTGTGAGACGAACACCCCCTGGGAGTAGTTTCACCATGCAAGGGGAATCATGTCTGGCCAAGACCCAGTTCCACTGTGGCACCAGTGCAAGGAGAATGGCTGCAACAAGTCCCCACGTAAGTTAGCAGGACCTGGGGAGGTCCCCTGGTCCCTGGAGAGACTTGGTTCACGGTAGAGTGAAACTCAGAGCTGGAACACCACTGAGACAGCATGAAGGCTCTGGGTTTTGCCTGGACAGAGAGGAAGTTCGCAGACACACATCTGAGAAGGTGAGCTGGGCAATCACACATCCAGGAATGGGCAGAGAACTCATTGCCACCAGTGGGTGCAGGGTCCTGCCCACCCCATAAAACCCTGTCAGAAAAACAGGGAAAGTGAGTTTAGGAGGCAGCAGCTAATAGGATGGAGGTGCCAACGCTGAGACTCCAAGACACTCATCTGGAATGTACAGAAGTGCAGCTGAGCCTGTCTCTGTCACATCCCCAGCAATTTCCCCAAATCTAGGGATCAGACAGCTTTAAATATGAGGTATCTTGATCCCTATGCAAGCTCTAACCCTACACTGGAATCCTGCGGGAAATAGCAGGAGCTATGGCTTTGCATCGCTAAGCACGTCAACACACATTGGACATGCTCTCCTGCAGTCCCAGCTACTATTTCTGTCCCTGGGTTTCCACAGCTTCTTCCAGAGATGCCAGTGTGGTATCCAATTAACTCATCAGTCACAGCTCCGCGAGCTTCGCTGGGTGCAAACTCTCAACTACATAAATAATAAATAGGAAAACCAACATCTTGTCTCTGTCCCTCTGCTCCTTTCCATTGCAAATGCATCTGGTGCAGTTACCTCCGTGCATGCTCACACACACACACACACAGACACACACGTATGAGCACACGGAGACACCGAGTGCCCACACTCCAGTTTGATTAATTCTGCACTTCGTGATGAGTTCAGTCTGTGGCAAAGCTGTACACACGACAAGAACGTAAAGGTGGCTTTAATAGACCTAATTTTCATTAATCTTGCTGCGTCTCTCTGCCTCACTGCAGAAAGGAACTCAGGTTAATCAGAAATAAGGAGTCTCCGCCGTGGAGCTGGTGGGAGCTTGCAGCAGGGCTGCATTGGTTATTTTCCACATTCCCCCGAGGCCCATGTAGGAACAGACATTTAGTCCAAACTATATTACTTGGCTAACAAGATTTACAAGCAGTTTGAGATAATGCAATCATTTTCAAAATGAAGGAAAGACATTTTCTAAAAAGTAAAGCTGGGAGGAGGCAGCTGAGGGCTCATTTTCTCAAAATTCATTATTCACAGCCTGGGTTTTCCATGTGGATATGTGTGTGGTGCTTTCAGACTAAGAAGGCCAAATTAAGGCCAGCTCTGTAGATAGCTTTATGTGCAGCAGCATTTTTCTTCTTCGTCTGGATTTCTTTCCCTCCCTCTGCCTGCCTCCCATGAATCTTATAGAAACAAACAATAGCATCGAATTAGGTTGCCCAACCTTGCCTTGTCACCCACCGTGTGTTACTCCATGCAGCCTTCGCCTGTAGGCAACAATGCAAGAGCAGAACATGTATCAATACGAACAGGAATGCTGAGCTAATGCAATGATGTGCTCCCAGATGGATGCCTGCTTTACAGTGTGTCAGATCCCCAGAGACTGTGCCTGCTTCCTTATTCACCTGAAACTGTGGAGTAATGCGATTAGCCTTCCAAAATGATTGATGGTCATTGAATCATAGAAATCAGAGATGGAAAAACCAACTGCAGCATACTGCTGTCCATCACTTCACCTATGGATGCATCCACACACACGCTTCCTGCTGCTGACCCAAGATCCCTCCCTAGTGCTGAGTACAGTTGGATTTTAAATTACTCCAGCGATGGGGTTTCCAGTGTGTCTCCCTGGAGGTCTGTGAGCTAACCAGGCAGACGTCACCCCCTGTACTGACAGTTCTTCCTCCCCAAATGACTAATTTTCTCTTGCTCCATCATCCTTGCTGAGCTTCATTATCCTGCTGAGTTCCCTGCCAGTGAGCAGTCTTGTCTCAGCTCCACCAAGATCTGCACACACGTATCTGCTGTTTCACTACAAGCAAATCCCTCAGGCTTCCTCTGACCCTGTGCCCGTGGTCCTCCTGGGCTGTGTACTGAACCACGTCCCTGTAGGCAGCTGAGGTTTTAGTGCAGAAGGGTGAGGAGATGCGGGTGGACATGGTTGAAAGGGCAGGATGGCCAAGGCAGAGGAACTCCGAGACGGGTCAAGAACATTGCTCAGCACAGTAGAAGATGCACTGAGCTGTGACCGAAGGAGCAGAGGGAAGAGCAAGAGATCAAACCTTGCTCTCCCCCCCCGAAAAAAGAACAGAACACATTAGAAATCCTGCATGGCTGTAAGGACAAACTACCTTCATGCACTTCATTTGCCAGGTTTCATGTGCACAACAAGGTCTGGTTAGTGCACAGGATGTTTAA
Organism: Grallaria varia; assembly: GCA_013396735.1. NCBI lineage: Eukaryota > Metazoa > Chordata > Aves > Passeriformes > Formicariidae > Grallaria > Grallaria varia. The sequence continues at coordinate 452,269 of VWZG01002110.1, forward strand.
TATTAAACGCACTATTTATTATTTACGCAGCAAAAAGTGCATGCTAAGGAGCTCTTCCAAGGCAAGCAATGTGCTGAGCCTGGCCCCAGAAAACCTCCTTTGCTCCTCCCACCAAGGCCAAGAGGAATAAACTCTTTAAAAAGTCTGGGAACACATCCACTGGCAGCAGGGGTGTATGTAGGTCATGCTGATGCAGCAGAGCCTGGGGCTGTGGCCAGGCTGGCCAAGGCTGCCTGGGGCCAGTTGTGGCTGGGACTCTTCCCCCCATCCTCCTCCTGCCAACCATCTCTGCCCACGGCGTGGTGCTCTTCTGCACCTTCCCTCCTGAGCTACGCCATGGGGAAAATGTCCTGCCCTTGGTCTTTTCTGATTTCTGACAAGGTGAAGGCAGAAAGGTGAAAAGTAAACCATTTCAATACAGGGCAATGCTGTGCATCAACACAGAAAAGGGAAGAGAGAGGCTGGAGTGAGGAGCTCACCAAGCCAGGGTATGAGCACAGGGGGAGCTTCTCCAGGACTCTGGACCTAAGCATGGGGGAATGAATGGGACTGCCCGGCTGCAGGGAGGGATTCTTGCTAGAGAGGGTGGGGAAAACCTCCAGATCTCTTTGGAAATCCCTCTCATTTCACATGGTTACAAAACAGAGCTGGGCTGCCAATCAAATACAAGTAAGTTAAAGCTAAGGGTACCGGCCAAAGCCTCGCACCCAATCCCTGGCAGTGCTTCTTAGAAACAAAAGAGCATATTTCTCTTAACTGGTCAACAGTTCAGACTCTGGCTAAATTTGTAGCAGCTCGCAGTAAACCTGAGGGTCAGCTCACATCACTAATATCTGCCCACCATCCCTGTGCTGTTTCTGGGAGCACAGACAGACCCTGCCTCCTGTGGCAGCTTTCTCTTGGGATTATTGGCTGTGCCAGGCTGCCCAAATCCAGGCCTGCCATGTCCAAGAACACCCTGTGGCTCAGGCAGGCAGGCTGCCCTCCCCATAGCTTTGAAAGTCCTGACTGTTTTATTTTGGAGATATTGATAGCAGGAATCATCTTCTGAAGGAAAGAGTGGGCTCCTGGATTATGTCACCAGCAAGGCTTGTCTCCCAGTGTTGCCACCAAGATGGCTGTGGCTTCGAGGGGGTTTCATGTTGATGCATTCGGAGCACCTCACTGCCCACTCCCCAGACACAGGAGCTGTTCAGGAGGCAGAACTTTTCAAACAAAGCAGCTGCGCCATTTTCCCCTTTCACAGAGCAGTCCCTTCTAAAAGAGACAAAGTTAGCAGCAACAGCCAGCGGCACACAGAGTAAGAGACTTTCAGCTGATCCTCTTAACGCCACCCTCAGCACACCAAGATAACAGAAGTTAGACACTTTCATATCGGTGCTTCTCCCACAAAGCTTCCACCAGAATCTTCTCCAGCACTTCAATGCCTTTCATTCCTGGGCAGACTTGTATTTGTTGATGAGAAAATGGAACTCAAAGCTCCAGAAAATACGTGTAAAATCCTATTGCACCCAAACACCCTGCAGATCAGCCAGAGAATGTGCCTCCTCATGACCATGTGTGCTTAGCCCCAAAAAGCAAACAGAGAGCTGGAGAAAGGTCCTTACCCAAATCCCACCAGGCTGAATATTTCTAAGGACACATGATGGAAGCCCAGACCCTTTAGCTTCTGGATACCCAGTTGTTTGCCCAGTGCACTTCCAAACCACTTAGTGCCCATCAGCAGGGCTGCGTTGCACTGAGTCAGCGGAAGCTGCCTGATACACTGAAGCAGCTCGGAGTTCAACATGATGGAAGAAGCAGCAGGCAAAATACTGTAACTCATCAGACAATGTAAGATATCATAAGTAATAAGCAGCAGTGGCAGTCTACAAAGTGGTTTATAAAGGGCTTGATGAGTAACTCAGCTGAGCCTCTGGATTACACACAAGACGAATCATTTCATTTCTGTCATGCAGCAGCCCATCTGCAGCGTGCAAGGAACCATCCCTGCTTCTCGCATCTCAAGGGCTTCGGATGAAAGGGTGAGGAGAGCTGCCAAAACCAGGCAACACAAGGCAAATTTTTCACTTAGTCCCAAAAGAGATGAGGGATTCTGTATGCCAGATTTCTGTAATCGGGGAGCACTTGATGCACAGATGTGCATAGCCCTAAATGGACACAAATAACGGTGAAAATTCCAAGAAGTGGGCTGTGCTGGTTGATAGCTGTTCCCAAATTCAAAACCAGATTTGGCCAGAGGCACTAACTTAGATCTTATAAAGCTGCACTGATTTCTGCCCTGTACAATACTGCTGAAATTCAGGGAACAAAATATCTGAAAGGGGAACTCATAGTGAACTTATATACTCTCAGGAGCAGAAGTCACAAGCACCCACTTCTTTGACTTTATTCATTGTATCGGTCCTGCTTCCTCAACAGAGCCTCCCTGGCTATCTGCCCAGGGGGATTCTACTGCTTCAGCTTTCCTAATCTCCCTGGATTTTTCACCAGGCTATCTCCATTCTGGGTTCTCACTAAGGGTCCCTGAGTAACACACTCTCTACTTTGAATTGCTTGAAAAATGGAGAGAAACAGACAAGTCAACAAAGAAACTTGCCTTATTCTCCTGAAGGATCTGAGTCAGCATCTTTGCATCTACCTGCAACAAGGAAACTTTTGCTGCACATGCAGCACATGCATGCAGGGCATATTGCATCCTAAGCAGGTGCTTCATCTGGAAACGCACAGCAAGGCTGACGTGGCAAAAAAAGCACTTGGCTCTTTGCAGAGCACTCACAGAGTCAGAATGATAGCGAACATTCATCCAGAGGACTGACAGGCCTTTGGGACATCAGCCCTTGATATTCCTCTGCACAGAGACAGCGTTTTGTGAAGGTCCCATCTGGGGAGAAGCAGATTCCTGCTCTCTGAGTTTAGTACCTGGCTGAGACAACTGAGGAAGAAATAGTATTTGCGGTTTCAGAGTCACACAGAGAGACCAAGCATTTGGAATGTAACCACCCTGAAATGCTGGCCATCAAGGTAACCTTAATTAATTAATCGCATTTGCAGCAAAACATACAGGTGTGTCAATCTTACCAGGGAAGCCATGGCATTCCGGGAGGCTGTCGACTTTGATATGCACATGTAGTTCATGCTCTAGTAAAGCCCAAGCTATGCCACGTGGGGGCCCCCAGATGCCCTTCCTTTCTCCCTTGCATGGCAGGTGGGTGAACAGCTCTCATCCCCAAGCATGGGCTCTGTCAGCGAGCCAAGCTGTTGGGAGGAGCAGCCTTGGGCTGGGGGTGCAGCTGAGCATGAGCCAGCCCATCCCCGCGAGGTGAGTGCTGCTTGCTGTTATCAAGCTTCTGCAGGAGAGTAGGAAAGCTCTGCAGAGGGATCTGGACAGGTTGGATTGATGGGCCGAGGCCAAGGGTATGAGGTTCAATAACCCCGTACATCACTACAGGCTGCAGGAAGAGTTGCTGGAAAGCAGCCTGCCAGAAACAGACCTGGGGGTGCTGGTCCACAGCGGCTGAACAAGAGCCAAGGTGTGCTCAAGTGGCCAAGAAGGCAAATGGCATCCTGGCCTGTATCAAAAATAGCGTGGCCAGCGGGACTAGGGAAGTGATTGTCCCTCTGTACTTGGCACTGGTGAGGCCACACTTCGAGTCCTGTGTCCAGTTCCAGGCTCCTCAGTGTAAGAAAGCACTGAGGTGCTGGAGTGAGTCCAGAGAAAGGCAACGAAGCTGATCAAGGGGCTGGAGCACAAGTCCTATGAGGAGGGGCTGAGGGAACTGGGTTCTTTAGCCTGAAGAGGAGCAGGCTCAGGGGAGACCTTACTGCTCTCTACAACTACCTGAAAGGAGCTTGTTGCAAGGCAAGGGTTGGCCTCTTCTCCCAGGCAACTAGTGAAAGGACAAGAGGAAATGGCCTCAAACTGTTCAGGCTGGACAGCAGGAAGAGTTTCTTCACTGAAAGGGTGGTCAAGCATTGGAACAGACTGCCCAGGGAAGTGGTGGAGTCACCATCCCTGGAAGTGTTCAAGAAACGACTGAACGTGGCACTTAGTGCTACGGTGTAGTTGGCATGGTGGTGTTTGGTCAAAGGCTGGACTGGATGACATTGGAGATCTTTTCCAACCTTAATGATTCTAAGTGACAATGCACTTCTGGGCTCTTGCCAAACGGAAAGACAACAGGAGATAACGTCTTCAAATTGCTTTGGATCACTGCCTTGCATTTCAGTTCACTGCGTTGAAGGGGAGCCACCCCAGCCACCCTCTGCTCTGCATCCCTGTGTGCAGAAAACCCCTGGAAAACCACCTGAGAAAACCCCTGGCTGGACTTTGGCATTCCTGACGTGCCTCAGGCATGGGGAGAGTGGGGCCTTCCTCATCACAAGGAGAGCCATTTCCTGAAACTCTTCCCTCTCTCACGTAGCTCTGCTGCCTGATGCAGCACAGACAACATCCTTCAGCCCCCACAGGCTCATCTGCCTCGACAGCAGCAGGCAGACTTTTGGCTGCAGATTTCACCAGCTGTCCCAAACTGGAACTCTCCATTCTATGACATTTCCAGGCAGCCCTTCTATTCCAGCACTTCTTGCTCTATAGGTTTCGGCGTTACCCAGAGCTGATTTTAGACCTGAAAGGGTTGGTTTTCACCATGCCACAAACAGCCGTACAGCAGAACCCTGAGAATCACCTATTTGTTAGAGGAGAAGGGTTTGTTATGAAAGAGGACAGAAGTGTCTCGGATCTTCTAATTCAAAAAAACCCAACAACTTAAAGCAATCAAATTGTTTTTGAAGCTCTGTGCTGCCATTGATCCTGGCTGGTTGCAGGTGGGAGCCCCCAGTGCCGTTGGCTGTCTGGTCCTGTTGGAGTGTGGGGTGCTGGAGTGGACTCGGCAGCTCTGGTGCCACAGCTGACATTTCCAAGCGCAGTTGTGCAAGGGAGGCTGGCTGGACACAAGACCAGGAGCACACCAAGCCATACCTAGTGAACAGTTTGGTTTCCCAAAGCATGGCAAAATAACAGCACAGTCCAGTCTTCCCTCCAAATTCACGACCATGAAACATCTGCACTTTGCTGCCTTCGTCTGTCAGCTTCAAAACAAAGACCAACATCTCTGATGGCAAAAAACAAGGCACAAACAGCTGCCCTTCACCCAAGAACCCGAAAACTGTCCAGGGAAGCGTGCAAACCCTGGCTTTTCCTGCTCTACTGCCAGGGGTTTGTCAGTAAAGAGAGGGGAACAAACCCTTCCTGGCTGAAATATGGTTTCCGAGAAGGCTGCGGTGACGCAGAGCATTTCTATTCTGAGCTACTTCTCCTAAGGTCTCAGCATCCGGCTGCTTTCCCAGACCTTGCTTTATAACTTCTTTGGAATGACAGGAGGGGAGGGACAGGTCAAGGTGAACCCCTTTCTTGGGGACCGCCCTTTGGCACTGTGGCAGTTTCCAGGTGGTCATAGGGAGGCACACAAATATGCCAAAGCACTGTGGGCTCTGCTGTTTGCTCAGGTTGGTACACCTAATTCTGCAACATCAAGAGACTCAGGCTCTTCAGTTCTCCTCATTTCCTAATTTATTCTCCCAGGTTAAGACAAATGGTTTGTTCCAGTGTAGCTCTTCTCCAAGGTAGAATCAGAGACTATTCCAGCTTCCACCAGCTGCGTAGTAAACCAGGACAACAGTGCGCTGTGGCAGAGGAATTAGCAAACGGAAAGGAAAGCAGAGTGAGGCGACGAGCATGGATGAAAGCCATCACATCTGCAGTGATTTATGTTCAATTTTACTCGTTAAAGCTGCCCTGGGTACAGATTGTCTTTTCCCACTTTGTCTTTGTTATTGCTCCACCTTGAGACTGGGCGACGTGGGCACTTTGATAGACTACCTGGAAGCCTGGTTAGTTTCCCTGATGTTTGTCTGTGGTGTGATGAAGCCACTGCTTCAGAGAGCTGGGGCAGCCACAGCAGGCAAAGCCTTTGCTTCCCCCAAGGCAGGTCTGTGCTGCAGTGCCCTCAAGAACAACTGTGTCCCCATCCCTGAGGTGATGCCATTTGCACTGGCATCTGCACGTCAAGAAAACATCAGGCAAACAGATTTCGACTCTCTCCAAATGTCCTCCCATCAGAATACAGGTGGACGCCTCTGACTTGCTGCTTCAGGTATGGTACCAAGGGCTGTCAGGACTGTGGAGAAAGCAGGCTACAGAAGAGACCTCTCCTCAACACTAAAAACACTGCCCAACCAGCACCACACCCACACTGTCTTCCTGTAAGGCTTCGTCCTGACTGAGAGGCTGGTGCCAGCACAGACTCAGGGTCAGCAGGACTGCCTGTTCTCATGGATGCAGACAAGTTCCATGGCTGGTCACTTGAGACTTGAGAACTAGGGGTTGATGTAGCACAGGTTTTAATCCACTTAAGACCCCCAGTATTCAGTACTGCAGAATAAACGAGCTTTTGCTACAGCCCATAACCAGCACTCCTTCCAGCCTGGGGGAACCGTTTCAGAACAGGGTATGGGATGCTCCATAGAACATCTCCCACCAGTCACAGTCTGGTCTTTAGCATTTCCTTGTGTCATACTCAACAAGTACTAAGGCTTACTCTGTGCTGGAGGAAATTCAAGGCAAGGATAATTTGCAGCACCAGAAGTGATGGTGAACAAAACTACCTTTCCCATAGAAAATCAAGTTGTTGCCGAGAGGTTCATCTCAATTCCTCACAAGTGGAGAGTCTGCACACCAGCCAGCATAGGATCTCTTTGTGTGGGAAGCAAAAAGCAAACAGGGAGTTTCTTCCTCTTGCACTGATGGGGACCACAAATATCTCCCTTGCAGGTGGGCAAGCTGCCAATGACTCCCAAACATGAGCCATCCTCAAGAAACCATCTTGTCACATTAACAGCATCAACAGTTATCAATCAGCTTTTTTTCTCTCCTTCCTTTAGGTCATCAAAGTGTTGAGGACTGGTGCTACTTCAGAGGAACTGGGTTCCTTCAACAACACTTTTGCATCCATCTCTTCTCCCCAGGTTGCTCACGTCTTCCACATTCCCAAGGGACTGTGAGACCTAATTAGCCAGATCCAGGAGCACCTGCCATCCTGCATTTTGGACCCTGAACAGGACATGTTGCTGCAAAACCAAAAACAGGGCCCTGCTTTCACAAGTCAAAGGCTTCTCTGGAGCAATGGAAAAATACCTACTTCCCATGTTAAACTGGAATTTGTACATCTGTCTTCAGTGCCCGGCACAAGGAATTACGGCTGCCTCATCGGCAGGATTTAGAGCTGCAGTCAGCTCAGAAAGATCACGAGGCTGTGTTTATTTTCTGACAGATGTACGGGTTTATCACATCTTATCCTTTGAATATATATGCTCTCCAGTCTATGTACGCAAGGGGTCTTTGGGCAGAACTCTGCGAGTATGACTGAGAGAAGGTCCTGGCTTTTTCCAGGGTTAAGCTTCCTGTCCAAGCACAGCAGGACTGATAGCACACGGCATGCTGAAGAATGGGTTCCCTCACTTGTGCATGTACCATTTTGGGTCGAATTCACCCTGGGTGACAGCTACTAATTTGACAAGTACTTTAACCAGACATGTTTTTAGAGTGCTTCGCTTGCTCATGCGTGCTGGGGGTATGTGGTTGCGCACCGTGGTTGTGCATCTAAAATTATGGTAGCTGATAAAGTGAAGGCAGAAAAGGCAGTTAGAGCTCAAGCGAAAGCCTGCCAAGTTTCTAATAAAATTCAAAACACAGCAATATTTAAGAGCGTACACGAAGCCAGCATTTGTCTGTGTTTCAGTCTGCCTTGAAATCCCCTGAGCAATCAACCCACATGGAGGCAGCTTAAGGAATGGAAAAATCAGTCACTTCTATTTCTCATGTCTTTTTTAGTCTGCAAAGCACAACATGCAGTGGGAAAATGAGATCCAAAGCACTACTCTGCAACAAAAGCAATTTTGGTTGTTTTCAACCTGAGAAAACCAATGATACCACTTCCTAAGGCCTCTCAGGACAGAAGTCCATGGATGCCTGACCAATCACTTATTCCCAAATACGATGTTTCTTAAAAGAGTGCACTTGTTCCCTAGCTCCCCAAATGATCCCTTAGTTCCATGGGTACCCATGTTGTGATCCCAGAAACTTGTTCACAAGCGTAAGTAACAAAAACCCCCTATTCCTCCCACCGTTACCACTGCAGTTCTTAGTTACTCAGCGCTCCACTCCCGAGCACAGGTTTTCAGTCACTTCTTGTTAAATGTCCAAAAGCGAAGAGGCATTTGTGCTGCGTCCATGGCTGTACCCACCATCTCTTACTGACCAGGTCTGGGAGAGCTCAGCTGCCAGGGTCCCTGTTCCCCTCAGTCCTGCAATGAAACCAGTTCCTCTAGTGGTGGGACACACACAGGGACACAGTGGACGAGTCAGGAGGATGGTGAAGGTCATATTTATCTCTTGTGTATCACTCTGTGTCAGCACATCTGTGTGCTCTGAACTAAGCCTGGAAGGAGCACGCCAATGTGATTCCCTGATGGGTTCCCATCCTGAAAAGATGTCAGCAGGGAGATTTCTCTCAACTCCAAGCGAGGAGGACAAGGCTGCTCTTCCCAGCATAACCAGTGTCCCTGAAGGCATTGCTGTGATGTGGAACTGGGCCAGCATGAGCCAGAGGGCCACCTACATGATCTGCTGCCATGCCAGGGACACCATTGGTAGAGCGTCACCACTCTTGGAAAAGAGGGGAAAGCTCAAAAGAAAGAGCTCTCCACTGCCACAAAGTGCCTCTCAGAGGCCTTCTCCAGGCCAAGATGGATACATGGAGAAATCCTTATGAAAGCTTTCACTGAACAAGATGCCAATGGCCCCGATTTGCAGGTGGTATTTCCTGAGCTCTGTGATTTAAGTGGCACTCTGGTGTTTGGCACAACCCCTTAAAATCACTGCTTTGTGCAAGTTTCCCAAATACCACAGATCACGTTTTAGCTGCTTGTTTTGCCAACTGAAATTCCACTTACATGGTACGAGAAGGAGTGCCCTGCAATGAGAAATACTTTCGTTTGTGACAATTTTGGCTCTAAATTTCATATCTGAAGTACTAATTGCCCTTATGGTTGGAGCCTTTCACAGTTTTCCTTTTGAACATAAGGGATCTCAGATCCTTCAACAAGGCAGCATAAATCACTACGTTTGAGTAGAGGCCACTTGCAGCTCTGGCTTAGGGAAAGCATCCTTATTTTCTCTAAATGTCCACAATTCTCTTTAGAGGAATAATATGTACTATCAGACCTGCCCAAAAAGGTCTCATTAAAAGTTTTTTCATCACCCAAAACATGCCTTGCGATTATCTTCTGAAAATGTCAAGCCCTTTCTATCCTCCGAACAAAATGTTTAAACACCACATTTCTCCAGACGAATTTTTACAGTACTATTTTCAGTGTTGTTATTCTATCTATTATTATTATTGAAATACCTATTTCCCTGCCGTTACTTTACTTCCTCACTGTTGCTGTTTCCTACCCATTTCTTTGACTTACAGCTTTTCATAGCTGTCAAAAAATGGAGGGGATGAAAGGCTGCTCTCTTACTTCTCTTTACCAAACAGTTCTCTAAATTCTGAAATGCTACAAGTCACCACAGCCACGGTTTTACTTTTACTTTTGCCACAGCAGAGATTTCTTCCCATAAACCCAAAGGATTCTGGAAATATATGGAAAGTAGAAAAAGAGAGCATTGTAAGAAGTGAAGTAAATAAAGAATTTCTTTCCCATCCCTCTCAGGGACTTGACAGTCACCTGAAGTCCTGTTTGGAAAGATTGTAGAAGATCCAGAAAGCAAAGAAAAGGTGAAGATTCAAGGTTTTTGATTGGTTTTAGGGATTTTTCCTGGATTACTCTAACCTTTTCTTACTTCAGCACTGTGAGGTTTTGTATTTTTCCAGTCAAATTTTTCACCCTCTTCAATGAGGTCTACCTTTCAGGCTATGTGATAACTTTTCCTATTTAATATTTCACTACCTCACCTTGCATTTGCTTCCAAAAATAGGGCTCAGCACTAATTATCTCTGGTCATGGGAATAATTAACTCAGACAAGAGTCCTCCCCACAGATAAACGTGCGTCGTGCATCGCGTCTCCTTTTATCACATCTGAACACAGTTCCGTAATTCTTTGTGAAAAGAAAATTGTAAGACACAGGTCACCATCCCCTGCCCTGGTATTTTGGTATCCCCCCTCCGGCTCAGGATACACCCCAAAGGCTCAGTCCTGCTGAAAGGCTGTCTCTAAGGACATGCTGCCCCCAGGAAGCCCAGGCACAGGCAGTTTCCCAGTTACAAGGTGTTTGTCTTCCGCACCAAGTGTCCTTTTCCCGACGGTGAGATAGAGAGAATGAAAGCTCTGGGGCATTATCAGCCTAAGTCAACACGTATTATTAATAATCATTACTTCTGCACCGCATATTGCTCGGCACCCTCGGCCAGATTTAGCTCTGCTTTCTGCATCACGGCTGTACACATGCTCATTACCACGCGGTTTACAACCAATGCAATTACTTGGGCGAGCACTAAAACTACAGATAGGGTAGAAGGACTTTTTTTTATCTCTTGAACCATCAGAAAACCAGGGCTAGAAAACCTCCAGGCTAAAAAAAAACCCCAACAATAAAGTGATTGTTACAGGGATTAAATGTTTTTTTTTCCTCCCATGCCTGCTTGATTGTTTGCCTTCTTTCTGCTTACTGGTTATTATGGATTACTGCCCTAATCATGCTGGCAGTAGCATTGCCAGGCCCTGGTTTTTGCGGTGAGAAGGGAAGCAGATGAGTGGGAACACGTGGGTGCTCCTGAGCTAGGGAAAAGCAGCAGTTCAGGGCAGGACGGGTGAGATGGGCCAAAGAGACCAAGTTCAGACAGGGACAGAGGGAATCACTGCCCCTTAATTGCAAAATTCTAGCTATTTTCAGAGCATAACTAAGTTTATCTGTTTTAGTTCTGAAGCACAACATTTAGAGTCCTTTAAATTGTCAGAATGAAGAGAGGTCAAAAAAAGAAAGAAAACCTGGAATAAGGACAAAGCAAACAGAAATTATGTTCAGAGAATGCCCCTGATAACTCTCAGCGTCCTGTGCTGGAGATAAAGATAAATGCTAAAATCTTAAACTTTTTTAGTTCCACTGTGTGTGTTAGACAGAATATTCCGGCTTTGCAGGGGAACACCATGGACCCACACTGTTTGGGACAATGATACCCTGTGTTTCTGCTGTCCCGTATCCTGTCCATCCAGCCTGATGCAGATGTGTCCTTGTTTGGACCATCAAATCAATGCTCATAGATTTTTGGAAAGCCCTGCGTCTCCCAGGTACATGGTCCAAGGACCTCCAAGCCATGAGCAGCTGCCCTGGCTTTCCTTCATAATGTACATTAAGAGACTGCCTAGGAGGGAGGTGTCGAGCAATATGAAAGACCTCAAGGAATTCTTGAAAAAAAAAAAACCCACCTATTCCCCAAACCCATGAAGTTCTATTCCAGGTTTGAAAGGCAGTGCGTAGAGTTGCACTCAACCTTTCAGTCCAAAAAATGGTAGAACACATTAGAAACGCTACGAATGTCTGTTGGTTTCCCTCAGGAGACACTCATGGACTGAAGACAGCCAGGGGAGGCTGCGGTTAGGACACAGCTGCTGTTTTCCTCCTCCCAGCGGACTCAAATCCCAGCTGTGCCTTGCTGAATTTGGGAAAGCTCATCCCCGAAGCCCACTGGCTGGCAGGGGAGTTGCAGCAATGAGGCATTTAAGTGGGTTCCTGCGGGCTGGTCCCAGACCCCTGAGCTTCCAATTCCCACCTGCAAGGGCAAGATTTATGGTGCTGGCATGGCAGGGCCCTGCTTTTGGTCCATGGATGTGGAAATACTGCCCCATCACCCGAGTGATAAGCTCCTGTGGGTGCTGGGAGAGAGCAAGCGCAGAGGTGATGCACAGGAGGGGAGTGCCACCAAGGTTGGGGTGGGGACAGGACACAAGCACGTGGCCCACGTGGTGACAGGTAGAGGCACAGCTGCAGAAGGTGTGCAGGACAGCAGAAACAAAGGTGGGGAGGTAAAACCACTCTGATGTGGGCGCTCTCAGGAACCCGCTCTGTGGTTAAAGAGTCCAAGGACAGCAGGTAACACACCATGTAGAAAGGATCCCACAAGAGGACCGGCAAGCAGTGGGGCTCCCAGCACAGGCAGGATGATTTCAGAGCAAGGAGAGCCAGGTGGGGCTGGATAAATCCCAAAGGGCCACTGCTGGACTAGTATGGGAACACAAGCAGTAGCAGGCTGGTTTTCTCTTCATGATGCCTATGCTGGAGAACAGGAGCTGAGTGGGACACCTTAGAGGCAGCAGCCCCATTGCACAGGGGTTCCCATTCAGCATGTCATGCAAACTGGAGATGCTGGACGCCAGCTCCAGCCCCACACAGCAGGGCAAAGATTTTCCTCACTGCCCCCAGACACCTATTTTTAAACTATTGTATATGTTTCCTTTCATTACCAGCCATACTCATCTGCTTTGAAAGGAGGTTACAAATAAGGAGAAAGCCCCTTGTTAATTGACTGGATGATTTATTGCATCCTCCCTCTCTTAGCAGTCACACAGGCTTAAAAGAGCTGCTCAGCTTTTGTTTGGAAAGGAACTGGGTAAAGACTAATGTGCAAGAGACGGGAATAACCCCAGTCACTGGTTGCCTGTTTTTTAACCTACAGGCAGCTCTTCATTGAGGAAGTCCCCAAAAAGGAGGCCTTCCCTGCACTGGGCTGCTCAGAGGTCCAAATCTGTCCACCACTCTCTAGGCAATGTGTTTCGGTGTTATTTCCTCTGGAGCATCAAAATCTGCTCTTGCTTGGCAGTTCTGAAAGATGTAAATACAGACAGGGTGAACAGACAGAGATCTCCTACAATCTCACCCAAGGGCATTTTTTCAACGTGCAGAAATACCCCTGCTCTCTGCTAACCCAGAGGGCAACTTGTGCTGTCCTTAACGTCAGTGCCAGCAACTGATTGAGCAAACAGTTTTCTGGATGCTTGGAGAAAGAAGGCCAGAAAGGCCCACTGGGAATTGGGCTTCCCTGCGTAATGAGGGAAGGGGGAGGAAAAAGATAAAAATGCCGACAGGAAAAGGAAAAAAGGTATTAGAAGTAACAAAATGGAAAGGAAGAGGGAAAACAGAAGAGAAAGGGGAACTGAAGATTCAAACAGGCTTTAAAAGCCACCAAGGAAATGGCAAATAAAATGAACCCCTGATGTCCAATAAGGTGTTCAAATGCCTTGGTTCTGGGTATGAACAGAAGAGCTCGGACCGGCAAACCAGAGGGATGTTATTTGGAGCAGCTTGCTGGCTTTCCCTAGAGTTTAATAATAGCAACTGTATTTATACAACTAAAATGTTTTGTTAAAAGGCTAAGTACTGGTATGTCATGCTAGTCACTTTAATTTAAAATAAATTCTAAAAGTTCTCACTGGAAAGGCTTGCAGCTAACTATAAATATATGCAATATGCTGATGGATTTTTTTAAAGTAAATTTATTCTTCTTTAGAGGCATTAAGTTGCACAACTGTGCAGCATTTCTGTGGCACAAATTTTCAGAGGCCCTGGGAGTCAGGATTTCTAACTGATCTTGCAGCATTATTTTTTTTTCAGCCCTTCTGCATGAAGTGGCAGCTCTGGCAAGTTTGATGTGTTTTTTTGATACAGGAAGAGACTGAAAAAGGTAGATGAGAGAGAGAGAGAAAGGAGAAAATTAAAAAGAAAGAGTCCTGGGCATAGTGACGGCCCTTTCCCTTCCTATTATTCTGAGCATTTGGACAAAAAACTGGGTCAGTCAACTATGAAACTGAAAGCACTTACCCAGGCTCCTGTCCTGGGGCTTCTCCAAATGAGTGATGATGGCCCCAAATGCCCACTGCTCTCATTACTTTTCCCTAAGAACGGAAACCACAGGAAGTTTCCTCCAGGAATGTCCAGCCTGTGCCCTGCACTGGCTGCACTCAAGGAGAGACATTCTTTTATGAAATCAGGGCAGCTGGATGGTGAGCTGGATGGCACACACTTCCATGACACCAGGAACTCACCCCTGGTGGCCAACAGGGAGGAAGGCCCAGGTGAATCCTTTGGGTCACACAATACGGAGATTGTCCAATCCCACCTCCTATACCCTCTGTGGCCACAGCAGAAGGTGCCTGCAGGTTGTCACTGACCACTTCCATCTCCTTTTCAAGACTCAGGACGGGGCAAAGGACGTTCATCTGCGTTTCAAACCCCAGCTTCTGCAAACCAACCCAGCCCTGGTCATTCCACCATCCCCTTGGCCAGCACCCTGCCAGGAAGGAGACTGCAAAGGCAAGAGCAGCTTCCCCTACTTCTCTGCTTGTGGACAGCCTGAAAACATCACCAATGGGCTTTGCATGTGCTCTCTTTGGCTTGTAAGTGTTGCTGGGGCGCGTGACATCACACATTTGCGTTGCCCTAGCAGCAAACCAACAGAGCTGCGGCACCGCAGCCGCGGTCACAGCTGGGCTCTGCCCTCACCTAGGACACCCCAGTGAAGCTCCATCCCACCGGGGCAGCCGGAGGACATGCTCCACTCAGCGACCTTTGCCAGGAGCAGAGTTTTCATTGCAGCTGTTGTAAAGAATAATTATGGTGAATTCCTTAGAAGGGACTGAAGTCAGCCTTGCTACCAGATAGCAGGAAATATTTATAACAATCATTTCCAACTGCAGCCTTTCATCTGAAATCTAAACAGAAAGCTGAAATCCCAGGCCTGTAAGTTGATACCTTGGCTATATATGGTCAAAGAACTCCACGGGGGAGAAAAAGATGCTAAGTCCCTAACAAACCTCATACACACGGCTCCAAGAAGATCCATTAACGTCTGTAAAATTAGCAAGCCCCTACCGTCAATTAGCTTTGAAATATGATTGTCACGCTGCTACATTAAGAGCTCTGCTCTCCCAGGGATGTCTCAGCATGTCACACTCACAGCCACGTGTACCACAGGGCGCAGAGTTCTGTAAACGCACAGAGACATCCCCCAGCCTCGTGTGCCTGTGACAGCAGCTGGGAATTAGAAAGTGCTGTTAACTATTGCAAAGTCAGGGGGTGACCCACCGCACCCCTGCAGTGAAGCACCTCCAAGCAGAGGTGGGGCGTTTTACAAGACACTCACTGGTGAAGAGGGGTATGGTATTTTCGGGTGTTCAGGCTTGCAAAAATGAGAGCAAAACCAACTCCTGCATGGAAATGGACTTAGAAAATCACAAGGCATTGAAATGCATTGCTTCAGACTCCACTACTGACTGTGATTTACCCTTCGTGAAAGAGTACTAAATTATTTTTTTTCTTTTTGTAGACTCCCCCATGTGTCCTTCTTCAGCAGCAGGAAATGAGCTACAGAACTTTGCTCACAGAGGTTGCTCCACAGCTGCTTGGCCCCCAGCGCGAGGCACGAGGTCCTTCTTCACAAACGGGAGCCAGGCTGGGATAGCAGCATTTTCCTGTTGCCCTCCCCTGCTTTTAGCTAAGCATTTGCTAACCTAGCACCACAGATGTCAGCTCCGTCCTCCCTTCCCCTTCGGCTTGCAAACTGTTGCCTACTTCATGGCTTTCAGGTTTCCTGTCATGCTGGAAGAGCCTCTGCCTGTGGCTTTGCTGCGTGGTCAGGAGGGTGACGATGCTGTCTCTGAGGTGAGACGTGGAGTAGTGATGCAATAGCTTTAAGCTGAAGGAGGAAGATAGACATTAGACAGAAATTCTTTACTGTGAGGGTGGTGAGCCACCAAAAGAAGTTACACAGAGAGGTTGTGAATGCCCCATGCCCAGAGTGTTCAAGGCCAGACTGGATGGGGCCCTGAGCAACCTGGTCTACTGCAAGGCATCCCTGCCCATGGCAAGGATGCCGGAACAAGATGATCTTTTAGGTCACTTCCAACCCAACCCATCCTACGGTTCTATGGTTCTATGATGTATGCTCAAAAGCAGACAGGCTTGTAAAACAGCATTGCAGACTTCTCTTATGGGTGGAAGAACCGGTTCATGGCCCCTAAAGAATCAACAGCTTTGGCCCTTGATAGTAATTATTTCCTCTCTCCAAGACACTGCTGTTCACCGCAGAGATGGCGTCACGCTCAAAAGCAAAATGCTGGCATTGCTGCTCCCAGCCTGCTGCATGGAGGCTCTTAACAGCTCACCCATAACGTTAATAGCAAACCAGTCAAGTGAGTTTGCCAACACATACGAGCCTTGAGCTGAAGCTCACAATGCTTGGTCTTCATCAAGACATCAGCCTCTGCACAGGACATCTCATAGAGCAGTCTGACAGGCATATGCCTCTGGGGCAGCCTTTCCTTTTCATCGCAGTTGAATGCCTTCCCATTTTTTGCAATAGAGTTTCAAGAAAACAGCAGTGAACATCTTAATTAAAAAATAGACACTATAACAGAAAAGTCACATTTCCTTTTGTGAGATGTAACATACTGTCTCAACCTGCTTATTGTTCTTAGGCAAACAGCAGCAAATTCATTTCTGCATATGTCCCTGCCATATGGGGTGTCAAAACCATGAGAACCATTTCTATTTCAATAGAAACCCTCTCTTGATTCCCTCTCTGCAACTCATGCTGTATCTCAGCAGGGCGCGATCATGAAACCACAAACCAACCAAATTTTGGTCTCAGTCAGCACCAAAGCAGCAGTAATGCCAGCTAGCTATGCCACAGCAAATGGTGAGTTCCTGGGGTGGAAACAACCATCGGACACAGCAAACCTCTTTGCAGTGATGGCAAGTGAGGAGATGCAGGCTTGAGAACTGCTGTTTGAAACAGAACCCCCCAACTGGTAGTTGTGTGTGGTAGTTATTATTATGTGGGCTGCATTATTTGGCTTATCTAACCAGTGCTGGTGCATTCACAGCAGGAGCCCATCCTGCAGACAACACCTGCACCATGCACATCCCAGTGCAGACCGAGGCATGATTAATATCCCAGTAAAACACAGCCCATTTGTTAGTTTTTGACCTCTGAGAACCAAGCCTGATGGACATCAGTTCTCTCTGCAGGGAGCCTGCAAGGCCAAACCAGGAGCAACATTAGAGCTGTGTAGGTACTCACACCACACTTTGGGGCAGGATGACTCAGGCCCACCAGGTCTGAGGCAGCGCACAAGCCTCCTTCCTCTGAGTCCAGGACAGTCAAAAGATGAGCAGAGGAAATTGGGATGGTGGGATAGAGGGAAGGCTGGGGTGGAAACAGCGGCACTATGATGAAAGACAAGAGGTCTCTGTGGGAAAAAGGGGTTTTCCAGCCTCAGGGGAGGATTAGGTGCAGTGATGCCTGCTGACCCTTCCCAGGTTCTTTATGTGAGAGCCCCTTTGCTGTCAACCACATGCCTGGGAAGCCTGGCTACCTCTGAACACCCAGTGCACATTGGTCCCTGCCTGCCTGCCTGCTGCTGCCAAACACATGGTACTCCAAACACCGCAGAGGAAACGTGGAAGGACAGACCCGAAAAGGAAGGCACATCTGGTAGATATGCCCAGCCACAGGGTTGGAAAGGAAAAGGACCAGCCCCCAAAAGAGCACGGTGATGTTTGCATGCAGGCTCTCATTCAGCACTCCCCAGCTGCACGAAGAGGCAAGCGCCGTACCCGCTCTTCCATGTGAATATGCAGCTTCCTTGGTAGAAATCCGAATGTTATAAATATTTGTTGGATCTTCTCTCAACAATTTCAACAGATATAACCCAGGGGTTTGGCTCCTGGGAAAAACTCTTCAGGTTTATCTGACGTCTTTTATACTCCTCTAGACTTCAAAAATGCAGTGCCCTTGAGATTTGAAAAGCACTCCCTTGCTGAAAGCGCAGCCACAGAGCCTACCAAGAGGAGCGGGGGCCAGATGATTAGCCCTCCTGCTTCAAGGCATTTTCAGCCCCAGTTGTGGCTCAGCTGGCTTCCCTCTACCAGGCTGCAGACACCCTTGCAGGTCTTCTGGCAGAAAGAGGAATTGTTCTCCCTTCACCTGGCAGGAGCTGCTCCCCAGGCCTCAGTGCCCACATCGACAAGGCAAAGGCAAACCCTGCCAATACATTTTCCTTTCTCCACTTGGCGGAGTCAGTCCCATTAACAAGATAATGAGAAGAAAGAAGAACAAGCCTGAAAAAAAACATCTCTGATGGGAGAATTTCAAAAAGGCAGCCAGTTTCCAGAAGGCAAGAACTATTCTTCACATTAATTATCTACAGAGATGCAAGAAACTGGTTGACAATGAGAAATTAGATAATAAAAGCTGTGATTTAACTCATTAAGGTTTCTGTAATGGCTCCAGGTATGTGTAGTCCCAGTGCACGCCGAATTTTATTTATGCCTGCATTGCAACCACCTTTGGAGAGCACTGCTACAAGGCACAGAGCAACTGAGAAAGAAATTGAAAGTAATTTTGTTCTGCAGCTCAAGAGATGTGAGCCATTGCCACTGTCACAGTATGCACGCAAACATCCACCTCCCTCCCAGTGTAACCTCAAGCGATGTGACTGCACCCCCACAGCAGGATCATGGCCCAGGGACCTCCCAGCACAGTAAATCTCTGCAGGTGAGCGTTGCAGTGTCGATTTCTGTCATCAAGGACTCAAGCAGGCAGGAGTGACGTTTTATTTGGTACCAGGTGTCTTCCGTAAAATAAAACCAACAACCCCTCTAAATCTATATGGTTTCTCCTCCTCCAGCTTTTTTTAATGAAAAGCAGGGATGCTTCTGTGGAGTTTCCAATATTTCTCACTTTCACTGAGAGCAGAAAACGCAACAGGGCAGTTGTGGAGGAAAATCTCCAATCACACATTTCCCCAGTTCCAGCTGTTGTAGGAATGACAACCAACAAGCCTGTACACCCTCTGTCCCACAGGAAGATAAGTCAAATGATCTTTACAGGCCCTCCCTAGAAGCTTTGACTTATGCAGCTATGTTGTATTTGTAGTCTGGACTCATTTGAGATGAAGCCTCTCTCTACAGCCTATCATTTATGTTCTAAATTGGTGGCCTCCATCTCAACCAAAAGCTGCCTGCAGCCAGCAGAGGCATCCCACAGGACAGTGAAGAAAATCTTGCTGAAATGTCAGTCACCCAGGCTTCTTGGACACACCAGTAGGCAGACGAGGTACTCAGGAGACCCAAGCTGGGTTTCCCTGAGAGGGTTTTACCCTCATGGATTTTTGCCTCTCCTGGCCAAACCCGAAGAGAAATCCTTTATGCTGGTTCCCCCCTCACCTGTAATCGCCAGGGCTGCCTGACGTGCTGTGTAATGGGACTGATGAAAAGAGGGAGGCAGGAGCAGGAGAGAGCAATGCTTCTCCTGGCATGGCTCCAGACCCACTTTGCTCACACTGCATCCTCTGAGAGGATGTCCACAAGGGAAGGGCTTCCCCTTATGGGTTAGCAAATGTTTTGCCTTCTAGCCTCCCAGGGGGTTTAAACTCCATCAGTTAATCCCAGGTTTGTTACGGGAGCGACATAAACTGGTCTGTCTCAGACTCTCCTTTGCCTACAGTAGATTCTCACCACCCCTCTGCGTTAATGCCACATTGCTCTTTCTGCGTTAGAAGTCATTAGTGCCGTGGTGTTGGGGAGATAACTGCTGCCAAATCAGGGCCCTTGCTCACAATAACTGGTGCGAAGAGAACATCATTTTACTTCATTTTTAATGACCCAAATGCAAGCCTAAAGCTACCCGCGTTCAAATGTGTTAGCTGAGCTCACCAGTTCTCTTCTAATTAGTCCATGTGTCTAAGCTCAAAAAGTAATAAATGAACAAAAGTTATGCCACAAATCAAAGGGCACTGGCCCCAGCAAGGGCACTATGCCCCGCTCCCCATGGGTGTTGGTTGAGATCACCGTCACGCTGAGGTCTGGGTCCAAAAATGGCACGTGGCTTTGCAACTCCCACCTGCTCCTTTGCAGGATCTTCCGTCACATAACTAGGGTGCTAGAAACAAATTCTTACTTGCAGAGAGCTGTTGCACGAGTTGCCTGACAATATATACCTTTTCAATGTATGGGCTTTCACAGAGAAATTGAGGTGCTGACGTGTTGTTGCTTCACCTTCTGTCACGGCAGAGGTTAGCAGGGGCTTTCAAAACACTTGGTCTGAAGTTCATCCCATGCTTAAGTTTCCAGAGTCTCCACCCCTGCAACCCCAAACTTCAATTCATTTTTTAAAGTTTCCAAATTGGTTTATTCAGTTGCAGCGTTCCTTAAAGGTAAAGCTTTATTCCCTAATTAAACAATCATAGAATCAACTGGTTTGGAAAAGACCTCCGATATCATCAAGTCCAACCCTTGATCCAACATCACTGTGGTTACCAGATCATGGCATTGAGTGCCACGTCCAGTCTCAGCTTAAAACCCTCAAGGGATGGTGAATCCAACACCTCTCTGGGCAGGCCATTCCAATGCCTGATTGCTCTGCCTGTTAAGAATTTCCTTCTAATAGCCAACCAAAATTTCCCCTGGCAGAGCTTAAGCCCGCGTCCTCTTGTCTTAATGTTCACACAGATCAGTACATTTCCCCTCCTGTACAGCAAAGGAATTTTAAACCTCTGCTCTAGCTGGGAGGAAAGGGGTTAACACAATATCAAGTATAGAGCTCTTCATGTTATGTTTTTTTCTTTCCTTCTCTCACTTGCATGCATCCATCCACACAGAGTGTGACTACCAAAATGCTGACAAACAGCAAGAAAGTTCATATCAATTTAGTTCTCCCTTTCCCATGCAAGTGATTTTTCTTGGCAAGGCCAGAAGTATTCTCTTTTCCTCATTGCTTTTACCTTTGCTGCCTAGAGCCAAGCCAGGGCTCTCCCTGCAAACACACTGAAGCAGAAACTTGTGCAGCATCAGCTCAATGCATTTAAGACACGGATGTCAAACTCATTCTGCAGCAAGAGCTAAATAGCTTTTTTGAACTACCTGTTGCAAACGTGAGCAGTACAACCTTGCTCTATGGTTTGATGGGGTAGGTAGGGGGCCTCTGAAGAGGACCCGAAGCACTTTGCAGCTCTGGAATTGCTCATCAGCAGCTGAGAGGAACCATTCGTTGGGATTTTGATCCCTCTTTCATTTTTCACTCCCACTCCTCCTTTTCAAATTTTCATCATGCATTCACCTTTTACCTTATCCCACCTCATCCCCACACATGCATTTCTCTGGTTGGTCTTTCACCTCCTCTAACTGTTGGGGCACAGGCATATGCAGCCCTTAGGTATATGTGCACCTTGAGGTATGTGCATCCCTTCTGGAGACGGCTGCAGTGGCTGCGTGAGCAAGCCCATCCACTCACACCAAGAGGAAAGGGCAATGGTGTGGATTAGCTTTGCAGCTGAGCTGTGCAATACCTACAAGGTGACAAATGAATGGTGCCCAGGAAGCAGACTGGTGGCTGAGCAGTGCCACAGTCCCTTTGATGTACAGAATTAACTGCCTGTTTTTTAAACCCCAAGAGTCTGATTGTATTTTCCAGAAGGTCTCTGGTCCATAATACGCCTGTGGGTTAAGTGATCAAGTAGGCTGCTGTGGCTCTCCCTTCTCACCGGTGCTGGACTCTGCCCACCTCCATTTCACACCAGAAACCCAACACCCCAGCACAGTATCAGCGCGCCTGGCCATGAGATTACAGTGGCTGGGGGTGGAAAACAGCGCTTCGTGTGCCCCACAACCACAGTCTGCCTTGCCTTGCCCCCAGTGAGAGCTAGCCCCGTGCTCGTGCCCACGGAGCCAGCAGACGTGTCACCTCTCAGAGGTTTCCTTCCAGCACTGCCAAGCCTCTCGTCCCGTCTCACAGCTGGCAGCTAACAGCTTCCCAGCATCTCCCCTAAAAATGCACTACTTTAGCAGTGTAATGAGCTCCCCAGGCTGAGTCTTTTACTGACTCCCCACAAATCACTGGAAGGACAAACTGCTGTTTTGGTTCATTAGCAGGTGTTTTGTAGAAATCTGCTTGTATATTTGCAAGAGACCAACATGCTCATTCATACTAATGTAAGAATACTTGAATTGAGAAGCAACTTAAGCTTTCCAGCTCCCTTTTCAGCTCTGCAGGAATGGCAATAGACAGCAATTTCGCCCCCAAATTCTTCTGTGGTACACCAAGGATCAGACAGGGCACACTAGATATTAGTCAGCATTTTTCTTAAACCTCCAGCTCTGGGAGCTCTGGGATTCAACAAGAAACTTAATTTTCACCTAAAACACAATGAGTGAAGCATGCCCTGAGGTTTTAGCTCTTGGCACAGCAGGGGAAAACATCAGCAGAAAGGCTCAGACAAATAAAATGAACCTCAATGGCCCTGGCATCACTTTCAGGTCTTGTAACATTTTGAGCAACTGTATCACTAGGGAAGCTGCTTGTGACAACATCACAGTTGTGACTCATAGGCTCTGTGCATTGAAAGGAGAAAGGTTCTGAACCAAAAAGAACGTGGGCACAAAGAGCAGGCAAAAGACTCTTATGGAAACCTTCCTGTCTGACCGTTTAGGAGCCACCCTGGGAGTCACACCTGCACCTCCCAAGAGTTTAACTGTTGGGACTGAAGCCCCTTCATAGTGGGCAGCTCCAGTGAACCCAGGGGTGGCTGGAGCCAACCCACTTGGCTCCCACCACACACCACACTCCCTGGCAGACAAGATTCCCTCACGGGGTCGGCCCCGGGTTTCCTGTAGCAGAGTCCCAAACGTCTGGTTCAAGTAATTTAATCACGGTGCAATGCCACCGTAACAGCTGCCTCCGGGGTCAGCGAAGGAATCCCTTGGCTTTTGTACCCTTACAGTCTGTGTGCCTGTTCCTCACACGTTCTTAACGCCACTTTACACATGCCTCGGTCTGGTGGTGATATTCGGTCTGGAGTCTTCTCACTGTTCATTCAGGTTCTCTCAGAGTCTCTGGGTGATTGGCCACTCCCTGGCCAGCGCTGAAGGTCCTTGTTCCCATTGCCAGGCAAAGGGTCGGCACCAGTTTACGGCTCCTTGCCTGAGGTTCCAGCTGTTTTCCCCCACCCCAGGCACAACCTGCAGCTCGCACTGCAGCTGTACAGGGAGGTACCTGCACTAGATGTATTGCATGCAGGAAAAGGAACCCTAGCATTTCACTTGGGCTTTTCAAAGTTACTGCCTTCAGAAGCCCTCTGGCACTTCGTATTTACAAACTAACACAGGGACCACTTCTTTTGGCACCCAGAGCTGAACTAAAAGCCTTCTTCAAGGGTTTGAAGTTGCTGAGGAAGAGGAATTTTGGAAAACTTCGGGCTAGTTCTGCAGTTCTGCTCTACCCGATGATAGGAATCCATCCAAGCTTTCCTTCGTTGTGGTTCTGCATTAACACCCAGCAACAGCTATGGAATAAAAGCTACTGCTGCAGTCCAGAAAGCTTGCCGGCTTAGCTGGGAAAGTGTGACAGGGAATATCTGAACACAAGGAAGGCACTTTATAGGGAAGCTAAACTGCCCTCCTTGCTTGAATAGGGTAGATGAAAGGATCAGAAGACAGGGACTAGGTACATGAAGGAGCAGGGAGGGGAAGCAGCTGCTTTAGTGGGTAGAGGAAACCTGTAGGAAAATAACCTAAGATAATTTAGCAGGATTTGTGGAGCATAGGGGGACATTGGCATGGTCCTCTCTGGAGATACTAGGACACTCCTGGCTGGCAGGCAAAGAGGCAGGAGGTTTTACTCCTGTGTGTTGGGAAACAAGGGCACAAAGATTGTTTCTCAGACTGAGTATTTACAACCCCCTCCAACTTCCCCTACTTTTTCAGGATAGCCTCTCCTTTCATAGGTCTGCTATGGTCTTGCTCAAATGAATGTAAGAACAGAACAATCTCCCTTCCAGTTCCCAAGATTTGGGTTCCTATTACCTGCTCTGGGAGAGGGAGGACATTACACAGGAATAAGAAGACAGTGGTCCAAGGGAATTTTCCTAGCTCTTCTCTTCAGATGTGTTTCCCAGGTAAAGTTTGATAAGCACAGCTCCTAGCCCACTGCTGTCTTCAGATCTGTTCATTAGCACCTTCGTGAGGGCTTTTCACGACTGCCAGTCCTCAGGGGGCTGAGATACAGTGTTTTAATTGTATATAATTAAACATTGCTCCCTTATCTAGATTTCAAAGTTTACTGTTGGGGCTTTGGTACCAATGCTCTCTTCCCCTCTAATTAGCTTCCTTAATCTGTGCAGCCTTGCTTCTTCCCCCACGGGGACAGGGCTCTCCTGCAGGGAAGCTTGGACTGCATCTAATTATTAGCAAAAGAGACAGACAGCAGGCAAAGCACTGGCCCTGTCCCAGATATCCCTTGTGAGCAAAGAGCCCAGCGTGGGTGGCCACACAGAACCTGAGAAGGTCGTACGCGTATGTGTGGGTTGGGTCTTTCTGCTCCATCGGTGGGTTGCTTTGCATGTTATCCCATCACACCTCTGTGGCAGGAGACCATGCAGGACTGGGGCCACCTGACTAAAGTGCACCTCACATGACTGACACTTCTGCCTGGTTAGCATGGGACAACAGGAGAGGAAGAGTTGCCAAGACCTCATCTGACCCAACGTGTCCTAAAAGAGCCAATACATCTGATATCGTTTTGGGCAATGTCTTCTAAGTTGTTCCTTGCTGTTGACAGAAGTCACCCACTCCCCCAAGCTACTTCTGAGTGGACCCTTCTGTACTACAAGGAAATCTTCTCTTCTGACTAATCTGAATTGGTTCTGCTGCTTCCTGAAGACCCTGCAGACGCAGAGAATATCTTACTGCCCTTCACCTAGCTCAAGGCTTAGACCTTCCCTATGCCTCTCCCTAAATTAAACAGCCCCTCTGCTTGCAGTTTCTCACCTTGGCTCCTGTTTCTCAGATCACCAGTCACTTTCCATGCTTTCCACTGCACTCTTCTAAGCCCCTTCTGTGTTTAGAGTGCTCAGAGTTGGACACAGCTGGGCAGAGAGAGCCTAAGGGTGGCTCCTCTCCTCTTGGAATATCTTCAGGATGACGTCTGTCTCATTCATTTCAAGAGCATGATGTTGTGAGCTCAGATTTGGCTGCCAGGTCATAATGGCACCTCCCAACTTGGTTGTTCCCTTCCCCCTTTAGTTCATGCTTATGACTATTCTTGCATAATCATTTTATAGTGTCTTGCTTCTCTCCACGCTAACTCGCAGCTCATCTCTGTAAATCCCCATCTTATCTTTCATAACACTGTCGGCCTCTATACTCTTTGTATCTGCAGGTTAAAACACCAAATTTCTCTTTCCCATGCCCAACAAGCTCCATTTCAGGACAAAAACCTACTGAACACCTTTTCACTCTCATCCAGTGACACATTTCTCTTTCCAGACAGGTTAGAGCTCATCACCCCAGTGGCCCATTTAGCCAGGGCTTCCTTATGACAGCACTGAACCAGGCAACATTAAAAGCCCTTCTGGAACTCAGTGATATGACGACACTGCTTCTTCCTTACCCAAAAGGTTGGCATAAAAGGAAATTAGGTTGGCTTGATAAGATTTGTTCTTGACAAATATATGCTGGCTGTTACTCATCTCCTTGTTATCTTTGAGGCACTTACAAATAATGTGTTGATTTATTCTAGGCTCTTCTAGGCACAAAAGCAGACCTAATCTGGCTGAGCTGCTTCTGAAGGCAACTTCTGAGCTTGCCTCACCTTTTGCCCAGGAAACCTTCCAGAGGGGCTGCTAAGAGCCCCTCATGCATTCCCCTAACAATGCGAGGCTAGATCTCAGTATGCTTTCTGGGTCTGAGGACAGGCAGGTTACATCATCTCTGTCCTACACCTGTGGGCCCTATGAACACAGACATCTGCAGAGGGACCTGCTTCTTGGTAGTGATGCCTTAAGATCCTTAAAGCATCAGTAGAATCTGTTGTCCAGCTCCTTTCCCCTTCTTCCTCTGCATTGCTAAGGTGAGAACATCCAGAAGAGCGGCTTTCCATCTAATCCTTGTCCAGTTCGTGCTCAGCTTGACTCTGACCCAACACTCCCACACTGCTCTGTTCATCCCTCCCTACTAAACTGACCCATTTTCAGCTTTTTGTATGATTCTTCCTGAGTTCCAGGTCACTGGAGAGCTCATGAGTCAGGTAAACCTTCGGCTATGCCTCCCTCCCTTTCCCCTGTGGTAGGATGATTTGTGCCTGGGGCATTAATACTGACTTTGTTTACATTATTTAGCCCTATGTAGGGGTGTTATCTTATTCCCCCATGTCCTGTCACATACCCAGGCTAAGCTAAGGAGGAAGATAAATTTCAATAACCAACCTTGAAGTGTGAATGGAACTCTACCGAACCAAGCAAACACGTGGTTCCTGTGCAGACTCTGGTGCCAGGTAAAACCTGCTCCCTACCTGCTGGAGCCAAAATAACAAGTTTTGTCTCAGATCAAGGCTCCTCTTCTCAATGAAACCAGGGCGTCTCTTCCCTGCTCTCTGCAGCTCGATTCGTTCCAGACTCCCCGCAGAACTGACTGTTTTTTTGGTCTTTTCTGCCTTATATGCTGTGACAGGGCTGTGAATTTGTGTGAGAGCTGCACAGTGCGAGGACAGCAGAGCCTGAGCTGCGCCGTGGCATTGCCGACAGGGAAGGGAGGGCTGTGGCCAGGGACGCACAGTGTCCACAGTCTCCAGACAAGCGTGTTGCTTGCCCTGATCTGAAGGCAATGCCAGGATAAGTCATCTGTCACAGCAGTGGTGAGAGCAGTGCTCAGGATGCACGGGGAAGGTTTTGGGGCAGAGGATGGCAGAGCCAAGGCCACATGAGCTGCACAGAGATAGGGGGGGCAAGTGCCAGGGAGAAGGGCAGGCAGGGGGAGAAGCCTGCACAGGCTAAGGAGCTGAGAGCCTGCCTGAGCACTTTGAGGGGCTCTGATGAATGTGATAATGGATCATTAGGTTTCTACTCCAATTTGTCTGCAAAGACCCAACATATAACTATTTCGTTCTTTAGGATGATGCGTCCTGACAAATCCAACCACAAACACGCAAGTACATCTCAAAATGAGTTTCTTATTTGGAAGCAGGCAACCCAGTTTGGAAAAGAACTCAGAGCAAATCAATCCTTTTTTTGTTTACTTGCATTGTTCTGGACCCAAGAAGAAACTTCATGTCCTTCTTATGACCCAGCCAGTGAGACAACAGCTTTGCCACCTGGTGACAGTGCATCTGGCCCTTGGGACAAGGGTCTCCGCAGGGTGTACCGGGCTTGTGGTTGAATTAGAGCCATATTGCATGACCCCAAAATAGCACAGTGTGTGACTACTGCACCCCAGTGTTTTAATAGGAGCAAATAGCCAGAGGAATCACTCAAGCCCTCCAAAGAGCAAAGCAGCTTGCTGACAACAATGCCATAAAATTTAAACCACCTCTAAAAAGATCCCAAAGGTAGTATCTTTGCACTGGATTCCACTCAGTTGGTCCCCGTCCCTGTCTTCAGCCACCTGGGAGCATCTGCACTCAGAGGACATTCCCCTGGAAAGGACTTTGCTCTGACGGGGCAGGCATATGCCATCAGTTCCATCTCTCTGCTTCCAGCAACCAATTCACAGAGATCCAGCCATGCCCCCATTCTTTGTTATTACTCTGTTTCTCATTGCCAAACACATTTTATTGTTACTTCGATTGTGTAGGAAGGAGTCCAGACATTATGGAAAGGGAACCATATAGGGACTGGATGGAGGAGGCCCACACTGGTTACCCTTTTACTTACACAGCAGTGGGAATATTTTCTCTCTTACACCAAGATATTTTTAAAACCGAGAATGCTGTTATTATTTGTTGTCACCCAGGATCCAGCATTGCCATTCTTGGAAACCAGCACAACGCCTCCAATGCCATTGTCAGAAACTTTATTAGTACAGTTTTTGATATCTCCCAAGATGTCCTCAGGCTAAATGGCATTTATGACTTGGAGAGGGCTGACCTTAACTCCAACCATGCCCAAGACTGCAAAGAAGAGAACAACCCCACTTGTCCCAGCACAGCAAGGCCATGCACCCGGCCACTGCAAACACTGTGGCTGTGAAAGACTGTTAGACAGAGCTTGTCATACGAGAGTACTGAAGAAACACAGGTGGTTCAGCAAGACCAGACTGTGAAGGTTAAGACGAAACAGTTATGGTGCTGGAGAACATGGGAAGGAGCAGAGACAAGAGATAGGACAGGTGACTCTCCCCTTGCATGGCAGTGATGTGCGTCCTTGCTAGTGAACATGCAATTTTGTCCCTGGTGTGAGCAAAGCCAGTAGAGGCACATGAAAGCCAGATCCAGACACGGAAGGCTGTGGATCGCCTCTGGTACGCCTGCCCGACAAGGGCAGAGCAACATCACATCCCCCTGTCAGCAGCGAGCTGGCCGATTGCACTCCATCCGCCTGCAGCATGTGGGATGAAGCCCCTGGGCTCAGCCTCTCCCCCTGAGGAGGGTCTGCTTCTGACTCAGTCAGTTGTCTGCCAGGTCCAGCTTCTCCTCTCTGTTTGGCTTTGGATGACAGCAGATGTTTCTCTGCCCATCCGCACAGATGCTTGAATGCCAGCTGTGGTCAGCTGTCTGCTTTTTGTGCTGTCACACTCATTTTAAGCCCACAAATTCAGCCCTGCTGCTGCAAGAATACCAAGTGCCATCCACTGAGTTGAAACCTGAGGGCAAAGTGTCAGAGGCAAGAAGTCTATTCCCAAGGCAGATACACAGCTTGAACTGCGCTTGCATCGGGATGCCGTGCACGAACGAATTACCCCTCTCCGTTCAAGGATTTGCCACAGCAGTGGATCCCACGTGCACAGGAGGGAGAGGGATGGACGCCAGCTCTCTTGACCAAACCTGTGGATCCCTGCTGGTGCCAGTGCTGCTGCCAGCAGCGCCCAAGCACACGCCAGGGAAAGAAGGGTCTGCAAAGGGGGACAGGTCTCATATCCCCCACTCTTGTCTCCCCAGCAAGGAGCTGCACAGCAGCGCTGCGCTCCCAGATAACTTTTCCACGTCAACAAGCTTTGCTTGGGTTGTTGTTTTAATTTCTTAAAAGAAGCTTAGATCCTCCGTTTTATAAATTACTACAATGCATTTAATAGGTAGCCTTTTCATAAAGGAGCACAGCGGATGTGTACACAGGCCCTGATGAAGCTAATAACTACCTCTCAATGGCTTTCAGGGAGTCATTACATATTTAAGATCCAAGCTCCCTTAATCAACCACAGAGATGCAGCTGGCAGCAGTAAACTGCCAACAACAGTTCATTACAAATAAGGAAATATTGGTTTTTCAAGGACAAAAACTGTGTCAGTTCTTAAGCCAACCACTCTTGTCCTCAACCTTCTCCTCCCACCCCATTCACCCCCAGAGATGTGCCGGCCCAACTTGCTTCATCCAATAGCACAACTTTGCTGCCTAAGCTGCTCCACAGGGGACATCATCAAATCAGGTTCCTAGATTTCCTGACTTATTTGGGCAAACAGCACGGTCTGCATCCCATGTTCACCCTCCCCAGGCAAGCTACAGGCGCAATGTTTCCCACAACACCGTGAAGACGTGCCACAGGAGCACACCCACTGGCTTTACTCCAGGGAGCAGACGACCAGACCAAGCCATGAGACACTCGGAGACTCAGATGAGAGTATCTTCTTCATGGGCTTGAGACCTGTCTAGGGCACAGCACAAAGGGGAAGTTCTGTGAACTTACTAGGACTTACCAACAAGCCACCATGTGGCTTTATTTCCTTGCTGTCTCCTCACAGAAACGTGTGGGGTTGTCCGTGCAGCCGAGACAAGAGCGCAGCAGTTTAAGAGAGATGCCCATGGCTGGGAGATATAAAGCCACTTTCAGGAAAGACTAAACATTGTTTGAATGAAGAAGAGAAAAAGGAAAAACAGCCCTGTTATAATCTTCCATTCAAAGAGGGGACAACCAACTTTTGGCCTTCAGGAACCAAAGCAATGATAAATTTCAGGCCCAGAGAACTTTTTCTCCTCAAAACTCTCCTGGAAAGGGAAACAGGCCCCCATGCCATGCCCCAGCGTGGTGCAACACACCCACGCAGACCCCTGCTGTGGGCCAGGGACACCTCCCATAAGTAGGACCTGTACTGGATGGAACAGGAGCACTGGGTGCTCCTGCCAAGGATCCAAGCCCTAGATCCACGTTGGCCATATTCGTACTGCCTGCAAATCCCACTGGGTCAGGCGAGACTTCCAGTGACAAGGGGAAAATACTCTCTAAACCCCAAGCTGGGCTCTGGAAACAGGCCAAATAAGAGTTTAAGCTTTGTTTGGTCTATTTTCATATCTCACAGTGTTCTGCCAGACAATAACCCTGTGCAAGCCGGGGCTCTTGAGGCAGGGGATGCACATTGGTCCAGCCAAACAAAGTGGGACCACAAAGAGAAAGGGAATGTGCCCAACAACGAAACCTGTGATGGGGGATGTTTGTTTGCTTCCCCTTCAGCCTGGTTTACAGCTGTGTCTCCACCACATCAGCACACACCCTGCTCTTCAGCTGCATCCTAGGACAAGGCTGCCCATGATGAAGGCGTTATTTTTTTTTCTCTGAAGCTGCAGGCCATAGATGCAAAGCTGAGATAGAGGGGTCCCAGGGCAGAGTCAGGATATTATGTTTGCTGTTTCTTTAGAAATACCTCACTCAATTTCTTCTGGAAATGGAAAGGGGTACTGAAAGAAGCAGAACCACTTGGCTCTCCTCCTGCCACAATCTGTATATATTGACATTGGCATTTTTAAGGGGGTTTTAGGAGGGAATCTGTGTGATTTCTGGGGACATTTTCCCTAAAAAATCAGAGGATTTAGCTGATGTTTGTGCCTCTGTTCGCATTAGCTCCTAGATGTATGCTTCCAGAGAAATGCCAAAGCTGACTTGGACAAGTCAGATTCAGTGGGCAAAGAGTGTAATTTCCTAAACCCCCAGCAGATATCTCTTATAAAAACAGCTAAACTATATATTAGGAATGGTAAAACCATTTGACATAATATTTCCCAAGCATTTACAGGTTTGACTGCAAGTTTGATTGGTTGTCCACATAATTGGATGTCTCATCTTCCTCACTGACACTGATGCATAAAAACTTTTCTCTTGGGGTGTCCATGAAGACATCTGGAATGAGGATTGTAATAGATCTCCAGTTGCAATGTTCTCTCTAGAAAAACTGCTATATTTTGAATATGAAAGAACACACTGTTTTCATAGAGCTTTGCAGTCACATCTGGAAGAAGTGCTCCTCCTGATGCTTCAAGACAGAAAGGAGAAGAGCTGATGGGGTATCAGCTGAGAGAAGGAGTGCTTCCTACTCTAATATAGGAAACTGGACTTATTTTGAATTATTTAGCATTGAGTCAGGAGATAAAAATACACTGGCCAGATGAACCAGGGACCTCTTCTACAATCACAACAGCTGTAGGAGACAGGTCGGTAGGAAGAGCCTTCAAACTACACATCTTACCTATGTTCTCGTCAAGAAAGCTTTAATCATTAATGGACACGCAAGATGAGGCTGGAATCACCTTGTTGAGGATGGTCCCAGAGGGAAGGCTCTCTCTTACGCTTTAAATCAGAGCACCTTGTCCTACCCCAGTGTCTCAGAGCCCCAGTTGCCCATGCAGCATCACAGAGACTCGCCTTGCTGAGCCCCAGTCAAACATCTTAAGGTTTCCCACACAGCTTGGGACAGTTTGTCATGCAAACCCAGGTAACCCCTTAGCAAAACACATTTAAATGCTGTTTCTTTGACTTGATAACATGAATTCACTGAACGCACAAGGTTGTGCTTCAGGAACAAAGAGCAGAAAAGCATCACTCCAAGAGGCAGAGCTGGGATAAAATGTTCCACAAGAGGACCAACATCTTCTCCATTACACATCTTTTTTGGTAGCATCATAATGAGATGTTTGTTTAAACAAACGGGAGTAGCACAGCTTCAGCAGTTAAACAGCTATTTTGTGTACTCTGGGAAGGGGGACATCATCAGATTGCCAAATGGGAAAGTCTCTCTGGACACTGCAAACAAACAACATGTTACGTAATTAGGCCTTTTGGGAACCACAGGAAGGTCTCTAGAAGATCAGGGTCCTCCCAGTGCTTTCTAATTTTACTGGGACTTACCGGCAAGCCAGCCTTCTAATAATAGAGGCTTGTGCATTCTTTTCTTTTATCTTCACATCTCCCTGTACTTGCCCTACCTTTGTTATTAGTGCCCCAGAAAAACACATCTTACTCAATTTTATCAAGCTGATTGATACAGCCTTGAACGGCACAGCTAAAAAGGGACTAAAGATCTTTAGAAAGGGCAGCAAAGACATCTCTTGGACACCGCCTGAAATTTTAGAACTTTATTGAATCGATTGTTTTAGGGAATTGCACCATTCTACGTAACTGTGTTTTAGCTGAAGCACAGCACTATCAAGCAATGACAGAGCAAATAGGCTTTAGCTCTATAATCCACATATTGTGCCAGCATATCTCCTTTATTACCATTGGAGCAACCTCTTCTGGGGAGGACGCCTGTAAGCAGCTCTGTGTCAGGACCACTCCATCTCTGTGCTGCAGGGTTGCCCTAAATTTGTGCCCAGACAAACATGGACCTGCAGGAAATCTTCTGCAAGTCAGACTGTGCCATCCAACACCTGAATATGGACTGTAGCATCTACATTTTACACTAATATCTACTGCCTTTCAGACACATGAATAGACTGGAATATGTACAATCAGTGTCATTCTGTGTGTGTCCTCTTCTGCCTGAATGGAGAAAGCCCCTTGGGTCAATATCTGGCTCTGCAGTCACCACCTCCTTACACACCATTCTCCAAGCCCTCATCTGTGCCACACTGTGAACTCCTAAAGTGGTGCTTCCTATGTACCATCCCTCCCTGTGATTACAGGGAGAGACAGTTTAAAGGCAACATAGATATGATGGCATCTGCACAGAGTAAAACACATTTGGGTTTCTAAGAAAGCTGTTTCTCCCCTATTTCTTGCTTGCTGCGCACATTCTGACAGCTGCTAAGAAGAAGAAGGAGGAAGTTTGCTGCCCTGGTGAGGGCACACCCCAGGAGGCCAGGCAGCAGAACCAACAGGATGTGGTCAGCGTCCTTCCAGCACGCCCTTTGGTTGCTGGCCTGCTGGCAAAAGTCAGCAGTGAATAGCTTAGTGGAGGGAAGGCCACCACCAGAGGCAGCAGGCACCAGCGATGCCAGGGAGAAGGTATCACCACTCCACTGCAAAACCCCACACCACACACTGAGCACCAACAGATAGCACAGACACAGGTCCTTGATGAAGGACAGCACAGAGATCCCAAACAGAGTGGTGGGTACAAGACATGAGAGAGTCCAAGCCTCTCTGAGAGCAGTTGCAAGAGCCCGTGGTGATGTGTTTGGCCTGTCATGTAAACATGTCACATCCCATGGGGACTGAGAACAAACGTCAAGTCTAACTACTAGTAGCCCAGTTTTGCTAGTGCTGAGTGACCTGGATAAAAAGCAAAGAGCCTTTGGGAGATATCCTTATAGCCTAGTTCACTGCATCTCTGCAGACAACTCCCCGTTTCTTCCAAAATGGAAAAAAATCCAAACAAGTAACTGCATTCCTCTCTACTACAGTTGTCATTCAGGAGCCAGGAACCATGAGCTCTTTACCCTTGTGTGAGCAACATACATGTTCTGGCCTCCAGATTGCTGGAGCTGTGAACTTCTCTCTCAGTTTTTGCTGGGAAGTCAAAATCCCAAGTGGTATAAATCCTGCCTGAGAACCACGAGTCACATTTATTCCCCCGCTACTTCAAGAAGTTCTGTGAAGAAGTTTCCTTCTCCTTGTGCACACGCAGCAGACACAGGTAACAGACAGAACACAAGGACCACTCTCGGCACTCTCCATGGATGTGTCTCAGCTCCCAGGAGACCAGGAGCACAATACACAACACTCAAGCCAACATTTAGATCTCCTTCACCACAGCAGTGCCCTGGATCAGTGACTGCGTGAAGTTCTCTGCAGTGGCTTTGTGCTACAGAGATAAGTCCCTGTTGGCAGGGACTGATCTGCAAACACAGACTTCACCGTAGGAAGAGCCTGAGGCTGGAATAACAGAACTCCCAATGCCTGCTCCTCCCAGAACACCAGCTGGGCAAGGAAATGTCTTCATGACATACCCAAGGATAGATGTTTTCTACCACGATTTATTGAGCTAATTTATTTTCTCTACATAATGTAATAAAGATACAGCACTAATAATTTTTCCGCCATCCACAGAGTGACGCTTGGGAGTAGCCTCCAACAGCTTCCAGCTTCATTTTTACTTGCAAGCAGCCAAATGTGGCTGGCAATTGCATTCTAACTGTGAGACTTCCCTACATGACAACACCTTTTCAAGATGTATATTGGACAACGACCCAGGCCTGCAGCCTTTAGAAGGGGAGGAGGTGAAGAGACCTTCACCAAAGCCCTGAGCAGAGCATCAGTAGGATAGGCTGTGGCCCAGTCCCAGATGACCTGACCCTCAACGGGAAAGATGAAGTAGGTACCACAATTCATACATTTGGTTTAAGCCCTTTGCCAGACAGGTCCTTGTGACTGGGTAGTCACAGCCATCTCATTTTTGTTCTCTGCTCCACTGCAGAGCTGAGGATACAGAGGTCTGCTCAGTGCATGGGTACCATGTGGGAGGTTGGGCACCCATATCAGTTCCACCTCCCTGGTGCTGGAAGGCTGGAGTGCCCCTGACCAGGCACTCCTTGGTCTCTTAGCAAGGCAGGAACGCAGCATATCAGGCTCCCCAAAGCACAGACGGCCATTCATGGCTTACTGCAATATGCTGGCACCCGAACACCTCCAGTGCAGCTCTTGGAGCCAAGTGCATTTCATTTCAGGAGAAACAGAGACTATAAGAAATAAGTAAAACCTTCACTTACACTATCTCATCATTCTGGAACTCCAGCTCCCCGCAGGTGTCTTCGAAGTCCTCTCCTCCACCTTTGGCTGAGCCTTCAATGGTTTTGTAGGGCACAATAACATTTCCTCGTGCACCAGAGGTTCGCAACACTTTCACTTCCATGGTTCCTACACTTTCACTGATGTGTGTTACTGGCTCCTCAAAGGTGAAGATGCCAGCGTGGTCATCATCAAAAATGGTGACGGTGGCAGTAGATGGTGATCCCAAGCAGGCAAGTGTTGAGACACGACTGGCCTCAAGAATGCCCTCATCTGAGGCCTCAGTGCTCACACGGACATTGCTGAGATGGACCAGGAAGTTCTCATCCTCCTCAAATATGTCATCATCGATTATGCCAACACGGATTTCCTTCTGGGTCTCTCCAGGCTTGAAGACCACTGTCCCTTCAGTGAACTCATAGTCAGAGCCGGCATTGGCCGTCCCATCCTCTGTCCGGAAGTCAACGTACACCGTGTTGGTCAAGTCACCTCCCCGGCGAATGATGGTCAGGGCCACAGTGCCACAGTTCTCCAAACACTGGTAGGTACCCTGCTCGAAATAGAGTTTGCTGATGGGATCATTTTCTGTCGCCTCACTGTTGACCTCGTGCATGCTGACGGCTTTGCGGGCCTGGTCTGCAGCATGTCTTTTCAAGATGTTTCCAGCTCCGGTCATGAGTCGAGTGGCCTGGATGCGGTAAAAGGCCCTGCTCTTCTGTTGCTGGCTCAGGACCTGGTAGTTCGCCAACTCTATAAGCTGTTCAATTTCCTTGTCTGGGTGCTTTTGTTTCAGCTCCTTCAGGATCCGAGCCATTTCTCTCCTGGCTTCCTCATCATCCTGGTCTTTCTCATCCACCTCCAATACCAATGTCCCATCCAAAAAGTTCTCCACGTGAGAATTAGCAACCTTTCCGTCCATCTCGATATCAGCTTTAGAGGAGGGCCGGTCACCCTCATGCTCGATGATCATGCCTCTCTGCTTGCCAGCTCGATATTTCTTGTAGACGTACTTGTAAAATAAAAGCCTCCTGTCAGCTATCCAGGCAAACACCACACAGATTGGGAAGAAGAAGAAGGTGAGCAAGCCTTCCCAAACCTCCACAATCCCAGGAGAAGACACAGATAAAATAATGTAAAGCCAAGTGTAGGCAAAGATGCTCCAGGCCGCTGTAACAAAAAACACTCGCAAGTGCTTGATCTTCCGGATCTCTCCATCTGGAACCACGTACACACAGATTGCAATGATGACAAACATGTTAAAGGCAGCACTCCCCACGATAGTGCTTGGCCCCAGGTCCCCTGCCGTGAAGCCATGGCCACACACTTCGATGACAGACAGGAGGATCTCGGGGGCAGACGAGCCTAAGGCCATCAGTGTGAGATTGGAAACGGTCTCGTTCCAGATCCTCACAGTGGTTTTGCTGGTCTCGCCATTGGGCTTCTTGATGGTTATTTCCCGCTCTTGGGATGTAATGACTTCGATGGAGGACATGAAGCGGTCGGCTATGATAGATACTCCCAGGAACATGTACACCATGGCTACAAAATACACCGTTGCCCGAGCGATTTTGTCACCGAACGAGGGGTCTTGGGGTTCCCATATTGGTAAAATCACACCCTTTTTGCAGATGTACGAGCCAGCGCACTCCTCGGTGCCGTTCACCGGCAGTTCGCTGGGGCTCTCCGCACGGATGCCGCCTGCGTGGGAGAGCAACACCAGCACAATGCCCAGGAGTCGGAAGCTCCCTGGGAAGGTGGGCGCGTGAGTTACTCGCGACATGGCCACTTCCACCAAGCACGTCCCAAACATCCTCGACCTGCGGAGACAAAAGGGGGGATGCATTAAGTGAGGTCAACCAGAGATAACAGGTTTTCCTCTCCACCCTCTTTATTTCCCGTTTTTCCCAAACATATAATCAAGTGATCCTGTTACTCAAGAAGACCCTTTGAATGAGCCTATTTTGTTATGATTACTGATGATTTCAATGTAGAAATCATCTATTCAGTCATGTAAACAAGGATGGATTCAGACCCTACCAGTGGGCTAGCACCCACCCCCTTCCGCTACTGTGAGGTTTCTTTCTCTTTGTTGAAAGCCTGTTTGTTCAATTGCATTTTCTTGTTCCCCATCTAATTAAAGCCCATCAATCTGCTTCACATCTGGCAGAAACGCTTCCCATTTCAAAATTACAGTGCACTCACTGGAATTCAGCGTAAGAGCAGGAAAGGACAGAGAAATCTACTATCACCTCAACATGTTTAAAAAACATTTTTATACTTGCCATTTTAAATCACTGTAAACTATGTATTTCACAGCCTTTTCTTGCTCACAGTCCTCCCAAACATCTACTCCACATCAGAAATCTGCACAAAGTGAGCTCAAGCCCTGGCAAAACCTTATTCTTAACAGTAACTTGGTCATAAGGTGCACCAGAAGGGCAGCCTGTAATTAATGATTTTGGAGCCATTCCTTCCACAGCGCATCACTTTGCACCTTCCCAAAACTGGAAAGAGCCCCATATGCATCGAAGCCTGGCTCTCTTGGCATGCTTGGAGAGGAAACATGTCCCTGTGCTCTCTTCCCACTAGGTCAGCTTTGGCAGCTTCCCCTTCAAGGGCCTTTCTCACTCCATTTACAACATCAGTCATCAGGCATGACAGCTGTACTTGCCCTTGTCCTGCCTCAGGATTTTCCAGCAATGTAGAGGAGCTGTTAAAGAGGTTTGCAGTTAGTTAACAGTGCATAAACCAACAGAACAGATGCCTTTAAGCATGCTTAGTGCAAAACCCGAGCATGCTCAGTGTTGCATTCTCAATTTTACTAGCCAATAAAAGCCAGATCCCTAGTTATTAAAGCTGTATTTTCTCCTCAAGGAGAGCCTTTGCTATACTATGCTTCTCCAATCCAAGTTAATTTAATCACACGGTACTTAAAACGCTCCTATGAAGAGAAGAAAATGAGTGCGTCAATACCTTGACTTCGCTGGAAAATACAAAAAGCTGAACTGATTTTGCTCATACAAAGCCCGCACCCCTGAAAGGGGAAAAAAAAAAAACAACTCAGCCATGAAAAGTTTTAAATTCTAAGAGAAGGATCTCATTTCCAGGCCATATCAGAGACGGGGCACAAGCAGGAGACCCAATCAATGCCTCTTCAAGCTCAGTCTTCGCAGCGTCTGGCAGGTCTCACCCTACCATTTGCCATCTGCCTGGTCTTCCAGCACAAACGCACCAGGTCTGACAGCTCACAGCTGCACGCACTGGGAGACACGGACTGACCCAGTCACCCTAAAGGTGACACCCTGTGATGGCATCCCAGCTCAGACTCATCCACAGTCATCGAGACTCAAGTGGGATGGCTAAGCACACCTTCACTCTTCCTTCTGAAAGAGGGCTTGTTTCACAGCACAGCTGGGAAAAAGGCTGTGCCTCTCCAGGCACGGAGCAGGCTACACACGCTGCATGGCTGACTGCAATAGTACAGCCAGGCAGGCGTTCCTGGGGAGAAGCATTTACTGTCCTAAACAGGGACGCACCAACACCTCCGTGAAAAAAAAACACCTGGACAACACCACCCATCTCCTTCTTCCCCATGGCAAATTGCCAGCCCCCGTTAGGGCAGGGGCACGTTATGCAGGGACAGGGCTGTGCACAAGTGAACGACTGGCTGGAGGAAGCACTGAGTACCATCCCACACCCACTGTCCACAGAGAGACATTGTAATGATGGATCAAAGCCCTCTCCTCTGTTTGCTTTTATTTATGGATGCTGCAGTAGGATTATTGGTCTGGAAGAATAATACCGAGAATTTATCAAGACAGTTTTATATAAATGGCATTTTCTCACCAGAAACTGTTGGTTTACCTTCAACTCCCCATTGCCCAGCTTTGTAATTAAGAAAAGAAAAAGATACCTAGTGGAGGAAAATGAGCAAGTCAGAGAGCTGGATGATAAGAACAGATAAGAAGAACAAGAAAAAGTAAATCTCTTGTAGGAAGACAGATTTAAAAGAAAGTTGTTTGTGTTGGAAATTCTGCTAATGTTACAAAAAAAGCTCTTACTGCCAGACTCAGAAGCCCAGAACATTGTGCCCCTGATCACAGTCCCTGCATCCCCTCTGCTTCCCCAAATGCAAACTGCAGCCACTGCTTACAAACCCCAAGTAAAAAAAACCTGAAAACATGATGTCTGTAAAGAAGAGTACCTTGTTGCAGGCCATTCAGCAGATAGCTAAGTTGAAACAGATGTGCATTCACGGTCACTGAAGTTTAGCTGGAGCACGAATTAGTCCCCCAACATCTGTACTCCTGTGTTTCACACTGCTCCAAACCACGTCACAGAGACATTTGATAAAGGGGCTGTCAAAACACAGACTGGGTACCTACTCTGTTTATCTCAGATAGCTCCTAAGCATAGTTTTGTATACATTTTAAATAAGCAGGCTTAAAAAAATTCATTGTGGGCATAAAATATTACTCAGCTGCATGGTTCTTCATCCCCTCCTTCCAAAGGGTAGTGGTTTCTTCAAAAAACTCAAGAGCATCCACCTGCCCTTGTTCAGTTAATTTTTCTCCCTGTGGCAAGTCATATCCCTGCACATGTACAATTATTCAGAGCAATCAGGCATTGTGAAATCCCCTTGGCAAGAAGAGAAAACAGATGGTCCTAGAAAAAAATATTATGCTTTGGGTCACTGATTTAGGTCATAGGAGAGTCCCATCACACTTTGGACCAACTCCGCAATCTTGAAAGGATTTGGGCACTAGAAGTCTTATCCAGAAAAAAAAAGACACTCGTAAAATCAAATTAATAAGTAATTTGAACTTTATTTGCCATGTTTTTCCTTTTCAAACATTCTAATGTGAGTTGGTTTAGGGTTTTTTGTTTGTTTGGGGTTTTTTAAATCAAGTCCCATATCACGTTACACAGGAGGAAAAAAGCCCTAGAGGCTTGCATCTGAGCAGTCCATCTTTTCGACATTCCAAACCAGCACTCCATGTACAAACAATATTTTTCCCTCAGATGGCAGGAGGTAAAAAATGCAGAACTTTTCTGGAGAGCTCAGAGGGGTAAGAAACGGCCAGAGCTTTGGAAGAGAAACCCACCAGCCATGACAATGTGCCTTCTTTGAGCAGCAGTAGCACTCACTATGTTCTACTTTCTCCAGCACTATGTGGTGTGGTCATCAGGTAAGACTGATATCCCATCACCAGCTTTTCTACTTGAACCAATTCACAGTCAGGCTCAGGAATGAGGGAGGGCTAGAAAATGCCTGGCCACAACATGCTAGTTACACACATGCAACCAGAGCCTGACACTCAAAATATCTCTGAGAAGCAGCTGCTATTAAATCATCAGCATTTCTTTATTTGTACAATCCAAAATAAACAGCTTGTTCCCCAGAGACCCTCTTACTCTGCATTTGCCCAGGGTCTCGGCCCATGGTCAGCACACTGCAGTAGGAATATTCCCAGACAAATCATTTACAGTATTCTACAATGAGAAGCAAGGCTATCAGAATACCAGCCCTCCCTCCAAACCCAACTTTGTTAGCTTTTCATTAAGGTGTCTCAATTGCATTTCCCATCCTGGCCATCAACAATAAAAGCAAGTGCGGGTGCTGATGCACAGCGTGTCAGGCTGGCAGCCCTGGCAAACTCTGCCTGCAGTGGTGCTCATGGCCTTGGAGGCACTACCCCAGTGCCTCTGGGGTCAGATGGGTCATGGCAGCCTCAAGCAGGGACACAGGCTGCTCTCGGGCTCAGTGCTGGCCGTACATGTGTGCTGAAAAATTCCAAACCACCATCCCAGACCAGCACAGCCCTGCCCATAACCAATGCCCAGGGACAGCACCCAGAGCCCTTTTTACCACCGCAGGAGTGGAACTGTCCTGGGGTTGCTGGAGAGCTCTCAGGGAGAGCTAGAGCTAACAAGGAGAGACAGAGCCCAACCTGGGTTCTCCTGAAGTCGCAGCTGAGCCCCTTCCCTTTTTGGACAAGCTCCCCAGGGATGCCAGCAGGTCGTTTTGCACCGTAAGGGAGAAAAGCCCATGGGAGGCTGCATGGCAAGCTCAGTTTAGATGTAGCTCCCAGCCAAGGGATGTTGGTCCTGTGCTGCTCACAGCAGGGCTAGGAGGGTTGCAGAGATGCTTGCCACCCTGCTGGACATGGGAGCTCTAGGTTTTACAAATTGGTAGGACAGAGCTGATGTTGCCAGCTCATGCTCCTGCCCCCCCCAGCTCAGGAGCTGCCAGATGGGAAGGAAACAGCCTTTTAGACTCTGCTCTGATCTTTCCCTGGCAGCGTTGCTCCTTCAGGCTGGCTGGTTGCTGCATGCAAAGTGAGCCTGAAAGCTGCTCTGCATTTAAACAAAGCACAGCTTTTTTCTTTACAGCAGCTCCCCAAAAGTTCCATCTTCACTGGGTTACTTCAGCCTTGAATATCCACTGTAAGACCCTTCCCATTATTTTCCTACACAACCGTATCACACACAGGTCTATGACCATCTGCAACACACTGGAAGCACCATTATTCTTAAGAGCACCGAAAAAACGCTGCTAGTCCAGACACTTTAATTACAGAAGGATTTGCAAAGAAGAAAATGGCCTGGGCTCACAAGGAATGAGTGGCCACACAAAGAGTGACTGAGAGACCTTCCACGGGGAATCTTTTTCCCGGCATTCAATAGAAAACCTGTACAGAGCAGCTGTAACACAGCAGTGTTCACACCATTACAGCCACTGCCGATGCTACCCAACGGTGCCTACCCCACTGCGACATCAGCCTCATAATAAACACCACTACTGTGAATTTCCTGGCAGCTCGTATGGGAGAAGGTGTCCTCACAGCTGTGACACTGATGTACGGGAGGCTGGAGCAGCACCCTCTCCCCACAGGGTGCCTGGTTGCTTGCTGAGGGCCGGCGGAAAGTTTGCTCTTCAAATGAGAGTGGCTGATTTTCAACATGATGTGGGAACGCAACCAGGAGCGTGTTGCGACACCACGGGGACTCGCAGACAGCCCTTCCCCATCCCACAGTCAGAGACAGAGGCAAGCTTTTCCTAGGGAGAGTGCACTGCTGCAGAGAGACAGGGAAGGCAGCTCAAACCACCCTTTGCTGGTGTCAGGGGCAGGAGAAAGATGGTCTCCCTTCGGCCAGAGGGGTCAAAAACTGACAAAGAAGCAGCTAGTAACTGCAAGGCACGGTCAGCCTGCAAGCCAGAGGAACAGTCTCAAAGCAAGGCAGCTGCTCATTCTCCTGCCACTGTCCCCGGGGAAAAGACAGCAAGCCCTCAAAAGGCAGGTTCTTCTGGCCAACAAGCGTCCCCCTCCCCACCATGCCCTATGCTCCTACCCCACAGTCAGACCTGAAGTCTCCAAGTTGCAGCACCCCTTCTCCTGTTTCTCCTGCAGCAAAGCGGGACTTAAAGAGCCTACTGCAAGCAATAACCAGCCTTCCCAGGAATTCCCAGGCACTGCTTACCTTGCCTCCACGCGTGGGACTTACACCCACCACCCTGTCTCTGGAGGGCTAGCAAACATCTCCTCTGCTGCTGACCCTTCCAGGCAATGCTGAAGCCTGTACACCTGTGCCTCAGTGCAAGCAGCAATCTGCTTTACAGCAGGCAGCTTGGGCAAAGCTTGTACTGGGAAAAGACACGGCTGTAGGAAGAAAAACCCAACAAACAAATAAATTGTCTGGTCTCTGACCATCAGCTGGCAAATCAGGCAAGAGCCCAGGTCCAGCTTCCTACAGCCAAGGGACACAAAACGGATGCCAACAGCCCTGCAAGGAGATTTGGGGTGCTTGGAGATTTGTCTAGGCAGCCACAGGCTCCACTGGCTTCGCTTCTGATCTTGATGCTGACCCTACGGCACGGCTTTGGTAAACCTTAGCTCCTGACAGCTGTGAGACTTACCCATCAAAGCACGAAAAGGACCCTACCCCCAACACTGGCTGTACATCCAGAGCCGGATGGAGGAGGAAAGCCACTAAGTCCAAATACTGTGTCTCCACTCAGGGCTGCACAGCGTGTCGGCACTTTAAACACAGCTTGGAAAACCCTTGGCTCACTTCCCTGCTCCAGCTCTGCCTGGCTCCTGCTCCCTTTCCACCCAGCTCTGCCACTCCAAAACAGGCACAGCCTGTTGGCATCCCTTGCCCATGACCCTCTAGATCTCCACATCAGGAAAATGATTTCCAGGCCATCAGCATCCTGATTGCATCAGTACAAAAAAGCATCAAAACCTTTCCAAATATAGTCAAAGGCACAAGCCCTCCATGAAGCCAATCAAGTAAAACACACATCAGGCCACCCTGTTTTCTGCAAAGGATATTAAAAAGTAAGAATAATTACAGTCTGCAACTGATTTTTCCAAGTATCCTATCTCTTCAATGAAGCATCCAATCTCCTCCCACAATTTCCTCAGCAACTTTCCAAAATAAACAGATAAACAGAGAAAACAAAACATCCCCGACATAGCATTTCAACCACACTGGATGAATTTGGGGGCAGCTTGCACAGAATGAGCTTGCAAATGTTTGTCAGGGAGATTACAGTCTTGCTTTTCACGCATGGAGACCAAGTGTCAAGTTGTCCTTTTCCCCCACGACTCAAGATCTCAGCAAGGAATATGCCAGGAAATAAGAGGCATGGAAGAATTACTACATTTCTTGGGGATAGTTTTTTATTTTTGGTTTTGTTTCTTTAAAAAAAAAATAAATCTCCCTTCCTATTCGCTGCTGCTTCCAGTCCATTTCTCTATGCCTACAACTTGCCTTCAGTCTCTTCTTTATCAAGCAGCATCAGGCTCTTCCCTATGATTCCTCCTGGGCTGCGAATGCCTTCCCCTCTACCTGTGGATCTCCCTTGCTAAATTCAGCACAGTGCTGTCTGCCTGGTCTCCACGAGCAGGCTTTGAGGCTGCCTTGCTGACAGACTCCCCGTGCAGTCTCAGGGCAGCCCTTTATCTCCCTGCGCGCCACGTCTCCCTCTGTAAAACGGGAAGAGCATCTCCTGTGAGTGCTGGGAGACTAAAACACTGCTAATAAGCCTGAAGTTTCTGGAGAGCCTGGGGAGGAAGTATCTGTGCAGAGATGCCCCAGAGGGGCCAGAAGGGAGGAATTAACAGGCCTGTTGCTTTCCTCTATGCCTGTGTCCGCTCTTCCCTCTGGGACTATTTTTGCACTGGGTTTGTAGCTGTGTGTGAGTCCTCTGTGCAGCAGGATGTTCTCCTGGGCTCTGCAGGAACAGAAAGCTTCAAGGGAGCAGAGACAAATCCCCAGCCCCAGCTCCCTGTGACCATTCAGCGATGAAGAAGTGGGAGACATCCATGGAAATTTGTATATGGGGAAAAACTGAGGCAAATGCAGGTTATTGACCTGGGCAATTTGGACACGGTACTAGACAGGAGCTGAGCACGTTAGTCTGGGCGAAGGCTCATCATGGGTCATCCATCAGCTACACGACTGGCCCTGGCTGGGGAAGGGTGGTAGCACCTCCCAGCAGAGTCACCGTCCATAGGCACAGCTCTGGCACAGCTGACTCTAGAGGGAGCTGAATGCTAGTGCTGAGCAGATAGACAGCTCTTAGACCCCCAGGTCTCAGGAAAGGGAGTCTAAGCCCAGGTGTGTGCCAGGCATTTGTTACCTACCTCAAACACAAGGTTAACCACCCCTCCCTTCTCCTCAGACTCCCCCGCCTTCTCTGTCTCCCCAGGAGCTCTTTGCAGCACCAAATCTCACTTCTATTTGTAGCCAGGTTTCCTTAGGAAGCCAGGAATATGAAATCACAGTTTCCACG
The DNA here is from genome assembly GCA_013396735.1 of Grallaria varia. Classification (NCBI taxonomy): domain Eukaryota; kingdom Metazoa; phylum Chordata; class Aves; order Passeriformes; family Formicariidae; genus Grallaria; species Grallaria varia. The sequence continues at coordinate 497,044 of VWZG01002110.1, forward strand.
TCTGTCTGTCTGTTCACATCGCTTCCCTCTCTTTCCAATTTCAGCTAAAATCACCAGAAGAACAAAGATAGCGAAAAAAGCCAAGTTCCTACAAGCTTCCTGAAAAGAACTGGAGCGATACCACTTATGGTCTTGGCAAAGGACAGACTGGTCAGTGAGCTCAGCCCATACTGGATGCCAGAGTCTCAACAGCACCGCACCCTGAGCACCCTGCAGCAGACTCAGGTGCATCCAGTATTTGCACAGCTGTGCCACTGATGTCCATGAGCTGGGAGCACATGCAGACCGTGGCACCCTGAGCTGGAACAGAACTCCAGGTTGTTCCCCATGCCAGTCACAAGGAGAGCTGTAGACACGTGTTGTCTATGACCAACCTGTTGGCTGGCTGTCCAGTGATGCCTGTGTCTTGGGGGTCACTGGGCTTTACTGCAGGATCTAAGTTTTATTAGGGTGCTGGAGAACAGTGGTTTTTCCCTGGTAAGTCATCGGGGCGGTATCCCCTCAAAACCACAGCAGCAACCCAAATTCTGTCCCAGATGCAATGACAGAAACCCTGAAAGCCCTGAGCAGATCAGGACACCACAAAACTCAGAGAAGTGGCTGTGCCTATACAACATCATTTAAGGTGCGGTAGAGACTCCCAAGAGCAAGAACATAAGCCAAAGTTTGTGCCATGTCATGTACAGCAGTGCTAGGAGAAGTGCAGCCTATTTAAGCCTCAGGAGCAACTCACAGCCAACAGATCACAAAAACCTTAGTGAAAGTGGGGGGGAGAAAGAAGAAAGCAAAGTTTCGCCAGCTTAAAACTGTGTTCCTTGGTGTTGGCATTCAGAGATGCTCACCATAAAGAGTACGTCCAACCTCCTCAGGCATCTTGAACACAAACCCTGTTAGGAAGCTTTGGTAAATGCGGCTCCCCAACACTGATTTCAGAGTTGTTTATGTCTCCAAAGGAAAGGAGCTGGTGGGGTGTCAAAGGAGTCAGCTAATGCATCAGCTTTCCTGGGGAGTTGGTGGTGGGGGTTCATGGCTTGGCTGGCAGATTATGGCTCTAGAAATGCTAAGATTATTTCCCTATTCGGACTAAATGTCTGTGTTGGACAAGGGGCAAACCTGCTATTGAAGAATCAATCAGAAGAAAAAGGGGAGAAAGAAACATTTAACAGACGCTCCCAAGGGACCACAAATGCCTTTCTTTGGTGATATCCACGTCCTCAGCCAAAGCCATAAAGCACGGCTCTTTTTTCCCTAGATGCCACCATCACATCAACATGCAAGTGTCCCAGCTTCCCTTTTCTAAATAAAAGTGCATCTCTTCTTTCTGTGGTGGTGACAAAAAACACATGAATACCTAGGCAAGTGTCAGGAGAGCACACAGAGAATCGCAGCCTCTCTCAGCCTTCATTTCCACCGCCTGACTCGCAAATTTCCAACATCTGGGACTGAAGGAACAGCTTCCTGCAAAGCGCAAGCAAAGAGGAGCCCTGAAATCACACACTCGCACCCACACGCCTGTGACCTTGTGGTTTTACTACGGCTTTCATTTTCAGACTCCAATTCTCCCTCGCGCTTTGCTGCATTTCTGCAACATTTTGCCAGTTTGCTTTCCCCTTGGAGACAGAGCGGAGCGTGGAGTTGTTTTGCGTGGCTCGGTGGGGAGGGAAGCAACAAGGCTGCGAATAAAGAATTAAACTCAAGATGACGGAAGAGCCCCAGCCATGCTTCCACCTAGACAAAGCCTACGTGATGAGCGCTGCTTAATGCCAGCCCTTAATAACACACGCTGCCCGAGACGAAAACGTGGCTGCAGGTGCCTCGGACCGCTCACCTCGGGAACCCATTCAAGGCACGAGGGGGCACGCACAGCCCCGCCAGGCGGAGGCACCGCACCCCGAAAGGCACGGGGGGATGCGCCCGTGAGCCCCCCGGCCAAGGAGATGCATTCGCTCCAGCTCTCCGCCCGACCCCGCCTGCCCACCAACGCCCGGCTCTCGCTCGGGGAAAGGGGGAAGACAATCCCGCGCCGCAGCTGCGCCTCCCATCGCGACATGTCGCGATTGGCCGGCGGGGGGGG
>VWZG01002110.1:499382-543841 GCA_013396735.1 Grallaria varia
GAGGGAGGAAGGAAGGGAGGGATGGAGGGATGGATGGAGGGAGCGCGCGCGCACACACACACAGAGACACACGCGCGCACACACACACACACAGACACACGCGCGCACACACACGCGCACACACACAGACAGACACACGCGCGCACACACACACGCACACACCCGCGCAGCGCCCCGGCGATGCGCTCAGCCGGCCCGCCCCGCAGGCAGCCTCCCCTCCCTCCGCATCCCTCCGCCGCGATGCGCGGGCAGGGAGAGAGTCCCGCCGTCCCTCCTCCGCGGTAGCAGCCTCAGCCCTCCTCCTCGTCCTCCTGCCGCTGGAAATATTTCCCGATTTCCTCCTCGGATCGAGGGACTTTGAAAGGCAGGGCTGGCTGCGGACCCACCCCCAGCAGCCCTGCCCGCCCTGCCCTCCCTGCCTGGGGCAGACCCGAGTCCTGCCCTGCCTGCTCCCGGCCCTCCCCGTCCTGACCGGGACAGTTCCCACCCGTGCCCTGCCTGCCCCCAGCCCTGCTCTGCCCCACCCGGGACAGTTCCCATCCTTGCCCCGCCTGACTCCAGCCCAACCCATCCTGACCGGTCAGCTCCTGCCCTCCGTGGCTCCTCGCATTCCCCCCGGCCGCCCTACAGCCTGCCGGGGCAATGCCGAACCCATTTGGACCTTGCAGGAGGCAGCGAGCCCTGGGAGAGATGGCGAGAAGAGAAGTGTGTGTGTGTGTGTGTGTGTGTGTGTGTGTGTTCAAGGTGCGCCTTGCTGTGTCTCTCCCCGCGCCCCGCAGTGTTGCCCACGGCCCCCGTGGGGAGGCAGGAGGACAGGAGCATCCCCAAGGGGGACTTGGACTGAGATTCACTCCCCTCTCCCATCCTCAAAGCTGTGGTGTTTGCAGAGGACAGTGGAGGACATGGGGTGTCAGGCAAGGAGCATATGGGTCAGCTAGGAGCTTCCTGAGAACTGCCCTCACATCTGGCAAATTGGTCAGCCCCTGAACCCGCAGAGCCTCCTGTCCCCGCAGAAGGGTCATCACGGTTGGGGAGGTCCTGCAGGAAGGCAACAGCCTGGCAGAGAAGGACTTGCTGCACCTCAGGCTGGCCCAAGTGTCCTTCCTGTGGGCAATTCCCCTTTCACCATGCCTGAATGACTCCTCCACCCTTTGCTGGCTCCAGCAAGGAGCAGATGAACCCATTGTCCCACCCTCCAGGCAAAACTCTCTGACTTTAGGAACTTAAAATAGGACCAGAGCTAATAACTCACACACTGGTGGTTGCAAGTACCCAGCGACCTTGACTAGCCCTCTATGCCCAGATCTTCAGGTGCAACAACATTCATGGAAAAGCAGACATTATTTTAGCTCCTGTACCTTCTTCCTCTTATCTAGTCAACTGTGCCTGTAATTTTTATCACCACTGGTGAGACAGAAACCCAGAATTTTACCTTTGGGTTTCATCTGCACTTTTCTTCCTTGCTTGCAAAAAAAAAATTTTAAAGATTTTTGCGCTGCCATGTCCTTCAGCAGAGATGGAAAACTAAATTTCACTTTTCAAGATGAGGTGTAAGACACGGGCATTGTCACAAAACTCCTTTGTAAAGCACTTTGTGATAAACTGACCTACCAACAAACCAGCTACTTAGTGTTGCAGCTGCTGGTGATGTTATTTGGCTTTAGTCTCACTTTTGGAGATTTTTTTACCTACATATGGGATGAAAGGCATTTCCCTATAAGAATTTGGTTTAGAAAAAAAGACGTGGTTTTGTGTCCAGTAGCTAACTCTGCTTTTCTGTCTCACCCCTTTTGATTTAAGACTCCCCAGAGGAGGGATAAGGTTGCATTTGCCCATGTGTGGTACTTTGATGGTACTCAATTCTCCCAGCAGGGCCGTTGATATCGAATGAACACAGCTCAATGTGTGCAGCATGCACAGTGCTGTGCTCTGACCAGGGACTGAGCAGAGCAGTGCATGTGTAACGGTGGCATTTGGCTTTGGCAGTGGCTGCAGGATGCAAGGTGCTGCACAAGCTGGCCTGGCAAAAGGATAGTTTGAGCAGAAAAAATTGCCGTGGCCGCAGCAAACGCAATCCCTGCTGTTGCTTTTCACCTTGCGTGCTGAAATCTAATCTGCAATGGTAAGCAGTGGGACTCAGGCTTTAGTCATGAAGTTCTCCCTAAAGCTCCCCGTTTTCCCTCAACAATGTTGCTGACCTACTTCCCATCCCTTTCAGTGAATATAGTACCCAACTCTGGATCACTGAGACATAAACAACGCTAATGGGGATCCACTGGTGAGCTGCCCCCTGAAGAGCCAGGCGCGTCCTCTGTTCCTCCCAGCTCACCTCTCTCTGCAGTTTCCAGCGTGTGTTCCTGTCTCCCGGTGCCTCCTGCTGAGATTCTCAGAAAGGCTGCTTCAGCTGTGGGGTTTTTGTGCCATTCGAGGGGAGCTGAAGAAAACAAGTGTTTGTCAGTGTTTGTTAGTCCATGCAAAGGAACCCTCTGTATCACCCAGCCTTAAGGGCACTGCAACAGAAAAGGTGAAGCAGCATTATCCCACCTGAACATAAGAGCAGCTTTCAACTGCTTGAAAAGTGACAGTTGGGAGCAATATGAAGCTGGGAGCCTGGGAGAAGGTGTGCCCCACTCCCCAGTCCTCCACATGCCCCTTTCCAGCCGCATCCAGACCTTTATTTTTCACAATCTCCTAGAGAAAGGTGGAGCTGGGCTCTGAAAGAAAGAGTGGAAGTCAAGGAGTAGAAGAGACATTGAGTCCAATTGCAAAGAAGAGATAATGTGTTACAGGACTGCAGCGGCCATGGTCATACTGCCTTATCTCAGCCAAGCCTTCTGAAGTAGCCGTGACAGAACGGAGCTCTGTATGGGCTGGGAAATCTGCTGGGCAAGCTGGGGAAATGCTCCCGTGTTCTCCCTGATGCTCTAGGCAAAAAGGCAACAAGACCGCTCATGTCCTGACACAGCAAGTTTGTCACGGTGAGGACACATCCATGCTTCAGTGTGATGGCAGCCTGGGCTGTGCTGGGAGAGGTAGCAGTTTCCTCCAGCTACCTTTACTTCCCTGTGCCTCTTTGCAGTCATGGAAGTGAACACCTACTGTTGCAAACATGCTTACAACCACTAATTAGTCGTCTCAAAATCATGGAGATTCTCATGCCAGTGCTAGCGAATGGTTCATTCATTCACTCATTCATTCATGCACACCCACAGCTCTCTCCGACAGCAGCCTGCATCTCTCTGCAGTTGCTGGAGGAGGTTTCTGGGTGTTGTCTACATATGCAGAGCAGAAAGGCAATTTGTCCCTGCAAAGAATGGGATTAGTGGACTGTGGAATCTCGAGCACAGGACAGAATGGCGCAGGCCAACTCTCTGCCTTGTGGACAAAAGACATCTGAGCTGCTTCAGAGTTTGGAGGTGGGGGACACAAAACCTCAAGTACTTCTTTGCTTGAAAAATTTCTGCTTTATATTCCCTGTAAAAGAGGCAAGAGGTCAGGGCAATGTTAGGCTTCAGCTCAACCACAGCATGTTCACCTCCTAACAGCTGTCCTACCACCCTTTCTTGGCCCTGTTTGGAACATCTCCTCAGTGGAATGCTTTGGTCTCTGCTCCAGCTTTTGGGTTCAGATAATGCTGGAGGATAACCACTGAGTCCTCACTGGCTAGTTATCTCTGGTCATGATTTTCCTTGAGTCTCTCTGAAGATGCCAGGGAGGTTCTGCAGAAGCAGATGGGTTGTCACCTCTGGCTTGCCATCCATCTGTCTTTGCTCCTCACTGCAGTAGACTCGAGCATGCGCTCACTGAACATTCTCTGGCTCTCCCATGCATGTTCTTGGCAGAGACCTGGAGAATCCTGGAGAGTAATGTTTCTAAAAAAGATGTTCAGAAACATAGTTTCCAGTGATTTGAGCGCTCACTTTCTCTGATACCTTCGAACCTGCCTGTGCTGTTAAGAGGATAAATCAGGCATATGGAAATGTGACAAATGGAGTCGGACACAGCAGTGAGTAGGACGGGCAATTTTGTGTGCTGGACATCATATATTTCCTTTTGAGCTCTCCAGGCAGTGCCTCCTTAACTGTTCCCAAGTACCTGGTACAGTCTGAGTCCTGATGGTCCCAGGGAGGTCTGATTGCATGACAGTTGACCATCAGCTGGTCAGGAGGCTTGGATGTGAAAGGTTATCTTCTCCCCTGGAAAACCAAGAGTATATAGACTGTATCCCAGGGAGAAGGCAGTGCTCAGTGGAATGTTTTGGCACACCTGTGAAAAACTGAGAGCTTATGGTTTGCTGTCACTGCAATGGTTTGAGGTCCTGGAGAAACTATGCTTGTGCTGTTTCTGAGCTTTGCCCCGAATGCTTGCTGTGTTTTATGCAGGTTTAAACAATAAATCCGGAGCCCTAATTCATGAATGTAGCATTTAACAGCTTGGGAGAGAATTTTCCATGAAAGAAGTGTAGACTGGCCAAATTTTGCAGAGCACTGCTTATGTGTGGCAGACACAGAAGAGCATTTGCGCTGGAAGCCACCTGCTGCATGGAGGTTGAAACCACTTACTGCACGGGGTTGAAAGAAATAGTTAGAGGAGCTGGATGTGAACTCAGGGAGCTTGGAAATGGGGAGAGTTGCATGCGTTTTGCAAACATCTAGTCTGCAAAACAAGCCACACACTCTTCAAATTCTGCTTCAGAATCTTACGTTTCTTTTTGAAAAAACTGCTTTCTGGTCACCAGACTTATACATAAAAATTCAGTATGTGCAGAGAATGACTTCAGCACCTGGGTTTATCGTAAGAGATGTACAAGGTACAAACTGTCTCCTCACTTTCTCAAAGAGATAGAAACAAAAAAGCCTTCTGGCAGCTGTCATTTGTCTCAAGAGCAGTGCATGTTAATACGGGCATCTCACTCCTGCTTCTCAGAAAAAGGCCAGCACCGAGCTGGCGTCACTGAGTCACAGTGAGAAAAATGAAGGACCGGATGTTCCCTGCTGAGCAGCCTGTCCTTTGGCATCTTTGCCCACCGAAACCACCACACCAGTGAGGCTTTGTTTCGCTGTTACAAAACTGCAGAATACAGGAACTAGAAATGCAGATGCAAGATCAACTGAAATGTGTTTCCCAGCGAAAGCAATAGCCTAGTGACCCTGCTGCCTCCCTGCAAAGGGCCATGGAAGTGCAAAGTGCCAGCCCTGGGGCAGGACTGCAACCGAATAGGCACTAGCACTCTCCACTTGATGCACCAGCTTTTAGCCACCACCATTCCAAGGCTGTCCTAGCCTGGAAAAAAAATAGATTGAAAACCAGTAATTCCCCCCCTCCCTCGAATCCAGAATTAAGAAGTAACAAATACCATCTTCTCAGGATTTGCCTTCTGCTTTTGCAACCTGGAGGTTTGGTGCTTTCCAATTTACTTGGCAACCAAAAGTAAGTTCAAAGGAAAAAAGAGTGATACGTAATCACAGGACTCCAGGAGCTGAGGCTTCCAGAAAAACAGAAGTGCAAGTACCATATGGCGAGATGTGGGAGTTGTGTCCTGCATACTGGGAATGGTGATGCTTCCGCAGGAGCTCTGGCCACATGAGGCCATATTCCTCACTTGATCTGTGCGCAAGGTTCTCATATCTATTAGTGGGAAGCACAGGGTGGATCAGTTGTAGTGTGTGACTCTGGCTGCTGCCCCTGGTTGTGAAGGTAATTCAGCCTCCTCTGTATCATCTGTTTGCCAGCCTGTTTCCCTGTTTTCCAGGGAAAATGGACTTTTTTACTAAAAGTGAGAAGTGACTGACCTCAGCTGCATAAAGCGCCTTATTTATATTTTATTTATCTATTCCAGATCAAGAAAGCTGGTGGAACACCTTGCAGAAACCAAGCCCCTTAGGTGAGAGGTTGTGAAATGACTTCTCTTAAAGGGAAACATTTCTTCGCTGTAACGGACTCTAGTCTGCTGTCCTTAAGCGTGGTCAGAAATCTTCCCTGACTCCTTGCTGCTTTAATCTTACCAACCTCTGCCTCAGCTCTGCCTCCTTTCACCTCCAAGTGGCCTTGCCTGGCTAGGTGTCCCTCCAGCACTGACCAGCTCTGCCAGAGATAAGCCCGTGAGTCTTGAGGACAGACTGGTGTCAAGGAACGTGCTGTCTGCTGTTATCAACATGCAGCAGTCAATTTTAGGCCACAAGGACCCATGTGGCTGGAAATTTCTGTGCCCCTTCGTCTTCCCAAGGCGCCTTGGAGAAGGCCTGTGCCCTTGTTCGTGGTTGACACCATCCCTGGAACAGCTGAGATTGCAGCGTGGTCCTTATCCCAGTTTTCTTCTTTTCCCACAGCTTAGATGTGAGTCCTTTGGCCAGGGATACACCCCAGCTCACAGAGATCTTTCTATTTTGGCACAGTTTGCTCTATTTATTCTATTTTCTTCTGAATGTGTATAAACCAAAAGTGCTTGTCCTCTGTGTGGTGCATACTCAAGCAGTGGTGAGGTAGCAACCAATGTTGCATGCCCTAAATATGGTAATTGAAGCCCTGGGTCTAAAGACAATTTAATGAAAAAAAGGGGGGAAAAAAGGGAAAAAAAAAAAGAAAGAAACGTAAGAAAACCAGATTTAACTTCCTGATTACTTAACAGTTACGGGTTTGGGGATTTTGCTGGAGATTTTGGAGAAATGAAACTGCACCATTTGTAAAGCCACACTCTTTCAATGCTGTTGCTTGCCCATCTAGTCCCCTCTTGGAATTTCAAACATGGCCTGTTGGAAAGCTGCCCTGAGATGAGTGGTTTTATAGTTTCTGAATTGTGGTGATATTTTAAAGCAATCGAAGATGCTCCTTTGCCACCTGCCTCATGGTTAAAAATCCCCAAGTGCCTTATAAAAGTCTTCTGCTCTTACGGGAAGCTGAACTCAGCTTCTGGAAAATCTGTTGAGGTTCTGAGGCTGTGTCCCTGCAAGAATTCCCATCTCTTTAGCAGGTGAAACAATATTCTGAGTGCCGCTGTCAGACCAGGAGCACAGGCTGCTGTGGAGCATACGTGCATAGGCTGGAGACCACGGAGACAGAGGCTTGGGGATTCCAGCATTCCCTGGCTGCTGCTGTGCTTCCTGCTCCAGCAGTGCAGACAGTGCAGGGGCAGGTTTGGAGGGAATGACACCGATGGGAAAGCTTGACCATGCGGGGAGGGAACAAAGATGTGTCAGAAGAACCAGTCCACTGGTGCGTAGGCAGCTGTAGGTTTGCTCGACCAGGGTCTTACAGGGCTGATGGGAACACAGGCTTTCCTCTTTCATTCAGCTCCCTTCCACGTGCACCTCGGTCACTAAGAAAGTTTCTGGCCCCTGCAACCTTAAGACACCAGCGTGGTATTTTGGTATTTGTTCCAGGGCTGTTAACAGTGTCTGGCATTTTATTTGGTATCAGTAGACTCCAGAGATAACAACTGTGTTTATATGACCAGTGGCACCGGGGTTGCTGCAGAGCCACCAATGGGAAGAAACAAGAGAAGTGAGAGGTCTAGAAGGCATGATTCAAGAGGAAACATTGCAGGAATGCAAACTGTGAAGTCAAGAGGAGACATATAACCTTGCAAATCTGAAAGAATAGATGTTTTCGATTCCTTCTCCTGACAAGATAAGAAGTCAGGGGGTTAAACTGTAGGCAGGGACACTGAAGTTTGGTACAAGGAAAAGCTTTCTGTAGCCATGAAAGTGATGATGTGGGCAGCTGGATTGTCTGTAGAGAGGAGAAGTGTGTATTGTATCACTGAAACATTTTAAGATCAGGATGAACAAACCTCTGTTAAGTTCAGATCAGGTGTAGGTGGCCTAACTCTCGACATCACTTTCATCAGAAGGGAGTATCTGAGAGATGAACAATCAGGAGACATTCAGCACAGCATAAAGAGAAAACCAAGGTTGTGGTTATTAGGCTGAAAGAAAAGAAAATACATCCTTGGGCTATGGACAAAGATTGGGTGTAGCAGAGCAGTCAAAGAACTGGAAATTAGGCCATGCTGGAGAGCAGATCTAGGTGGCAATACTGTTCAAGCTTACAAAACGTGGGAGCAGGCTGACCTTGGTTCCAGGCTGGTGGCCAATTTTCTGGGTGGATGAGCCTTTTAGCTAGTAGGACACCGGGGAAAAGAGCTTGCTGCTGCTCTGAAGCCCATGATATATCCCACTTGGGTTTTGTCCTGTGAAGGTTTGTTCCAGTCTGTCATAGTTTAGGACTGGTATTCTCCAGTCTAATACTCCCACTAGAACCATGTGCTGCTCCCCTTCCTCCCTCCAACTGGAGGCACCAAAGGCAAAGATCACAGGCTGAGATAAAAAACAATTGACTGGAAACAGCAACAAGATAAGAAAATGAACAGTAACAACAACAATATTAATAACAAAAGGGTACATTAAGAGAGAGTGATTCACATGCCAAAATGCTCACTGTAGAGCTCCCGACCCGATTGCAGCCAAGCTGTTCCAACTGGAAAAGAGCCCTTTCTTCCAGAAAAAGAGTCCCTTCCCCTCCTGCTCTGCAATGGCCTGAGGTGGTGGAGAACAACCTCCAGGTCCCAGCCATGTCTCCTCTTTGCTGCTGGAAAAATTAACCTGGTTCTGTCCAGAATCAGGACACAGGCTGATATTCATGTCACTTACTTAGAAACCTCTTCCACTGCTGTTTCATGCTCAGGCATAGAAATCTTGAAGCTTACCCAAATGCTCTCAGGAGCTGGTGGCACAGGAAGTCTTGTGCTGGAAACATCCGTCCTGCCTTGGCAATCCCTCTCACGTGCCCCTTTGTGAGCCTGTCCCGCTGTGAACTGTAAGCTGAGGTATGCCCTTACCAAAGCACAGCACTGAGACAACAGCTCAAGGGCACACATGGGCACTCCTCATACACAAGGCACATGAAGGTTCCCCCTCCACTCTGTCCTTGTCAGACCCCACCTGGAGTACTGCATCCAGATATGGAGTCCTCAGCACAGGAAAGGCGTGGACCTCTTGGGGCAGGTCTAGAGGAGGGTCACAAAGATGATTAGAGGGGTGGAACACCTCTTCTGTGAAGACACATTGAAAGAGTAGAATTGTTCAGCCTGGAGAAGAGAATACTCCACCAAGACCTCATTGTGGCCATTCGGTATTATAAGGGGGCTAATAAAAATGAGAGAGAGCAATTTTTTCATGGGCAGATAGTGGTAGGACAACTGTAATGGTTTTTAACTAAAAGAGGAGAGATTTAGATCAGATGTCAGTAAGAAATTCTTTGCTCAGAGGGTAAAGTGCAGCGCTGGAAGAGGTTGCTCAGAGAAGCTGTGGATGCTCCATCCCTGGAAGTGTTCCTGGCCAGGTTGGATGGGGCTTTGAATAACCTGGTCTAGTGCAAACTGTCCCTGCCTATGGCAGTGGAGCTGGAACTGGATGATCTTTAAGGCCTCTCCCAACCCAAACCAGTCTGTCATTCCATGATTCTATGAAAATATCTTTGGTTAACCCTGACCTATGGCTGTAGAAGGTACAACATGAAATAAGGTTATGAGAAGCTACCAGAACCCACAGACTGTAAGAAGAGGGCAGTATACAAGTACCTGGCTATACCTGATCAGTAGTTACATTTAATAGACAGCAACATGAAAAGTGGTAGAAAAGAGAAACATTGCTTATAACAAATGCAGGGGACTTCCTTAATTGCTGACTGCAGCAGAAATTGCCAAAGTGACCATATCATGGGTACCGAATAAGTGTACAAAGTCAGAAAACCTGGGGCCAGCAAGGGAAAAGTAAATAGAGGTAAATGGCTTGTCTGGGAGGAAAGAGACTTGATAAAGTAGACCTTGAAAAGAAAAAAGAGGCAAAATCAGAATATAAGGTAAAGCAAGTGACATAGTCAGGACTGATTTGGGGCCATTGGTCAGCTGGTTGCTTAATTATGACAACATGACAAATGAGCAACATATTGTGTGAGGCTGTGCCTGAAGTCAGTCAGGTCATAAACATCTGCCGCATTCAGCATACCTCCAACTCTTCAAGGCGCCTGACTCAGCACAGTGCCTTCCTGCAGATGGCTTTGTGTGGCAGAGGACCAGCTGAAGTGAAGTGTCTACATACGACACTGCCACAAAAGAAAGGACACGCGTCAAATGAAATCCACTCCAAAGACAAGAAATGAAGCTACAACTCAGGATGAAGGCAGGGCATTTGCACCGATGAGACATCAACTTTATTAAGGTTAGAGTCTTCAAACTTGTCTTGTTCCGTGATTTTCTGTAGGCTGCGTACATCAAGGCACGTTTCGAGATAATCAGACTGTCTGTTTCAAAGAGAAGAATGTTAAAATCGGGCAAGTTTTTATCAACAGGGACAGAAAATGTCTAGAAAACATGAGTAGTGGCATGGCTTGTAATGGTTACAAACTTGTCTTGTTTTGTAGCGTTCTTCTAGGTCTGTGCATCAAAATGTGCTTAAAAATAGTCTGCCTGGTTAGGTAAAAACATCAAAATTAAGGGTAAAGGACCAAAAGGTTTTTTAGTGCATTGCTATGGAGGTACATCTTCAGGGATTTTAACACATAAGGCACTTTCCAGGTGCCCATGAAGCAAGGTGCCCACCTAGACAGACTTGTCCTGGCCCATAAAAATGCAAGGACTCCCACCGAATTTTGGATCCTCAGGTGGGTATTTGGTGATTTATATTGGAGATTTTAAATGTCTAGAAAGGGGTTGACTAATTTTTCTGAAACACTCATGATTTGTCCTGAATCTTAACCAATGACCGATAAGTTCACAGACAAATCCTTGCCAACTAAGCAGTTTTTCAGTGGCAAACAGAACAAGGATTTCTCTTCTCTGATAATAAAAGATTCACATTCTGTACCAACTATTCTCATCCCCCTGATCCTCATACACACTCACAGCAGAGAACCTTCAAGATTAGCTCTTTTGTCGAGATTAATTTGGTACATCACACTTCAGGGGAACGATGAGGTTATCAGCAGGGCTCTAAAATGCTCCAAGTATCGGTTACTCTTCCTCTTAGAACTTCACTTCAGATCAAATCAACTCAAGCCAAAAGGCAAATCTCTTCAGTTATCAAGAAACTGAAGCATCTATTTTCCATAACCTGTGGCAAAAAAATAGAATCATAGAATATTTGAGGTTGGAAAAGACCTCTAGGACCATGAGTCCAACTGTTAACCTAATATACTAAAGTCCACCACTAAACCCTATCCCGAAGCACCACATCTGCATATCTTTTATATACCTTCAGGGATGGTGACTCCACCACTTCCAAATAAATAAGCAGGTCTGGTCCCTATATTGAGGTCTGGGGAACACCATTAGTGGTAGAGAAACCTTTTAATGCATTTGTTTTCCAGGCTGTGCTGTGGACTAAGGCCAGTACAGAACATGGTAGGAGCACAAGTACAGGGTATCACACAAGGGTCCACTGCAGTCCTGGAGCTTATTGTGTTGAAATTTTGAGTAATATAATCAGAGAGTGAAATGAGGACATCTTTCACAGCTGCATCTCTCTCTTTTTGCAGTACTTTTCCCATGTATTAACACTGCCAAGAAGATTTGAAAAACTTACTAGGTTTCCAGAAAGAGTTGGTTCATCAGCAACTTGGAAAAGCACACATGGGAGATAAATGCTAGAACTTAAACCTGTATTATCTCCTTGGCCAGGTTTCTGCCCCAGCATGTGGCTTGCATGTGAAAGATGTCCCTGCAGGCAGCAGAGCAGCAATAAACATCACTATTCTGGACAGTCAATAAAAATGGAGCTCTATTAATGCAGTTAAAGATAGGGCAATCCGGAACATCTGTCTTGCTCCTGAACTGGGCATTTATCCTGGACAGAAGATGCTTTCAGAGCCTTGCTTCAAATCGCTGTATTCTAGATCTGGGAGTTCATCTTGAAATAATAAGTTGGCAGACCGAAGCGACTTAACTTTCAACATGCTTTAAAAGGACCATATGGAATAAGTTACGCTAGAGTAAAACAAACACGAGTCTCTCACATCCAGTGTTATTGTTAACAACTTATTGAGCCGTGTGTATTTTTCAGCAGCTACAATGACTCACTAAATAACAGGATAATACCACGGATCACTAACATGTTGTGGTCTGTGGCCACAGGAAGGGTTTACTTTTATTGTGTACGTGTTGGCAGTCTCAGCACACGAGCAGCAAATCCAAAAGTTTATTGCCGCATCTAGGACAGAAGCGCAAGATCTCTGCTTGGAGCCTTTCTGTAAGCCAGGAAAATAACATGGGGTATTTCTCATCTCAAGCTCGCCAGGCTGCGGCAAAAGCAATGGGCTGAGAATTAGATGCTGGGAAAGTAGGTGTCGCCTTGGATTTGCTTGCTGGTTCCAGTGTGTGGGTATGGCAATTGCTGATGGCCAGGAGTGAACAAGGGAGGGAGGGGGCTGTTTCAAAGAGATAGGAGCCCTATTCACACATGCATGCCTAAGCCTTGATGTACGGTTGACTCTTTTAGAAACAGGCATCAAATCAAGCTGATTTGGAAGGGTGAAGAGGTTGTAGGGCAAGCGATAAGACTAGTCCAGCAAGCCCTAAGCCCCTGTAGAAAGCCTGAGAGTGGTTAGAGCTGCCTTAGGTGGACAAACACATCCGCTCAGCTGCTTCATGAACCTTCAGGCTTCTGCCTGAGGTCTGACGGGCTGAAGCCATACCCAAGTCACTGTGAGTCAGGCCCTTCCATCAGCTCCACTAAGCTCTTGTGCTGTCCCTTGCTTCCTAATGCTTGTTGAACATTACAGATGAAATTCAGCATCTTGGTGAGATCTCCCTGTGGTCTGGGAGACCAAGGCATGTGGAGGAGTGTTTTTCAGGTAGATTGTATCAAAGGATGCCAGTCCGTCTCCCAGTGGGTTAGGGACTGCCCAGGATGGCAGGATGCCACTTGTCTCCTCACATATTGCTGTCCAGGCAATCTACAGGGAACCATCTGGCTGACAAAGGGATCACAACCCCATTCTGACCATGTTGCAACAGAAGGGTGTCTGATACATCTCAAGATTGAGAAGAAAATACAAAGGGATGTCCTGGTTTCGGCCAGGACAAGGTTCATTTTTTGCAGTAGCCAGGAGAGGGCATGACTAGGACATGGAGGTTATTCTATACCATCTCCTATAATTGCTGGGAGTGGGGAGAAAGAACTCTCTTCTGGGGAGAAGGGGTTCCTTCTTGTTGAGAAAACATGGTGGAGGGAGCCGTCCAGTATTGTCTGTTATTGGGAGAGGGGGATGTTTCTCTGTGAATCATTTCTTTTCTTATACCCTCTGTCATTAGCGTTGTCTCTGCTACTGCTTCTTTTCTTATCTCATTGCTGTTTCTAGTAAATTGCTCTCATCTTGACCTGTGCCTCTTGTGCCTCCAGTTGGAGGGGGAACAGCACACGGTTTTAGTGGGAAAACTAAATTGGGGAATATTATTCCTAAACCACAACAAGGGAACATTTTCTGTGCAGAGTTTCCAACAGGGACTCAAGGAAGCCTTTGGCAAGGGAGAGGCATAGAAAGGCAACAGTAGTTTTGAAGACCACATTCCTGCACTTTCCATGTTTTGCCATTTTTACATTTTCCTCTAGTTTCCTGCTTTTGCTTTTATGAAAGGGAAAGAAAATCCAAATTGATGTTGCAGTGAAAGGAAGGACATCTCTCTGGAAAAGCATGAAATAGTGTGTGGTGGGGTCATGCAGGATTAGCCTGCAACCTCCGGGGCATGCTGGGGTCTGTGGGATAACCTGAGAAACATCATAGGGGCAAAACTTCTGTTGAAACTCATCCTGTGTAGAATTAGAGGCTTGAAAGCACTGGGGGACTGATGGTAGGAAAAAAGATTTTACACACTGTTCAGTACACTTTATTCCCATGGGGAGTAAAACAACCCACACACTGAATCTCCCAGCATGGTAGGAGAAAATCTATACCTGAACAGCACTCCTTGGCAGAAGAAGATCCTGAGCATTTGTCCTCTTTGCGTATTTACAGATAATTCATTCATCATTGTTAAGCTGAATGGAATTCAAACTAGTCTTCCCACTGTACCTTTACTCAAATACTGTTATTTTCCAGCATACCAATTTTGTTACTATTTTCCTTCTCCTATGCCCACCTTTCTCCATAAATAAGCCGATGTGGAGTTTTTCAGACTGAAATGTACATCTCTCCTCTCCTCATGTCTCCTTTCCTCATGTCTCTGTGGAAGGCTCATCTAGAGAGATCACAAACTGAAACCTTCATTTTATAATAGCAACATCAGAGTTCAGCATTCCAAGGATTTGGTTAAGATCCTAAAAACAAACATCTCAAACTCAGGAGGAGGTTCAGCAATGAATATAAGAGAAATCCAAATATACTGAAGTATGGAAATCAAAATAACTTCTGCTTTTCCCTTCAGTGACCCCATGCAATAAAAATACATTTATGATTAGATAACAGGGACAGTTGGAGCCCTAGATAAGAATAAACTGAGTTTTGAAGACGTCTACATTTACTGTATTGTTGCCATGTTTTCGTCCCATGTGCTGCCAGAATAATAGTGAGTTTTGTAAAGAATCAATTCCAAAATGAATGTCAACTCACACATTCCCTGCTTTACCTGTAAACCAGAAGAAAAAAACACCACTGCTTAAAGCTGTCATGTTGTCTCTTCCCAGAACAGCTCAGATCAGCAGATGGTGGGTCTGAAGAGCGAGGCTCTCGGCTGGAGTCTGTTTCAAGCACGCTGGAACAGCTACGTGTCTAACCAGCAGCCTGACTGCTTGGGGAAAACATCCTGGGCACTTCTAAAACTGAGCTTTTTAGCTCTTCAGCTCAGGGACATGCAACGCTGAATTCAGGTTATTTATTCCTGGATTTGTAGGGGCTTTCTCCCTTTGCTGAATGCCTTGTCTGCAAACCCCAGCACTGGGATTCCTGCCACCTGTGCACAGTGCAGCGATACCATAATTCAGTTTGCTGGGGGGATCCTGAGTACCTGAACACTTGGTATCATCCAGAGCTAATGTGTAAGTGCTTACACTCCAGGTTGGCATCAACAGCAACTTGTGCCGTGAAATGGAAATTTAGGATTAGTTCATGTCTGTAAGTGACCAAAAATGACAGCTGGGTTTAGATCAGCCGAGGCCACTAAAGGCTCTTTAGTCACCTGCCCTTGATGTGCAGTCAGTTACTGTACATAAAATTGTTATAAGGAAGGAAAAGGTTGTGAGGTTGGATGGTCTGGAGTTTAATATTGTGAAACAAAAATGGCAACACAGTTTCTCCAACGCACAGGGTACTTTCACTTCCCATCTGAAGTTCCACTCCTATTCAAAAGGGTTATGGCCATGTGTGACAGAAGATATCGCTCATATTCGTGCTGCTATGAATGAGATTGCAAGCAGCGAGTGCCATGGTTCTTGCTGCAATACTCACACGTGCTTGCAGCCTGCAAACACAAACCCTTCAAAATGCCATTCCTTCTAGGAAACTGCCTGTCCTTGTGTGTCACCTGGCGTAACCTTCCCCTGATAGATCATTGTCCCTTACTCTGAAGGAGGAGATACAAGAATGGGAAGATGATATTTTGGAAGAAAGAAAACCAAAGAAGAGAGCAGGTCATTTTCAGATTTTTTTTGATCATCATATTCTTTAGGCCTCAATTCCTTGGCCAAACCAGATGTCAATCAGTAAATGGGTCTGCAGGTTTCTGAGCTGGGGGCAGACAGAGCTATTGCATAAAGCCCATTTTGCTAAGACACAGATGATAATGTATCGAAGTGGATCACTCAAAATCTGCTCCACTCTTCTGACTTCCTAGAGAAAAGACAGAGATGGTGTCCAAAGATCATCCTTTAGGAACAACCGTAAAAATATTGCAGTTGTCTGAAGGAAGAGAATATACAGTGGGCTTATGTGGCGGTGCATTGCACTGCACTATGGTCGGAGTGATGCTTGTTGGGCTTCAGCCTTGACAACACTCAGACTGAGCTCCTCTGAGCTTATCAGAAATACAGTCTGTTCCTAAACAGTGTTGTCTTGTCTAATGAGTTCCATGATTTTCTAATGAGCATCTTTGGAGCCTTTTTGCCTGAATGTTTTTTGTTCTCACATTTTTGAAGTGTAAGAATGAAAAATGTGGCCGAGGTGAAAGGTTATTATGACTAAAACCCACTCTCTTGTGACCCCATAATCAGCAGCCCATAATGAGACCTGTTGAGCTCTCCTGGGCCACAGCGGGCTGTGACCAGCAACCTCCCTCTGAACTGGGATACCTCTTGGAGTTAGCAACTTTCATGTTTGCTATTCCTTGTGGGATCCCAACCGATGGATCTTGGGTTGACATGTCACTCCTCGTGACTCAGTCCTTCACCCACTGAGAAGAACGCAAAAGCATTCGAGTATTTCACAGAACTTGAGGGAAATTTTTCACAAGTCCACTGTACAGACTCTTACTGTCTATGTGCATATGCTGTGTCAAATGTGCTAGGGATGCTGTTTTCTTAAATTCTTAAGTAATTTAGATTTATAAGTTAGTTGTAGTATAGTACATATAAGTAAGTTTTAGTATAGTAAATAATATATGGATCCACATTAAATTATTAGGTTAAGTAAAAAGTTAAGTATTAAGTTAATGCTATTGAGTATTAAGTTATAAGTTACGTGTTGTCAGGCCTTTGCATTGTATTCCTTTTTGTTCTTATACCTTCTGTCTCTCTATCTCACTTACCCACCCTGCCTTTCCCCCCCTCTTGCCTCGCCACAATCACAGCCTCCACATATGTGGTCTTGCATTTGTTTCGGTCCAGACAGATACTGATTTTAGATTTTTGTGTGCTTTTTCTCGGTGTATTTTAACTGTTTCATAAGCAGTACAGTGAACCTTGCCATAAACTCTGTTGTGTCATTGCTTTTATAATAACCCTACGTTTGTTGATGACTTTGCTAGTCATTTTTTGAGCAGCCTTATCACACCTGTTTTACACAGCTTACTTCAAGTCAGAGCAGGTTTGCAAAATCCTCACTGAATGACTTCAGGGTGTAGCTCTCCTCACTGTGATTTATTTTTGAGGATGCTCTCTTCTTAGGCATACTATAAATTACAAAGATGGCTTTCCCTTCTCACAAGAAATTCTGAATCCAGGGGCCAATTGTGGGTGTCTGGTGCAAAGACTTTCTTCAGACGGGATGTCTGAAAACCAAGCGTGTTTGGCTTTAATTTTTTTTATTTTATTTTTTTAAAGCCACTAGAGTTTAGCAACACAAGCCACCAGCCCATCCAGAAGCCTCCTGTGCCCGTGACTCCTTGCGCAAGACGCAAAACATATTCTTGCTTCCTCCAAGTGCCGCCCGGGCGAGCGCAGCTCTACCTTTGTCAAGGGCTAAGCAAGAAACAAGCACTGCTCTTGCTTCGCCCTTGACACTTGACTAGTGGGTTTTGGGCTGCCCCGACTCAGCTCGGCAGGCTCGCCGTGACTGACTGTGAGAAAGAGCAGAGCTCCCCCTTCCCCCTCTCCTTCTCCGCACTCTGGCAAAGAATGGCGCGTGGGAGGACCTCGCGGCGGATGCGCGGAGACTGCAGCACCCGTAATGCCTAGTCGCTTATAAGAGACGTTAGTGATACTATCACTGATGCTTTAGAGGACCACTTCTATTAACGTCTAGGGCCTCTGAATGAGATCCCGTCGGCTTCGCACAAGGGACCAAACAAACAGCAGCAATATCCGTGGCTAGTCAATAGTAAATATTAATAATAGCTGGGACACTGATAATAATAATAAAAAACATAGTGATCACAAAGCCCGCCTGAAAATGTTCCTGATAGAGGGAGGGAAGTTGGAGGGGGGCAAAGGACAGCCTGCCTTGGGGCTAGGAACCAAGAGATGACTCACGCTACCAGGGCTTTGTCTACCAGGCCACACTGCCCCGGGCCCTGGACTGAATGGAAATACCAAATTAAATAAATCCCAGTTTTTCCAGCTCCATCCTGCCACCCTCTTCCTGGCCTGCCCGGCGCAGCAGTTGGGTAATGCCTTGCTCCGGACGATAGGCATCAGCTAGTCTTTGTCTCTGGGGAAAGGAAAGCTTGGAGTCTGGAGTAGGAGGGTTGGGGGGAGAGAGGGAAGGGGGATAATTGAGGAAGAAATTTTATCAGCAGGCTCACAGCAACCTATAAACCAGAACCATATACCCAACAGAAAACAGAAGCAACCCGAGTAATGAAAAATGCACAAATGTTATCTCGTATTGATAACAGCAAAAAGGTATATTTGTTAGTGACTCAGTAGCAATTAAAAGCGATCTATTGACCCCAATTAAAGATTGATTTCTGTGCTAGTGTTTCTATAGGCAGGCGATTTGTATTTAAAAGGTGCCTCTCAGAAAATCCAAGTTTTCTTGGCACAGACTAATTTCAGCTGCAGCTTAATTTGGAGTATTATTTTCAGCACTTGAAAGGAAAGCAGACAAAGAGAAGGTGTGTATTTCAGTGAGTGTAAAAACAAGGAAGGTGGGAATATTTATGGAAATGCTAGCTAAATGAGGGGAAATGAGGGCTGTACGCATGGGCCCTCTCAACTGCAGGCTCTGCTACGGAGCTACACGCAAACACTTCCATTAGGTTCTTCGTATGTAAGAATGGATGAATGGAAATGTTTATGGCATTTGTGGTCCAGTGATTTCCCTTTACAGTCATCCTTCATATCTCTGGAAATCTCCTGCAATTTCAGTCATACTCCTGATATTATTTTCAGTTCTTTCTGTATAATTTCACTTCACCTGCTCTAATGTTTTTTCCAGTCTGTTAACCACCTGAAAAATGACAAAGCTTTACCTAGAACTTTGCAGTGGGACTATGAATACTGTATTATAACACCTGAAAGCACATGAATTGTTACTCCAAAGCCCTTCTCGAGCATTTGAAGAAAAATCTCATGTTTAGCTATACCACCACAGACTCGCAAGATTTTAAGCCAAGGCTATAAAAAGTTTGTTTTGTGTTCTTTTTAACAAAATGCTTGGTGAATAAAGCCTTTCTGCCAAGGGTAAGCTCTGTTTTTCTGACAGTGCCCAGTTCCCAGAGCTAACACATTTCTGTGCTGGTTTGAAGGAGACTTACTACTTCAATGCTTTGGAAGTATTCACAATAGCACACAGCTGTTTTCGCTGGAGTCGCCTTTCACAACACGGCAACGGCAGTTAAAACTGTACCAAAAATCCTTGCACAGGATGTAATCAACCTCAAATCTACAGAGAAACGCTGAGAAACTGCCTCCAAGTGCCAAGAAAAACAACAGTAGTTTAAAACGAGCTCTTCCTAGTGTCCAGTCATCTCAACCCAAACGAAGCATGTTTCTCAAAACGAAAGTAGTAGAGACCAGAGAAGAAAAAGCCCTTTCCTGTTTTTATGAAGTTTTCTAAATAGAAACACAGAAAGACTCTGACACAGAAAACCACCACTGATCCCTCCTGCCCACCGAAACTCTGTCGTCACTCAGCCTGTACATTCAGTTCATGAGTGATAAAACCCTTGTTTTCCAAGATTTTTTCTCTTGCCTCTTTCAGCCACTCGGAAAGTTTCTGTCCCTCCAGCGGCAAAGCTGTTCTATGTCATGTTTCTTACTCAGAGAGCTTAACCATTATCCAGCTCTTGGAGTCATCCCATTGCCCCAGATTTATGGCTTTTCCCAGGATGTCAGTCTAACCAAATACTTCAGTGTTCCCAAGAAATGCTTGAATTGCTTTTCACTTACCCCCTCCGAGTCGCAGCAGTTTGTGGGTAAAGCAGAACGGAAAAAAGCTCTCATATGATAGTGACTTTAAATTTACCAGAAAGAAAGGAGCTGGGGTGCTTGTCCTTTAAGTGTCTCTAAAGATGGTTTGCATAGCTGGATCTCAGCTTATCTATGCTTTTCTGCTTTTGCTTCCATACATGGATCTGTTCCCAACAGTAACTTCAAGCTGTCGAAAAGAAGCTATCTGGCAGCTTTCAGCTTCATCTGACACGTAAATGAGCGGAAATAAATAATTATATTTCCTCCTTGGTTTTTTTTCTTTTTTTTGGTTTGCACCTCAGAACACCTTTTCTTTTTTTCCTTCTCCCCACTCTAAAATTTTCCTATTTTTCTCAAAGCAGTTCTCAGGGGAATGCAGACAGAAATGACCAAGGCAGATTTCTTTCCTTCTTTTCCTGCAGGCTCACATAATTTTATTCTGAGAAACAATTTTTTTTTTTTTTTTCCATTTGCTTTGCTTATAGGTCAGAGTTTTGCATGTTTGCTGCTTGGAAGCATGTCAAGGCAATATACATCACGTCTGTAGCAAGGGAAGGTTAAAAGTCAAATTTTTGGAGAGAGAGAATACAGATGAGCCACGTGACTGCTCCCAGATTAGCAGCAGTAGCAGGAATAAGCATTCCTCTGATATTACAGTAGCCACCGTGGGACATGCCTGAAACACTGAAGAGTGAAGCTGCAGTTTGGAAGCTCCCTACAGATGTATTTATGAATAAATCACTCCTTTTTCTCTTTCCTATCTTCCTAGGTACTTTCCCAGTTCCTGGGTTTCAGTTTCAGAAAGGGCTGTTGAGGAACAAAGATGTGCAGAAGGAGCTCTGTGGCACAGGTCAGGAGAGCAGACATATAATCACCCTTAACTCTGCCCTTCATAATCTTTGCTGGGCAAATGTGGGAATGTTAAGGTGAAAGGAGAAGATGCCTTTATTATCATTTGTTATAGTGGCAGCTGGGGTTAAAAAAGGTATTAGTGACCTAATCAGTTGTTCAGACTGGGGTCCCCGGATGAAAGAAAACTGGTGAAAGACCTGTTCAGAAAGACTTAGATACCTAAGGCTCATTGTAGGTGTCACTACTCAGGCCACTTGCCTGGGAAATGGCATACTCAGTCATGGTGGGTTTGATTCATTGCAGGAGATGGAAATTCCTTGTGTGTTCCCACACACCAATGACCTTGACTTTCGGAGATTTTTCCTAAACATCTGTTGAACACAAGGCGGAAGAAAAGTTTTTAAAGAGCTCACCAGCTCCACATTTACAATTAGCGATAAACTGCATTATTTCATTTTTATGTTACAAACTGGTCAAGTAGAAATACTTCATCGAACGGCGTATTTGACTCCTCCTGTTTGGTGTCTCAGAAATTGGAGGGGATATGTGTGGGTGCCTCTGTGCACGTGTGTGTGTATAGATGGGGAAACTGGGAGATTATCCAGGAGATATCCAGCCTCTGGAACTGACAGATTCCTCAGAAAGTCCATGGAAGCATGCAACAGGCAGCAAAAGGAATCACTTGGAAAAGATATGTAGGTGTGGAAAGGACCCTCCAGTTCTTAGCACAACAGACAAATGATTGTTGCCTGTTGTTTGGGGTGGTGGAAAGGAATGGGATGAGAAAAATTCCTTCTGGAAGTCTGTCCTGGGATTTCTCCAGCCTTTCAAAAGCAGGAGCCAAACTCATCCTAGGAGGGTGCTTGAATGGGAATATATTCCGCTGTTGCTTGTTGCACAGGCCTGGTGACTCGTGAGGTCTGTGCTCTAGTACAAATGAGAACATGATCCTGCAAAGCACTTAAATTCCTACTTAATTTTAAATGTTGAATAATATTTTTGACTCCCCTGGGGTTATTCATGTGATTTTCTTTCTGTGCTTTACTAGGTCGTCCAGATATGGGCATGAAGCTACCACAAAACAACATGAAAAATAAACAAGATTTGGCACTCACATGTGAGTGTATTTGTGTTTCACAGATTCTTGACTTTCAGGTATTGCTCCTAGGAAGACTTAGGGCCAACCAAAATGGACTAAGATAAGAAGGACTCAATTCATTGCATGTGTCCTCCTTTCCATGAAGGAAATTTTGAAAACCATAGGTGTGCGTGGCTTTCAGTGCTGAAGAAAAGTGTATGTGACTTTGAGAATAACATGAACATAATTTTGGTAGCCACAGGGGCAAGGGTGTAGGCTGTTTTCTGGCTTTGATCTGCCCTTTGGCATAGCTGCTCTGTGTCACCCTCTACATGGGTGACACCACCCTCTTTGAACTCTGCTCCCTACACAGGGCGGCCGAAGAGCTTCTCAGATTTTCTCTCAAGAGCTTTTTCCATTCTTCCGTGCTGGGAGAGGTGAAGTTTGTGTCATAGCAAGAGGGGGTGATAAGGTGAAAGGCATTTTCCCAAAGCAAAAGAAAAAGTAGATAGTGTTGCCAAGGGTGGGCCACAGGGAGAGGGAAATAAAGCACCATTGACCTTCGTGCCCACTGACTTCTCTCCTTCTCCCTAAAACAAGCAGGACAGAGGGAAAAAGGAGGAGAATCTCAGCAGCTCTGCCTGGCCTGGCACCAGACATACTTGCAGAAGTGCTGGTGAACGCAGGGCTGGGATCAGGACTAGTGTCTGTGCCAGGTGAAGGTGGTCGGGCTTTGTCTGTTGAATCCTGGTCCCCTGGTCCCCCCAGTGGGGATCTCCCCTTCCAGCTGAGTCCGCTTCCAGAGTTGCACACCTTCCTGTGGAAAACCCTCCCCAGCTTCTCATGCAGCATCTCCAGGACTGTGTTTCAGGACGTTGTGCTTTTTTGTGCCATCCATCCTTTCCCTTCCACTGTCAGTGCTGCAGCCACGCCATGAAACGGGGCCTTGGTCTTCAGAAACATGAGCGCTCTTTCCCATGCTGTGTGCTGCAGTTTCGAGCCACCAAAGAGGTGTTGAAGTGTCTTTTATGAATATCAATGTGGATTTCGTAAGAGTGATTTAAATATAGCTGCCTGCTTTCCTGGGAGACCCTGTAGCTGTATTCTCACTGCAGCAAAAGCTGCACCATCTGCCCAGCATTCACAGCCGCTTCCCAAAGACCCGCCAGGGACTTGTCATTCTGCATTTGGCTTGTGCAGGGATCGACAACGAAAGAGGAGAAAGGATGGATGGGCAGACTTCAACACAGTCAGATGAGCTGCTTGGGTGCATTTATGTAGCATTATGTGGTAGGAAAACTGGACACAGCTCTGAGCAACTGGATCTAATGTGGAAGTCGGTCCAGCTCTGAGCAGCAACTGGACCTCCAGAGGTCCCTCACAACCTTAATTATCCTGTGATTCAGTGAGAAACTCAGTTTAGGATATAACCATATGGAAGAGGAGTAGCAAGGAAATCCGAACTCCAGGGGCACCTTTGTCATTTTCTGTCTTCCTCTTGGTTTTTTGTGACTATCTTACAAGCTCTATGAGTTTGGGTCAGCTCTCATTCCACGTACACGGCTTGTCTCCAATGTTGCTTGAACCTTTCTGCGCTGCAAGTGAGAATCCACTACTTCCCTCTCTTTTTTTTTTTTTTCAAAGCAAAGTGATTAAAATGCAGTTGGGTCTGTGCCCAGGTAAAGCACAAGAAAGTCAGGCAGTCATTCTTTCCTTGTGTTAAGTATGTAAAGCTTTGCAAGCCAGTAAGACTTTTTCTGTTTCGGGTAAGCAAAATATGCCTTGAACCTGGGGAGTGTCCAATTCTTAGTGATTGTTTATTTCACCAAGGCATAAATTACTGTGCCTTCAGGACAAAGCTAATAGAAAAAATGCTAATTAGTGCTGGTCAAAAATTTTCCAGTGGAACATTTTTCTGTCAGAAACTCTCCTGATTAGTCAAAGTTGAAATGTTCCAGAAGAACATGTTGATTTTGCTCAGCCTCAAATACCACAGGGTGAGCTGAGGTGGGGTGGGAGTAAGGAAAGAGAGAATCCATCAAAACACTCTTGCTGATCCCCTGACAATTTATCTGCTTGGCTGCCAGCCTTGTGGCACTGCTAAGGATTGGAGTTCAGGGCAATCTGCCACGCAGAAAATATGCTGATGGACAAATGATGAAAATTCCTCTTTCCTGGATGGAAGTCATAAATACAGAAGTCAGGGAGCCTATCTTATCTCCCCAGCTCCCTTTCACTGGACACCAGCCTGGGAACACCCATGCGAAATGGCATATCAACATTTCCAAATGAGATACCTCAGACAGCTAAGTCAGACCTTCTGCTTGGCTTCCAAAAGAAAAGGCTTGAATTTTGTTCTGAGATTTTTGCTGGAAGAGAAGGAGGAGCTGCTCTGTTATTATTTGTGTTCATTTGGACTCAGGCTTCTACAGGTCCAGCTTCTCCATCCCTGACATCTAAACTCTGAATACAGTGCTTTTTTTTTTCATCTCACACTTCCTTGCCTTCTGACAGAGCTGCCTCTGCGACTGAAGAGAAGAGTGTCACAGCAGCCTGGCCCCTGTGATATTCCTAAATTCAGAAAGAGCCACATGGACTTCAATCTGCATGTAACTTGAGAAATTTGAGGGGTCTATGGCCAAACTGGAACTGAAAAACCCATGAGCACAGGTCATGTGGTATCAGCTCGCCCCACACCTGCACTGCAGGACTTGGAGACCAGACATGTCATCAGCAACATTCTTAGGTTGTGCATGTACCAGTGTGAGTTTGCTCCTGGCTCTGCTCGTGCCTGCTAACTCCTTTGCTCCACTCCTGCTGAGATTATCCTAGCTCTTTGGCCTTCCACAGTTCCCTTTTGCAAGGAACAGCCTGGGATCCGAGCACCCAAGGGGATGGTCGTCATGCCCCTTCCCTTAGCCAGTACCACCCCTTCAGGTTCTAAGGCTGGCAGAACACAGCTTTAATGCTGATGAGAATATTGCAGGAACCAGAACTAAGGGTAGTCTGAATTGCCAGGCATTAATATTTGATGCATTTCAATATTTAAAGAGCTTGATAAGATAATTTAAGAAACACTGTCGCTTTTTAAAATTATTTGTAGGCAACTAATAATGGAGCAAATCCACTTGGGATCAGCAATATTTTGGCTAGGGTAGATGTATGGCTCAGGCAGCTGCCTACATTTATTTAAAACATCAGAGAAATGACAATTTTGAAATTCTCTGCTAGGAACATCAGGTCTCAATAGGCCAGACTCCCAGCCAGCAGAAGCAAGCAGAGGATCCAGACAGTGTTTTCACACTGGTTGGACTCAACAATTCTGTTCAAAGTTTTGCCTTTGGAAAAAAAAAAGTAAAAGAAACAGAGGGTTTCCCTGAAAGTTTTGTTTTCGGGGAAAACATTTGGGTTGTCATCTAAACCTTGAAAACCACAGCTAGAAAAATATGAACTGCTGGTTGCCAAGGAAGAATAAAAAATCCTGCTGCTTTTTTTCCTTTTTTTTTTTTTTTCCTCCTCCTGGTCCTGGAAACATCCTGGTGCGAGTGGCTGCGGCAGTTTACACCTGACCAGGATCGGGCCCAGGGCTGATGGCAGCATCACTTGCTTGACAAAAGCCATCTGGGTCTGCACAGGGTTCACCGTGGCAGTCGCATCTCCCTTACATATCACATAGCTGCTGCTCTCCTGGAGCAGAGGGCAGGGAGACGACGGCACAATTCGTGTGACGTTCAAACGAGCTGCTTTATGTAACACAATATGCTTCAAAAGCACCCAACGCACCACGGAAACTATGCGAGGGAAGCCAAGAAACCTTGGTACAATAGCACAAACAGAGACAAACAGTCTGTAAAGGACAGCACACTTGGTTACCAGTGAGGGAACATTCTGCATTAAACAGTCCCTTTGTTTCTCATTTTCCCATCCTGATCATCAAGGGAGATCTCCAAACATGCCACCAAAAAGATGAGCTTGGGAGCTAAAATTCATACCCGCAGTGGATCCTGGAAAACAGGAGTTGCTGATTTTATAGTTCATAGGAATTTTCTCCACCTGCACTCCAGGGGTTCAGGGAGAACTGCTACACTTCCTTTTTTTCCCTAATCACCATTGTGGTCTAAGCCACTTCTTCACCTCTTTCCTCTCTGATACTCCTGTCTGCTGCCCAAACAGCACCCTGTTCTCTCAAATTCATAGAATCAGAGAGTCATGAAATATGCTGAGTTGGAAGGGACCCATTAGGATCACCGAGCCCAGCTCCTGGTCCTGAGCAGGACACCCCAAGAGTCACAGCATGTGTCTGAGAATATCATCCTAACACTTTTTGAACTCAGACAGGCTTGGTGCTCCTCATTTCACTGTGGAGCCTGTTCCAGTACTAAGCCACCCTCTGGATGAAAAACCTTTTCCTCATATCTAACCTACCCATGACATTTCCCCAAGTCTGGTCAAGAGGGTGAAGAGATCGATACCTGCCCCTCTGCTTCCTCTGATGAGGAAGTTGTAACTGCAATGAGGTCTCCACTCAGTCTCCTCTTCCTTAGGCTGAATAAACCAAGTGACCTCAGGTGCTCATCATACGGCTTCCAACCTTTCACCATCCTCATGGCCTTCCTTTGGGTGCTCTCTAATAGCTTAATGTCTTATATTGTGGCGCCCAAAGCTGCACACAGGTGAGGCCACATCAGTGCAGAGCAGAGCAGGACAATCCCCTCTCTTGACCAGCTGGTGGTGCTTTGCCTGATGTCCCCCAGGACATGGTTGGCCCTCCTGGCTGCCAGGGCACTGCTGACTCATATCCAACTGGCCATCAACCAGGACCCCCAGGTCCCTTCCCACAGCACTGCTCTCCAGCCTTTCATTCCCAGTCTGTGCACACAACCAGAATTGCCCCATCCCAGGTGCAGAATCCAGTACTTGCCCTTGTTAAAGTTCATATTGTTGGTGATTACCCATCCCTCTAATATGTTTAATTTGTATGAGACTGGGTAAGTAAAATAATCATTCTCAACCTGCAAAATTGGAAAGTGGAAGGTTCTGTTCTGCTTGGCTTTCCTGTGGAATTGCTAGCTTAGTCCAACTTATTGTCCCTCCCTACAAACCACACCTAGCTCATAGCCCTGGCCCTTTACCGATCCTGCAGTCCAGTTGCTTTATATGGCCAGGACAAAAGGGCAGTGCAGGGAAAGGATTCCTCTTTGGTGTTTCCTATGGAAACCAGCCCCTTGCTTCCCAGATGCTTGGGCCAGGTGCATTAGCAACTAGAAACTTAGTCTGCAAGTAGAAGTTGGGTATCTCATTTGTTCTTTCTCTGCTCTGGTTCATTCCTGTTTCTGCTGTTGCGCCTCTTTGGATTGAGGGACAACTTCTGCCTGTTCCTGGGTGTATGGAGGCACTTAGAACAGGATTGTCTGACTCTGCTGGGTTCTAGGTACAGCTATAATGTAGTTAGGGAAAGAGAATATTTTTCTCACCAGTGAGGCAGGTGGTACAACTGCTATGGCAAAAAAAAAAAAAAGAAAAAAAAATGGCACCTGTCCCAGAAAACAGGAGCAAACATGACAGAAGGGTAGTAACACAACAGTTGAAGGTTTCAAAACGTTCACACTCTTATGACGGATGAAGGGAAGAGAGAAGCAGAAAGAATGGAGCTGCATGCTTCCAATCATGGCAAACCACCCAGGAACAGGCATTCAAAGGCAGGTCTAGTTAAGCCATGAATGAATGTCACTAACACAGCTCTGGTGGCTGTTCTACAGGCAGAGGGCATTTTGGAGTCCTGAACCGTTGAATATTCTGAGTTTCAGAATGGTCTCTTCTATTATGGCCTGATACTTCTTTGCCTTGAATAGACAGGAGATACCATATTTTGATTTCTTTCCTTGCCATGAAACCATGACCAGATTCACCCAAGCCACAGGATCTGCCAGGATAAAAGTGGTGCTTTATCCGAAGAAACCTTGGTCACAGAATTTTGTCTGAAGGTGTCTGTTATCCCAGGAATCACATTTTTAGCCCTTTGGGGATAGGAGGGAGTTCCCATCCTGTGGCTCGAGGGCTCCCTTGCATCTGCAGTCATGTTGAGGTGATGGGATTTTGACAACTTCTCTCCAGAGTGTTTTCATCTCTGAAACCTTGTTGGTGTGATAACATTAATCAGCACTTTGGTGGAAATAGTGCTTTTGGAGATGAACATTGTAATCAGGATGAAGAGCCACTGATGTGTATTGCTGAAATTAGAGACTCTAAATTCAGCAAAATTGCTTTCACTGAGAAAATGTATTTGGATCCAAAGTCACCGTTATCCACTAGCTCCATGCTAGCTTGACAAAGCCGGGCATGCTCGAGGTGGTACCTCTGTGGGAGCCCCAGCAGAGGTGGTCCTCACACCTCACATTTTCCCAGTCTTACTTTCCTCAGTGTGTCAGTGGCCTCCCTCTTATGCTGTCACCTGTCCAGACACTTGCAGAGAGCACCTTTGGCTCCTAGAAAGAAGGCAGTCTAGAAAGAGAAAACCTGGCCCGTGCCTGTGCTGGAGGTACTGGCAACTTCCCGCTGCCTATTGCAGCACCCCTCATTCCAGATCCTGAGGCTGTTGAAGAGACTCAAAATTTCTCCCTGGTGTTGTCAACCTTGCATGGTTCGTGGTCGTACCAGGGCTCTCACTGACCTGCAGTGTAGGTAGAGATGTCTAGGGGTGGCACTCCTGGTGCCCTTGAGACAAGAGATACCGTGGGCATATGCTCCATTGACTTGCTATACAGTCTCTTATGTCTACCCAAGATGCAGGCTATTAACTCATCAGTGGAGGAAAAGGCTTTTCCTAAGGCAGCTGAAGTCCTCCTTCCATCTCTGACAGCCTCTCCACGTTTGTCCCTCTCTGTTTATGGTGCCCAGTGTTTCCTTGCCTCGTTTCTTTGTAGGCAAGTGTGTCTTACTATAGAATAGCAGCCATGCCACATGCTCCTGCTCGTCATCCCCTTGAACTCTCTGGCTTGCTTAACTGCTCTGCTGGCCCTTCCCCACACATCCCATCCGTCTTGTGACCCACTCCGGTTCAGGGATGGGTAGTGGGAGATGTCCTCCTGGTTCTGTTCATCTGCCTTCCACCTCGTTCCAAAAAACATCCCAATTTGGTGTGCTGGTGACTCACAGCCTCTGAGTAACACGAGTCCATGCACGTGTTTGAAGCCAAAGGGCAAAGCTGAAATCACCTGTCAGTGCTTTCTTTCTGAGGCTGAGAAGGTCTTATGGTGGAAGGGATTGCCTCTATTTACCCTCTGGCAGCTTGGTGCTCCAGACTCTCCTGGGTATGTGTAAGCCTTGCTGAAGGCAGCAACTCCTGCTATAGGGACCGAAGAAGGGCAGCTCTTTGCACCTCCCCATTGCAAGAGTACAAACCCAAGAACATAAATATTCAAAGCCAAAGGGTAACGCGAGGGCGTGATGTCAGTGTTAGTGTGACTACAACTGGATAACTTGTGCATGAATACGGCTAAATATAAAAGAAATATCTATTTGTTCATAAACCTGTCAAGGTGAAATGTTTCAGAAGTATTTCATGGCCTGTGAAACTGAAATACAAAGCCTGAAAGTATCACTCCCCACCAAAAGGTGTGAAATGGCTCACACTGGCAGTGCTGGGCCCATGAAGCTGGAAGTGCACAGCTCTGGGGCATCCCAAGCTTCTCTTTCCCTACCTTTAGGCTCCATGAGTATCTTCCTTCTTTACCACCTTTCTGGGAAGAGAGAGAAAAGAAGAGGAGAAAACAGAAGATCTTACTGCTGGGTGTTACTGCTTGTACTTCACCCATTGCCACTTAATGCTGTTAATGCAGTTCATACAACAGAGGACAGATTTAATATGCAATTAAAATAATTACTAGGTAATCATAAATAATTTTCTGTGTGTTGTCAGGGGTCTGAAAGCAAGCTCCAGGCTGGAAGAGCAGCAGACCTACATGTCATGCCCCATCAATTATTACATGTCCTAATTTTTTTGTCTTCCTCAAGACTATCTGCCCAAAATAACAGAATTACAGAATCATGGAATGGTTGGGGTTGGAAGGGATCTTAAAAGATCATCCAGTTCCAACACCTCTGCCATGGGCAGGGACACCTTGCTCTAGGCCACATTGCTCAAAGCCCTGTCCAACCTGGCAGGAACACTTCCAGGGATGGTGCATCCACAACTTCTTTCTACAATGTCTTCCTTATATTTAACCTAAATCTACCCCCTGTTTGCTTCACTCTCAGAAGAGAGCTGATTTTGCCTGCTGCTTCTGTTTGTACTGTCAGAAACACGCACCAGGCATTTTTTTTCCTGTGAGTTGATTAAATGGTGGCCTCTGGGTCCTCAGAAATTAAAGACCTGCCTGAACCTGGGTGAGGAAATGGCTCCTTCCCAGTTGCCATGATCCATGTATTTGTGGGTGGGAAGACGTTGCTCGAGAGAGGACATTTCAGGAACAGCTCAGTCATCAAAGGCAAGTCTGATCTTCCCACTAGTGCTCATGAGGAATAATACCCAGAGGACCTTCAGCATGTGAGGTACAGCACTGGCCTCCACCAAATTAGCAGTGTCCCCAACATCCCTGCTCTTCCTGAGGCACAGGAAAGGGGGTGATGACAGCAGCCAGAGGAATATAGCAATATGTGCTAGGAAATCTGCTTTCCCATGGGGGTGTTCAAACATGGGCATGGAATCCCAAGAGAGGCTGTAGGGTCTCCCCACTTGGAACCTTCAAACCTCAGCTGGACATGTCCCTGAACAACCTCATCTGAGCCTGACCACAATCCCTTCCCACCTCAATTATTCTGTGATTCTCTGTATTTCCAAGATCCAAAGGTTCGATGGAGGCAGCTTTCTGGAACTGATGGCTGTTGATTGCCCACCAGGAGGCCCCAAGCAGAGAGCCAAGAGCTTCTGTCATGGGAGTGGGCTGGCTGCAGATTTACCCCCAGACATCCTAACCTTTGCTCTGTGTTTTGTCTTCTGCTAATTAAATATTCGGAACTGGAAGGCTGTGGAGACAGAGATTGATCATTCGATACTTCAGCTGTGATTATTATGAATTCATTTATTTAAACCAATTTGGAATTTATTTTTCTTGCTTTTGAAGGCTGCCTTTGGATGGTTTAATAACATTACTTCTAGTGACTGCACAAATAAATATCTGACAGCTCTAGTTTAACGAAGTTTCATCTGTATGGATATTTTCTGATGTCTAATAATAAATACATCCTTGTTAGAAATATATGATCTATAAATCAAAATTTCCAAGGTCTTCGATTAATCTTTGTGAGTGGTGTGAGGAAGATTGCTTTCAACCTGTCACGAGCTATCCCTGGTCTGGGCTCTAGTAGCAGCCACTCGCACTGAGGTCACAAGTCAGTTTCTATTCAATCCCTTTTGTTTTCATTTCCCCATAACTTTCTGAGACATTCATCTCTGGGGCTAAAATTTTCCATGCTGAGCCTCTGCCTGAGGAAGGTTTTAGACAGCTGTATTTTGGGAGGAAGGGCAGTAAGAGGCATTATTTCGCCCTCCCTCCTCTGGCAAGGGCAGTGGGATAACATTCGCAAAGTGGCATGAAAGTTCTCCTTCTCTCCAAGGAGATGGATACAACCCACAACTGGAAGTAGCTGGCTGAGGCAGGCTTATAAGCACATGAAAAATATTTCATCAACTCAAAGGAGTTGCATGAGAAGCAGTTTGGTATAGCCCTAGACCAGGACTCCAATGCTCCACAGGCAAACCCCATTCTCATTTGTGGGTTGCTCCACTCCTCAGGCATCATCCTCAGGACTGGGATAGGGCAGGGGACTGGGACATCTCCAAGAGAGCATAAATGTTTCAGAAAAATGCCTGGACCTCCCTGGTACTAACAGGTTTTCTGTTTTACCATGGACCATGAGTATCCATGCCAAAAATGTTTTAACTGGGGCGTTTGGACCAATGAGTTCTTGTTCAAGTGTGCTGCCCTCCCTACCCGTGGGTCAGTCATTTCCACTAGTGAAGGTGATGCTAATTAACAAAAGCTCTTTGTAAAAGTTAGCCCTTGGTTTAGAACTGACCCATCTTACCTGCCGAGAGCATTAATTTCTCCAGAACCATTTACAACTTTTGGGGGTTTTTTTGGTTTTTTTTTGTTTTTTTTTTTTTGGGGTGGGTTTGTTTGTTTGGGTTTGTTTGTTTGTTTGTTTCTGACCTTATTTTTGTGCTATGCTCTGAAAAACCTGGTTCGACCTGGACAATCCTGTCTGGCAGACAAGGCATCATTGCACATACCCTTGCTCTTTTCTGGCAAAACAGTTGCAGTTTGATGTTTGTCTCCTGGCCTGTGTGATCCCCACAATTAGCCCTGATTAACAGTCCTGCTGTGCCACGGCCTCCTTTATGTCACCTCCTGGCTTGGAGGAGATTAAATAGCACAAGCAGCTGAGGAGGCACAAATGTGTGCCGAAGAAGGAAATTGGGAAGAATTAGCTTGTATTGTTTATTAGGTACAGTGACACACTGAGGCCTGTGTGAAAAAATCTAGAACGGCTGGCTTTTGGATAATATCAGCCATTTTAAGGCTATCTTTTTGCAGAGTTCAGTGGCCTGTTTTAATTCTTGATGGTCTGTTGGGTAGAGGCCATTTGCTACTTGGTTTTATAAGAATCAGGTGGTTGGTGCAGGTGGACTCCTGGATATGCCAGTGGGAAGGTATTTGAGATGGTTCTAGTCCAGTGGGTGCCTTAGTGAGTAGTTCAATCACATTATATGAAGTACACGTGATTCCTGATGAGTTTATTTCTGTCATTCATGGATACCTCTAGAGGGCAAGAACTGCATCAGATCCACCTGCAGCCCACTGCATTATGGACCTGATGACCAGCCTTCTTTTAGGGAGACCTCATGATTCAGTGATGTGGAGTCAGGTGGGGTTAGGGGGTAGGTTTCAAAACACCTCCAGTGGTGACCAGCACATTTATGACCATGGGGACAGTCCTCCCAGAAACAAGAGTGACCACATAGCATGTTTTCTTCTGCAACATAAGGTTTGCCAGCTCAGATTAGATGTGGTATCTTCCAATATAGATTTAGTAAGACAATTAAAAAATTCGCATAAATCCTTGCACTTTTTTGCAAGGGAATTATGCTTTGAGCGAAACTCTGGCTTTCACTCAAATTGTAGCTTGGTCTTCTAGATTAAACGTGTCTTTTCAAGCCCCTATAATCGTTCTTAATGGTCTAAGCTCTTAAGGTTGCTGGAAGTAAAAGGATTCTGATTTTAACATATCCAAGTAATTTTATGTCTGTGCTTCCAATCTATGTGGAAGCAGTGACAGATTCTTAATAATTTCATCTCCTTTGCAGAGCTAAACTGCAGCGTGATCCTGCTAAGGTTTCCTCTCAGCCTGGAACTGAGTCAGCTGGTGCTATGATAAGCATGGGACCAGCCGGTGTTCTGTTGGCGTCAGCTGGGGTGTCTCTACAGAACGAACATATGTTCTCCAGTGCAGCCCCTTCATTTGCTGTTCCCTTATCAACTTTTATGGTATGATTTTTTTTTTGCCCCTGCCTAAATTAAGAACTTTCACTTTTTTTTTTTTTTTATTTTTTTAATTTTATTTTTGAGAGGTTTTTTAATTTTCCCTTCTCTGTGGGGGCAGGGAAGGGCAGCTGCTGGGTGACAGAAGTGTTCATTGACTGAACTGATGAGATTTTTCATGTTCCGCCTAAGAAGAAAATTGCAATAAAGACATTAGTAACTTGAGCAACGTTCTGAAAGATCTTAGTGATTGTCAGGTTGTTAAATTCGCTATATGGTAAAGAGGGAGGAAAACTAGACTGAGTTACATTAGGCTGGTGAATAAATCTCTAAAGGCTGCAGAGTCCTAAAAGGGTTCTGCAAACTTGGTGGTGACACTGGGTGTTGCAGGGGACTGCATCTGCCAAGAACATTAGTAAGAAATCATGATAAAGAAAGAAGTTAGGGGGGACATAGAAATAAGAAGTGAATCTGTGTGGGAAAGCATATTAATAAATGTTTTAAAAGGTAAAGGAGGAATAAATGCTTCTTTTCTCCATAGAGAGAGCTTGCCTATGGAATCTGATCCGTGGGATCTAGGAGAATATGGCCAAGCTTGATGATGATACAGACCCTTTTCTGGATGATCCAAACTGAATTAAGAGCTTCAGAATCAACTTGCAAATAAAATTCACTTTATTTAACTGAAAAATTGTTTGTGCGTGTGCGGGGGAGCCTTCAATATGCTTATATGTTGTTTTTCTCTAAATTATCATGTACCATTTACAAAGAGGATCTGAGGATTTGAGAGACTGCTGAAAACATCAATTTGCAGCTCAGCATGGTCAAAAAGGAAAATGGGATGTGAGTAACTGTTACGAAAGATACCCAGAGAAAACTGGACAACATTGTTATCCTGCTGCATAAACCCCACGCGTGCCTCAGACTTGCACATGGCATGAAGTTTTGTGCCCCCTGTCTCAGAGAATATCATGGAAGTAATGAAGAGATAGGAGAAAGGGGTCTGCAAACCAAGGTATGGGTGAATGTTCTTTAAGAAGAATTTAAATACAAGTGGGAAGAAAACAACT
This sequence comes from Grallaria varia, assembly GCA_013396735.1. NCBI lineage: Eukaryota > Metazoa > Chordata > Aves > Passeriformes > Formicariidae > Grallaria > Grallaria varia. The sequence continues at coordinate 533,695 of VWZG01002110.1, forward strand.
GAAAGGGCTGTGATTGGGTCCTTCATATTCATGGGTAAGAGTGAGAGCAGAGAAACAGTTGCTGCTGCTTCTTATCACTGAAAAATATTCCAAGATTTTTTAAAAGGAATATTAAGAGACTGAAGAAGGACTCTTTTGCTTAGAACCCTCGTTGCATAGCAAAGCTGTGGAGCTCCCTGCCAGAAGATGCTGCACAAAATAAAAATCTAAATGAGAGAAAGCTTAAAAAAAATAATTAGAAAACTTTCCCGTAGTTGGTCTGTCAATGGCTGTTTAACAGGATGATAGTTCCTATGTCAGCTAATGCACTGGGCGAATACAGCAAGGAGTGGGTGTTTGTGTGGTGTCTCCCCTGGAATCTGTACCCAGCAGCATGTGACAGTGAGGACAGAAGTATAATGACTCTGTCTGGTCTATATATCTGCTCAAAGAATAACTTTTTGCCCTCTGTACTTTCCCTCCTGCTGTTAAGTTTCCAGGCTGTTCACAGAGGGGCTGTGCCACAGTGTGAATTTACAGAAATTAAGCATGGAGAACTCTGTTTTGGTTGGACTCTCCGTTTTAATTCCCCCAGAGAATAATGACAATGTAGCATACAGGGACAGGTGACAATCAGCTTTTGCAGTATATTTGAGATGATAAATCTATTTTGTTCTACATAATCTCCAGAGCCCAAGTACAAGGTGTCTTGCAATCAGCATTTTCCACATGTCTCTGAATGACTTGGAACAAGAACGCGAAATGTGATTTAACAGTTTCAATGCTTGTCCTCCAAAGTGGTGGCATTTTGGTGGCATGGCATCCCATCCCGTATATTTTCTTCCCGAGCCTGGGTATCTTTTAGCGCGAAAGCACTTTGCACATTTTGAGTTACTCTAGCAGTGACTGCTTTCACTGCGAGAGTGAAAGTGTGAAAATTTCTTTTTATTTCTACCACTTGCTAATCCTGTTTTGGCTGGTGCAGCCCCTGCAAAGAGCTCTCTCCATGGGATGTGTTACTCGGAAATGATCCGTACTATTGCTGAGATTTGGGAAGTGCTTTGATTTGTTTTATGAACTGCTTCACTTGCAAAGAAAACCTGGTGAGCATTTGCTGTTTGCCCATTTGGTGGAGAGGGGAAAAAACTTACAGTGTTTGTTTTATCCCTCTGCTTGATGTGGGCAATTTTGCCTTTGTATATTTACCAGACTTTGACAAGGTGGTATTTCTCGGTACGAGCTGAACTCCCATGGCTCAGCATCAAGGATGCCTGTTGAGGAATACACCTGGTCCAGGTAGCTCTGCTTGAGAGCTGTAGATTGAGATGCAGATTGAAATGCAGATTGAGCTCTGGGTGGCAGCCGAGACAAGAGACAACCAGAGACAACCGAGACAACCTTTGGGATAACCAAAGGCACGAAGATAGGTGATGGCCAGGTGAAGGAACACTGAGAGACACAGCAGGAGCAGGGAACTGCTGACCTGTTGGATAACAAAGGAGACAGGTGATGGCAGAGAGGTGGATGGACACAGAGAGGAGAGAAGGAACGGAGGAGGGCTGAGGAGGAAGAGTGAGACTGGCGTGCAGGTTAGACCGTGAGGATTTAAAAACCTAGAGGTTCCTTTGTTGGGGGTCCTTCTCAGAGGCACCAGCTCGGTTTCTGTGTTACTGCTCCGTGAATAAATGACTTTATGGAACGAGACATCTGAGAGTCTGCTGAGGGAAACCTGGTGTCGAATGGGTAAGGAAACCCGATCTGACTGCATGTGCAGGGTGCCAGGTGTGACACCTGTGGGTCTGCTGTGAAGGGGCTCCAGACCTGGCAGAAAAAGTTCCTGGCTTTGGGAGTGTGACCGCCAGAGTCTCGTTAATGGTGAGACTGGGAGGAAGTTTCCTTAAAAATGCCTCCCACACTGTCCCCGCTCTTCGTGGTGGGTGGCAGATGAGCCAGGGTGCACACAGAGACTGAGTGAGTTATTTGACTGTTTAAAGAGAAAACTGGGAGCAGGAGGGAGCTGGCCGGTGAGCTCCCAAATGAACCACACTGGAGTTTCTGTACCATTCAGTGATGGCACCAAATAGCTGCTTCAAAACGAGGGTTGAGTCTGAAACTGGACTCCAGCAACTTCTCCAGTCTGGGAGAAGCCGGGTTTGGGAGAGGGCTTTCAAAAGATGAGGACTCTGAGGGAAGCAATTAGCCTTTTGATCCCTTGGATGGGCAGCAGTTAAAATCAGACTGCTTGGTGCTTTCTGCTTCCAGGCTGTCCCTGACTGTTTGTGGTTTAGGGAATTTGGCCTCAGTTTCTTCACGTTATCTGTCATCTTCTTGATGAGTGATCAAAGTCAAACAGCACAGTGTTGCTCTGTCAGGGAAGAGTTCAGTCCTGTTTCTGGAACAAGACAGACAGTGGTAGTGGCTTGCCCAAGCCTGGCCTGGCAACGAGCTGCTCTTTGTAGCACAAGCAGGACAGTTTAAGGGTCTTTCCCATCTCTTTTCCTCCTGTGTGCTGTGTGCTGGCTGCTTAGAACCACAGCCACAGATGTGTGCACTCCAAACTGCACGGTCGGTTTGGGTGGCAGAGCAGCACATCTTGGCACTGACCATGGGCAGGGATATTGGCAGCGGGGGCGACAAATCCTTGGCAGAACCCCAGGGAAAGGGAGACTGTACTGCAGATGGCTGGGGGGGGGATAGAGATGGGGGGATAGGCTGAGAAAGGTCTGGCTTTGAGGGGAGAGAATGCTGGGGAAATGGCATTTGGGTAGAGGAAGAGACTGGGTGACCCAGGCTAGCTGGGAGGGAGGTGAGGATGGGTTGACAAAAGGGAATGAATCAAAGTATCACAGACAGAAATCAAATAAGAAGAGACAAGGCGTATGAGCCTGAGCCACTTCAAATGTGTTTTTTCTCCCTGTAAACCTGGAAGGGAAGCCCTAATCCCTGTTTCATTCTCTGGAGTCGAATGCCTCTTGCAGCTTTCATTTGGTAAAAAGGGAATATCACCTTGGTGGTGTGGTGAGAACAGGTGTATTTATGTGACAAAATAAATGTTTTATTTCAAAAAAAATATATGACACACACAGGAGATGGTAACTTAATGATGGACAGACTTGCAGATTCATTTCTGGGGCCTTTTTTATTTGTAGTTTGAGCAGGGAGAGATGCTAAGGGTCCTAGCACTTCTTTCCACTAGCTGTGTTAGAAATTGAACTTAGAAGATGCTCTAGATATAAGAAAGGTTAAACACTTTTAGACTATCTACGTATCTCTTATCTTCATGGTACACTAATTTATTATCAAGTCCTGTATCTGGAGACAGAGGAACAAATTGTGCTGTTTCTGCTTCTCTATTGACAGACTCTGATCTCTGTCTGGTAGCTGTTCCATATGGCTTATTACTTTTACTACTTCTTCATATTAATAACATCCTTGCCTTTCTGACATATATTTCTTATGAGAGCTATCAATTGCTCTTACCCTCATCAGCAAAGAAGTCTGGCCAACGTGTTTATGCACCGGATCAGATGCCAGCTCTCCAGCAAAATGAAACTGAAGTTACCACAGCTGGTGTCTCAATCTGCTGACGCTGCATTCCCTTGGGAACAAACTGATTTACTCGCTATAGACTAAGTGATGCAGAGAGGTGAGCCCAGGTCAGGAAACGTCCAGGAGAGGACCAAAGCACGATGCTGGGTGGTAGGGAGAAAAAAAACCCCCAAACTTGGAATGAGAGCACAAATTCCCCAGCACAAAGGAAAGGATTCCTTGGCTTCCCTTTGGAGGTAACAGATTAAATGTACCCAAGGACAAAGACAATCACTCCAAGACACGTTTGGATTTTAGGCTGCTCTCACACCTTGTTAATGGTCTAGGACTCTTTCTAGCCATGATTTGTGAAATCTTTGCGGACATAATTCTCACAGACTTTCTTTACAGTACAGCAATTACGGTGATTGATACGGGCAAATGTGATCTTGAAAGAGCAATAAGGAGATAATACAGCTCGATCCTAAAGCAAATGCATTTTGAAAATCAATTTTTGAAATGAAAACTGCAAGAAGAATCATGCAAATGTGTGTGTCTTTGTGCCTGACTCCTTCAGTTTTGTCTGGCTTTTGTCCTGCAAAACTTTCAGCAGTGACCTCAACCACACTGATGGGGATTATTACTCCCTCAGAAGGCTACACTGTGACAAATGGGCTTACCTGCTTATACCAAAAGACTGGAAGTTAAGGTGTGTTTTGCTGTATAACATTTTTTAGAGGAAGAGAAATTGTGCTGGAACATGTTTACCCGTATCAAAGAGGAAAATGTGAATCCCTTACAGTTCACACAGAAAAACCCACTAAAAAATTCTGTAAGTGAAAGAGTAGAGAACAAATACTTGGGAGATAGAAAAAGAAATGGGCAGAGAGAGCTTGAACTGCGGGTCTGGCCCAGCAAACAAGTTTGCAAACATTTTCCAAGTATTCACTCGGCTCTGTAAACAAAATACGTGACTAGTTCTTTGTAAGTCCTTGTTAGCAGGGCACTGATCTGTAGCAATATTCTCATTTATCACCAGCTTCCCTCCGAACCTCATTACCCCTGAGAGCCACCTAACCTCGGGCTGCTTTTCCTACAGCTGCGAGTTACACGAGAAGGAATTCGGCGCTTTTTTACTGATATTTGTGCGAGATGAAATCATCATCACAAATGCCAAGCTCTTCCCTTTTCCTGGAGCTCCTGACAGCTCCTGCTGTACAGGCTGCACTCCCCTCTGCTGGAGGGAAGCTCGGCGGGCGAGGTGCCTTGGGCTGCAGGGAGAAGACAGAAACCACGCTCTTTCTTCAGCCAGGCAGGTTTTCCTTCCACCGACTGGTGAAAAGTTCAGCCGGAGGTGAAAGATGTTGTGTCCTGTCCCTGCCAATGCATGGGGACGGTTTAATGGCTGTGTTATTCTGGCACGGATTTCTTCATCCTGTTACTGTCGGATTTTACTCTCAAATCCTACATTTAACCTGGTGCTTTGTCATGCTGCTGTCTCTGAACACAGATGTACATCTTGTGTGAGCTAGCTGGAGTATTTCCCAGATCTATACCTTTTTGGTAAACTTACTAGATTTTTCTTGTTAGTATGCATTATTTTAGCTTTATCCAAGTCATGGAAAGAAAGTTTCGTATGGATTTCACCTCCTCAATGCATCTGGTTTGGAGTTGCGGTGCTCCAGGATCTGAACAAGTATGAATAAGTGGCAAGAGAAGATGGAGGCATACGCAGGAAACGGGAGCACTTCTTTCATTCTAAATTCTCAAAAAACTCATGTCTACTTCAGGAAAAAGTAATGCAACGTGGGCCACCAAAATTTACCCTGATACCGAATAGTGGGCTCTCTCTGACTCCAGCAAGACATGCCAGGTAGTTTTGAAGGTGCCAAACACTGTAGGTTTGCCTGTTACTCTGACTGTACAAACTACAACTGCCAGGCTGTGGGGCGGGGAGGAACAAAAGGGATAAGAAAAAAGGTCATCATCAGTTTCTCTTGGCAAAAGCACGTTTAGCCTAATGGAAGAAAGAGCATGTTAGTACCCAGTGTCTTCTGGTGATGGTACCTCTGGCCAGTAAGGGTGGGGACCACTTCACACAGCCTGTCTTTCCTGATGCATCCAGGTTTGTAGGAGCATCCATTGCAGTTGCTGATTCATCATTCACTGTGTCCACAGTTTCTGCTTCCGTGATTGCAGCTGATCACTGAATATCTGAGCATGGCTGGAATTCCTGAGCAGGGACTGATGCTAAAGGAGAAGAGGTGAAGTTGTACCTGCTTGCGCTAAAGGCAAGGGCTTGTAGGACAAGGGGGAACGACTTTAAACTGAAAGAAAGCAGGTTTAGATTAGATGTTAGGAAGAAAATTCTTCCCTGTGAGGGTGATGAGACGCTGGAACAGGTTGCTCAGAGCAGCTGAGCCCCATCCCTAGTGGTGTGCCTAACCAGCTTGGACAGGGCTTTGAGCAAGAAGATCTAGTGCAAAGTGTCCCTGCCCATGGCAGGGAGGTTGGAACTACACTATCTTTAAGGTCCTTTCCAACCCAAACCATGCTATGGTTCTGTGGTTCTATAAAGCTACACTTTCTTTTGATTCAGACCACAAAGCTCTATCCTCTTTCCGGTGGGATAAAAAGGAAAAGTCACAGTAGGACCAGTGTATTTGGGATTTGTCACTGGAAAGAGGATAATGTGGCCTTAACAATCAGGTTTCTTGCTATTGTGTGGACAGTTCTAACCACTGAATTTATTTGAATAATAGTGGTTTTCATTAATGGTGTGCCAAACTCGGAAAGCAAACTGCTCTGGAACCTGTTCTCCTTTGATCACCCCTCTGAGTTCAGGTGTTAGAAGGGACAGACAAAACAAAAAGGAAAATGGTGTCTTTTCACCCATGTGTTATGTCCAAATGTGACACTGGAAGTTCTTGGAGCTTTCCTTATTGCACAGCAAAAACTCTGCGGCATTGAAATAATTACTAAGGCATTTCTTTAACCCATGTTTTCATTCTGGTGCTGGAAGTTCACTTGACACATTACCTTGGAATATTGCCATTGCTTTACTGAAAACTGGATTGGACACTAATTCCTTAATATCCACTTCTATAATCTTAAATAATCGTAGAAATTGAGAAATGGGATCATTATGCGGCTAATTACATATGAATCAGCACTTTTTACAAGGTCAGTGATTTACAGGCTGTGATTTATCAGAGCCCTTTAACTTCCTGTTCTGCTTAGTTGCACTGTATTAGTGAGGAATCACTTGAGAAATTCCTGCATTCAAACAAATCAACGGGGAAAAGCAGGGAGAGAAGAAAACAGTAATGACTGGATATTTTCAAAACTTGACTGGCCAAAGGCTCGATCAACCAATCTGGTTTGAAATTTCCCTGCTTTGAGCAGAGAATTGGCTTGAAGCTGAGTCACTCAATGATTCTGCAAATTTTCATAAATAACTTCTGAAGTTGGAGTTGATTTTCTTTTTTTTCCCCTGAACCGTCTTTTATAGCCTTTGGATAGGAGAAGGATTGAAAAAGAAGGTCAAGAGTTGCCTTAGACAGTCAGGTTAAGCTCTGGTTCTCGGCTGGAGAAATCATTAACCTGGATATGATGCACGTAATTCCACTTCTTCAGTGAAAGGGAATATGGACCTCTGGCCATGAAGGCCAGTGCGAAATCCATGGTTGGGATGCAAACAGCAGTACTCCTGTGTCTAAATGATCCACAGATCTTGCAAATCAAGAATATCCCAACCTTACTAGCAAACCTTAATTAGCTGTAGGTCATCAGATTCACACTGATAGCGGAGTTATCAAAGCTAAGTTTAAGCTGGTTCCTAAGAAAGAAGTAATATTGGGCAATCTAACATAGGAAAAGAAATGTACCCATAAACATCCATGTACATAAAGTTTGATTTGGACATCAAAAGGATTCCTTTGTAAACACCCTACAAATATATCTTAGTTGTTCTTAATACCTGTTGGAGGTTGCACAGGGATTCTGTAAAACGCCTCATCCCAAGGGGTGCGTGCTACACAGAGTGTGGGTTTGCTATTCTTTCAGCCTTTTCCCTTCTAAATGCTCCCAAAGCCTACATAGTTTTGAAGTCTGTCTACAAGAAGGAAAGGCTGAGCTGAATTGGTTTTTTGGTGGCACTAATGTCTTTAATGGGCTTACCTGAGCAGGTGCAGTAGCTCACCAGCACACCAAAGCACCTTTACTTGTCTAATTTACTTCTTAGGATTTTCAGTCTTATTTTTACGTAAAGTTATGGTCTCTAAATACAATGTAATGTTGGAAGTCTTACATGAGATGGAAAGACAAAGGATGTGCTCCAAGGATTTAAAGCAGTGAGTATTCACTGAAGTCAGTGTGGAGCCATCTACACAGTCCACAGGGCTGTGCCAGGGCAGTAAAAGAAACACTGATGAGGGGAACTGAGGCAGCCTGTAACACCCTGTTACTCTTATAACAAGATGCATTGTCTTGAAGAAGTTCAGAAGGAGTTCACTTAGAACTTTGGGGGGCTCCAGACAGAGAAGACCATTGAGGAGCCCCAGTGAAGACCCTCAGAGACCTTGTGAGGAAATGCGTACATGCTGGTAAGTGTTGAGAAATGTCATGAATAAGTAACAGGAAAGCAGGGAATGAAAAATGAATAATCATGTAATGCAGAAATATAAACTGTAGTGAAGATACCTCGGTGTGCATTTTAGAGAAACCATGACCCACGGACCCGGTGCCGATTAAAGAATGTCTGATTTCTAAAACTCACAAACTGAGGGGTTTCCTTTAAGTGCTGCTTTTAGACAACAATTGAATGAACAAAAGCACAACTTTTTCAAAACAGTCAATCCCAAATAAAGTCAGATTTCAAACCTTCCTGTCTAAAACTGAGCACTTCTCTAATCTGCTTGAAAACTGGAGCTTGTTCCCCATAACGAAAGAAGGACTTTCAAATTATTGAATAATCTGGATTGGTTTATTTATTTCCTCCTGTCATTTTAAAGGGCTCAAAGTAGGCTTGTTTTGTGAATTCTTTTCTTCTTCTTCTTGTTCTTTTTTTTTTGGTTTTTTTTTTAGCACCCTTCTTGAGATGCATTCTGGAAATACTTTACCTACTAAATATCAGTCTTATCTTTTTTATGGTATTTTGCAGGGCATTTTCACATAGCCTTCTCCAGCTCTTATGTACACAGCACACCATTTCCCAGAAGAGGAATGTGGGACACAATGGAGTGTCATGTCCTCAAATTCCTGTGTTCCTGCAGCCAATATGATTCTCTTGAATTTTGCCTAGGATCACTCAAGCAGTTCCCAAAATAAAATCTTGAAAGATTTTTGAAAGCCTTCCCTCCTATGCAGGAAGCTGCCTGTATCAAATAATCAGGTCTGGAAGAGAGCTTCAGATGTTGTGCCAAAACATGAAAATGTGTCACCATCTGCAATATCTGCACTTCCAACTCGATATCTGCAGTTCAGAAAGAACTGGTGCTGGTGTGGTCATAAGTCATGGAGTGGTGGATGCATGGCCCTTGGCTTCTGGGCCTGTTTCCTGATATGGCCTTGTAAAGGGTTACTTTGAGGAAGATGGCAAATCGAATTAATCCTATGAGGAAACCACATTTTGAGTGATCATTCACTTATTAAAGCAGAGCCAGTGTTTAACATTTCTTCAACACAGTATTAGAGGGAAGTGAATGAATTATTGAATGAACTATCTTCAAAAGTTCCCTAAGGCTTATATCATCTTGCACTTACCAAAAGCATGATGCCTGCTGTGCTCAGATAATCCATTTACAAAGCTTTTAAATATATTTAAGGGCAAGCTTAGTTGGTTTCCTATTTCCAATTAAACAAAGCATTGACTTCTTTTAGAAAAGCCTTTCAGAAGCACAAAATCTCATTGTTTAAAATAATTTTGGAAACTTGTTCCCAATTCCTAACAGCCCACTCTAGACTTTGAACTGGCTTTTTTTGTTTGTTTGTTTTTTTCTATAGTGTCATTTTGAATTAAGCTGGTTTATCTTCAGTTTTCCATCTCTGATTACCTCATGGTATTCAGAGTGGAGTAACAGTATACCCAGAAATCCTGTGACTCAGGATGTGCTGAAGTTGCTGATTGTTAGACAGTGTGTGGCGTGCAAAGGAAAGGCATTTTTTGTCATGTTTTGTATTCCCAGCAGTGCTGGAAGGAAGGACTGCTGGAGATCCAGAATCCAACCTCTTGCCACCAACACAAGACCAGATTGGCTGCAGCTTTGTCACAAGGGTGGTAAGTGTTTCCTTCTCTGGAAGTTTTCATTCTTTTTCTGCAGCTGCAGAATTTCAGGTTTGCTCTGAAACGAGTCAGCGCCAAAACTGACAACAAGATTTCACTCCAAATCTCCAACTGTGCGTCCAATCACCCTGCATATGCAATTTTAGGGACCAATGAGCTAGACAAGTTCTTTCTCCTTGATGAATTTGAAGTCAATTCTGTGACAGTGAGTGAAAAATGTTAGTGATTTCATTGATATTGGTGCAAAACATACAGCAAGCTTACTGCTTGCTCCTGTATTTTTGTTGAAGCTGGATGTGTTTTAAGCATAGCAAAATAAAGCGCCTTTTTTTTTTTTTTTTTTTTTTTTGTTTATTT
>VWZG01002110.1:543867-555511 GCA_013396735.1 Grallaria varia
TTTGGTCAATTCAGGCCTTTTCTTCCTTTTTGCCTTGTTATCACAGGTTATGTTGTAAGCATTTGAAAGTACAACATTTGAACTGCTTTGCTAGAAAGGTTGAAAATGTGGTCCTGGAAGTTAATCTCCAGCAGCTGTTGTGTTGTCCAATGGGAATTTTTGCCTTAGTGATAGTTCCACCTGAAGACGAGGAAAAACTTTACTGTGCAGTGACTGGAACAGACACCCAGAGAGGTGGTGGAGTCTCCCTCACTGGAGAAATGCAAGAACCATCTGGACACAATCCTGGGCCATGTGCTCTGGGATGGCCCAGAGGAGGTTGGACCAGATGACTCACTGTGCATCCCTTCCAGCCTGACCCACTCTCTGATCCTGTAACGCCCTGTGATGTTTTGCTGTTCCAGTGTGTTGTAGGGGCTCTGACTTATCCATGCTGCGGTGGAGGCAAGAAAACACCTTCTCCTTTTCACCATTGGGCTGCCTAATCATCCGGTGACCAGGTCTCTTGTGTCACCAGGCTACTTGCACAGGCTGGGACTGCTCTCTCGCAGCAAAGCGTCCTCTTATAGCACTGTGAGCAACACTGATAATAGAGCACGTAGAATTAAGCTTAAAAAAGGTAAATGTGACTTTTAAGAGGCTTTAAGTTATCTCAGTTCCTGATGGTAGTCACTAAATGACTCCATAACTAATAAATAATTTTTCCATCTACACTGAAAATAACCTAAATGGAATAATAAATCCCATGACACAAAAGTTGATTTTTTTTTTCCCTAGATATATTCTGCAGTCACTTCAGTTCTTGCTATGGCCCATTGAGTAGCACAGACATCCAATACAAAGAGCTTAGAGAAGTTTGCCTTGATTCAGGATTTTCATCTGCTGCAGAAGCTGGGAAATTAATCGGAATGGGTGTTCGCACTTCAGGACAAGCAGATCTGAGCTGACTGAGACACACAATGACAACTTCTAATTTGTAAAGGGCAACCTTCAGCTAACTGTGGTTTCTGGTTCCTCAGCTGAGCAGCCCAATCTGATTGTCACAGATTCTGTTTAATATTGTGCTCCTGGGAATGGTGGAGAAATAGGGGGCTGAAACGGTGCCTCATACACACGTGTTTTTCAGTGCTTTTGGGCACTGTTGCAATTTGATTCCTAAAGGAGTAGGATTAATGAGTCCTGAAGGTGATCAGGATCAGAAACATCTCTGGGAAAGTCTCCAAGACCTCTGCTCATTCTGGAAACATCCATGTTAGTGTGATGGGTCCTCAGCTCTCTCAGTCTCTGGTTCTGCTTGTGAACACACAGGTTTGCGAGTCCTGAAGATGCTGTCAGTGAGGACTTTGCAAAACTCTGGGAGCGTTGGCATTGCAGTCACCAAAGATCCTGAGGTGAAAGAGCAAAGAGAAGGGATCTCCACAAGGCTGGATTGATTCGCTGATGGGGAAAGGGTGAGTCTTCTGATGTCATGTTGACTGTGTTGTCGGGAACCAGAAAAGGTGTCTGCACCTTCAGAGGGAGAAGGTGGAAAGAAGTGTATGGGAGGTCATGTGGATACCTTTGAACATAGGAAGTCTCACCACGCAGGATACTACGAGCTCACATCAGGTTCCCGAGTGAATACAACCGGAATCAGAAACCCTGTTCAAGCAGAAAAACCTGCTGAGCTGGTACAAAAGAGCATAATTTATTATACTCTGACTGGATGAACCATTCAAATTGCCTTCCTTTTGGAATTCAGAAGATCTTTGTTTAATATGAAGTTGCAGTATGAAACCAGTCTCAATGTTTTATTACTAGTTTTTTGCTCTCCATTTAGCTTTCAGATATCAGACTTTGCCTTTGGTTGAAGACTTGATAAGTTTAGCTGGAAACCAGACCTTTTATTGCAAAGCATCATTTAACTGAAGACTCAATTTTTCAGTTCAAATCACTTGACTGTGTCGAGGTAGGCACCTCTGATATCCCACTATGCCTGTTTCATTTGTGACCCAGGGGGTTCCTCAGTGGGCTGAATATCTTCTGAGTCATTCGCATCTCGTTGAGCTTCGCAAAGCCAATCAGAAGTACCCACAGAGATTCTGCAAATTATTTGAATCACTCTGAAGACCAAAGACGCTCTGAAAACTCCCTGCCAGCTTTGGGGTACTTAGCAATGTTAATTGAAAGCTAAACCACCACTCTTGCTCAAGGTGTGTTTATACCATTTTTCCGGAAGATTTTTGAGTTGTAATTTGAAAGTGTAAGGAAGGCAGTGCTAACAGTGATGCAGGGACAACAAAACTCTCATGGCAAACAGCTCCAAAAGTGCAAATTAATCTGAGCAGCAGGGGTGGTGAGGCAGAAATTTTAAATGTGTTTGCAAGCCTTCTTCAATGGCACTTGGGAATGGAACATCCATACCGCAGTAGGGAAATGAGTGCTGGGAGGCCTGTTGATAACAGCCATTTCTCAGGATGATCTTCATCTACACTGTCTGGAAAATGGGGGTGAGATGGTGTTACGAGTCCTCTTTTACAAGCTGTCAAAGCTGGTGTCCCTCAGGGGTTTTCAGAGGGTGAGGCACAGCAATGTTAATGTGAGACCAGGCATCCGGGTCCATGTATTTTTAACATCCCACATTTCACACATTTTCCCTCCTATTCATCATGTTCTGGGTCTGCTCTTGCCCACCTAGATGTGCATCCCTACAGTCCCTGCTTCTCCATCTCTTTCTGGTTGTTGGTCCGACTGAGGTCCTGTCCTGCTAGTTTGACCTGTCACAGATATTCCATACGATGGGCAAAATCCCACCTCTCCTGAAGGCAGATTGTTCTTCTGTTGGCCTTAATGCTGTCAGTGTTTAACCTGAGGGCTATCTCTAGGGGACTTTTCCATTAAGTAGCTGGTGGGACCCAAGTAATGGAAGAGAGCGTCGCCGGTCCCAAGTGGGAGTCGGGCTACAGACCTCCAGCAGTCTCTCCCCACCTTGGGCTGCAACTTGCTGCGGTGGTAGTAAAGTCCATCACAAGAAAAGCAAAAGCTTTCTCCCTTTAGACAGAAACAGACAGATGAGCTGCTCCTGACAGCTACTCCAGTAAGTCTGGAGCCATTCATTACAAATGAGATGCTGTGATGACTCTATTTGCGTTGTTGGAGAACTTTGCCAGACCTGTCAGTGCTAAAGAAAGCAGGGAAATGAACACATCTGTGCTGACCGGGACTGTTTTGGATTAACTTTCTGTTTCTTTTTCTTTCCCTGAGGCGAGGTCACATGAAGGTGTTGGAAAATTTCAAGGCAAAGAAACTCAACACCTTAAACTTTGTATAAAATAGAGTTTTAGATATATGAAACCCTGGGATATTTGGCAGTCTGGCCAATTCTCTAAGCAATAACTAAGGTTTTAAGTGTTTTCTCAGAAAATCTATAGGTTTTAATTCTGGCAAAATTATGTCAACACGCTGTCAGTTGCCTCTTGGTAAGTAGTTACAGAGAGCAATAAATGTTTTTGAACTCCTAAATGTGGGCTCCATCAAGGGGAGAAGGATAAAGCATTAAAGTTGTTAAAGGCAGTCCCTCTCCTGACTTGGAAAGATACGAATCTGGCAGACATTTCAGCTGCCAGGTCACATATCAGCAAGGAGAATCTGAGCAGCTGAAAGATTTGTGCAAATAGTTTGTCTCCGTGCTGTGAAGCTCAGGTGGTTTGACCAAAGCTGTGGAAGGGGAACACACTTTATGATGCCGAGATCTGTCTTCCTGAAGCTCCTCTGCACCTTGCCTTGCAGAGTGAGCAGATTATAAACTTACGGTTGAGAGACTTGTTTAGAAGAAGACAAAGCGGAACTTTTAACTAAAATGTACTGCACTAAAATGTAATGATAGAGTGTTGTGATCGTAAATATGAATTTTGAATTGGTTGGATGTCAGTGCATTTCATGAAGTGTAATGGAGAAGACAATACTGCACAGAGAGTGGGTTTTAGTTTGAGAACTTCTCTAGTCACATTTAAGTTATGTTTTTTGCTTTTACATATGATAATACCACTTTTTCATGACACAAAAAATTCAAGAAATTTGATCAGGGATGATTGCTCTTTCTAAACACTACTTTAAATATTTAGTTTTTGGTGAGGGGAAAGAAGAAGACATAGTGACTGGGTTTTTTCCTGTTCACCTGCCTGCTTGAAGCTCACAGCTCTTGAATCCATGTGCCAAATTCAATGAGATCTGACCAAAGGGAAGGGATCTCAAAGCTGTCAACTTGAATTATATCCCAGTTACCTCGTAGCTGCTACATTACTGTTTGCTTAATGAAAATTGGCATTTACATGGAGGTAATAGCTCCTTTTGGACTCATATTCCGTTGAAAAAAGGCTCAGAGCAATGCCTGCCCCTCCCACGTTATCTGGGTTGTATGTCCTACAGAAGACATGGAAAAAAGATTTTTTTATGAATAATAAGTCTTTTCAGTCTTGAAAATTTCTAAACCAGCTTTTGTAATTGACTGCTGTTAATCACAGATGAGGCTGTTCCCCCCTGATGGTGTGAGAAGGGGGAAAGACCTTTATCTGGCTGAATGCTGATTTACTTCCCCCTCCCTCGAGCTCCATTTATTGTGTGTACTGTCAGAAATGTAAGCTAGAGCAATAGGCACGCAAGAAAACAGTGAGCAAAAGAGGAATGGAAAACAATGTTGCCAAGGCAACTTTCTCATGGTTTCCAAAGATACTTTAAAAAAAAAATTCCCGAAAACATTAGTCATACTGGGTTTTTTTTTTTTAATACATTATTTTTATCTATTAATTTGGAGTTTGCTTTCCCATAGCATGGGGTGTGTGGAGGTAGAAGATGACCTCTCTAGGAAGAGAACCGATTTCTTGGTGAGGTCTCAGAGCTGAGCTTGCAGTTAGCCAGGACTTGAAGCAGGCTGATGTGCCCATAAAGAATGTGCCAAAACTGTGGACTGGCGTGTTGTAATGCACCGGGAGGGGCTGCTCCGTTTTGATCCCAGTCAAAAAGGTGCTGGGAAGTACAATTGCAGTATAATTTAAATGCACGTTCATGAGGATTAGTGGTGTAAAGGAGTGGATATTGGAGATGATGCCGTGTCCCATCAGACACTGGGAGCCCCCCACCTGTGTGGCACTAAGTTGGTCTCTGATGAGGGCACAGTGTGTCATGCAGACCCCATCCATGGGGAGGTTCCATCCGTCATTTGAGCTGTTATATGATTTCCTTCCAAGAAAACAACTCCATGCATCATTTTTGCTATCAAACAGAATTCATGTTGCCATGAGAACTTCTTGCTGCAGTTTTAAGTAAGGGCAAGTTCACCCAGCTGCATAGGAGGAAGGTCCGTTGTCCTGTGGCTGAGGGCCAGATGCACCACATCCATGGCACATGGGAATGCCATCTGGGACGGGCCCTTCCATCTCAGAGTCTCCAGGAACTCTCTGCAAACCAGAAATGTTACTTTTTCATGCTGAAAACCATCCAGAATGTGCCATTCGCAGACATCTTTGCACTCTGGTTTTGCAAAAGAAGCTGTGACACTTTCTGTAACTGCACAGTGACTGCAATAAAGCTGTACCAGTTAGTTATTTATTGTCCTCCCTGATACTTAATCTAAAACAGAGTGTCTCCATCCTACCTCACAAGAAGTGCAATTTTTGGTGATGAAAATGTTCATCTTACCCTAGCACGGTAAAGTGCAGTTTGGAAATCACTCATGTTCCTTCTAATGCTCTGTGACATATTTTCCCCTGAAGATGAGAGATTTTTAAAGCCTTAAGAAAAGGAAAAGTTTTGGCAAGTGGAACTGGTGGAATAAGATTTTTTCGTTTGATAGCAAGTGATTTCTTTACTTGAAACAATTAGCTTAAAGGAAAAATATGGGAAAAAATGTTGTGACTGAACAGACATATTTAATCCTGAAAATGCAGAGAAGCGAACTTGGCATTTATCTGAATTATGTAACCGATCCCTCGGTGGAACTGACAAGATTTTCAGGAGCACGTCAGTCCCCAAATTCCTTGCAAATCCTCATACCATGCAGAGGGCCACAGAAATTTTCCAAGCCACCGAAGACGATGTGTGTACCAACTGCCTCTCCGCTCTGACCTCTGGGTGTTCACATGCCTCTTCACACCAGTGTTTTGAGGAGCCTGTGGTGACAGAAATCCAGGCTGTGACTGATGAGAGCAAATCCCCTGCTGCAGTCAGTGTATTAGAACAGGAACTGTGCTTCCTCATCTCGCTGGCTTGCTCCACACTGGATGCAAAGCCAGTTATTTCCAGAGCTCACTGGAAATGAAGCAGTTTGGAGCCAAACTAGCTGGTAGCTCACTGTAGCAAAGCAAACTGACCACCTTGCTCTAAAGTCTTGTGTCCAAATTTTCACCATCCCCTTCCTAACAACGGCTAGGCATAACCAGGAAGAAATGCTGACAACAGGAAGATTTGCATCTCCAGAGACTTGCATTTCCAGAGATGGAGTAATAGAGACCATCTTAGCCTATATTGTGTGTTTCTGAAAACACTCGTAGCTGCAGAGCACCAGGAACCAAAGGCAAAGAGATTTCAGAGTGGAAAAGGCAGAGAAGATTGATGCACAGTTGCTGTGCAGAATAGTGGCTGGAATTATTTTTAAAATAAAAGGGGGAATAGGTCAGAAATTGGCCTCTTGTTCACAGTGTTTCTGAAATAAAAATTGATGCACCTTGCAAAGCCCTGGCGATGCTGGGTTGCCAGCTGCCCACTGCTCTACGTGCTTACTCAGGAGTGGTGATTGTTTTAGGTAGTTCCCTGCTAGGAAAATGTGTGTATGGGTCACCCAATCAGTGTAAGGTTGAATTTCCTGCTCTGAAATGATTGGTGATAATATAGGACCTCTGTGTGACTTCAATATCTGCTCTTAATGGTATTAGCACAGAAGACATTTGCAAAAACCAACTGACAAGACACACAACAGTTCCCAGCCATATCCTTCAGCTTTTCCCAATCTACATACAAAACTTAGGAAGCACATGACATGTTGAGACAACAGTAGAAACAAAATGTTCAGCCTACCTTGAACCTGAGGCAGATTGTCAGTTCTTCTGCAGGTTTTGGAGTGGTGGGCTTCAGAAATAATGTTACTGGCAAATTCGTCCCTTCCAGGGCTGACGTGTTCCTTCTGCAGCAGTGAACCTGCCTTGTTTGTTTGCTGAATTAATTTTTTTGCTAAATGATCTGGACAAATCATTTTGTGAGTGTGGGTGTTCAGCCAGCCGCCCGCATCCTGCCTACTGGTTACCTGAGCTGTGTGACATTATCCCTGTTCACTGCCTGGAGGGTGGCAAAGAGAATAAACAGTGAGGCGTGGCACAGGTAAACAACTATGAGTAGGAGTCAGGAGGTCTTGCTAGACACATGGACACTTATTGTGGTCCACAGGATAAGCTGTGGCTCGTGTGATGTCAGACCAGGCATTTGTAACCATAAAAGTCATCCAGGAGCAAGTATTACAATTTGCCTCTTTATTTATACATTGTTAAGTCACAGGACCTTGTCTCACAAAATTGTGGATAATAGAACTGTGAGTAAACTTGGGATGTGGCTTCAGGAATTTATTCTTGCAACAGCTGCTTGAGTCATTGGCTCCAAACTCCTTTCATCTGCCGATGTGCAGAGAAATGCCCACCCTTTATGCAGGATGAGGCACAGACAGGTAACAGCCAGACTATACCTGACATGGCCGGCAGGTTTGAGATGCTCAATCTTTGTGGGTATTTTTCTACAATAGAATAGGATCTTTCAGTTGGAAGGGCCTACAACAATCCTCTAGTTCAACTGCCTGACCAGTTCTCCCTGCATGTACAAACCACAGATCTGTAATCTTCCTGCAAAGCCTTGCTTCCAGAGATGGTACAATTCCTTTCTCCTCTTGAGCTCCACAAGGAGTTCCTTATTCCACCAAGCTGGCCTTCCTCCCCTCTTGCCTGAGTTACAGCACAGAGGAATTGCCTGCTCCTGAGCTTCTAAAAAGGTGATTCTTAGAGACTGACTATCGCTTGTGGGCTCCCAAGCTCTCAAAAGCAGATTCCCAAGGCAGTCTGTTAAATAGTGAGTTCATCAGTCTGGTTTATACCTTCCACAATCTTTCTTGCTCTCTGCCTCTGCCTCTGGGAATATCCCTTCACATGTCCTGCAGCCAGAAACCTGGGTGGATCCATACTTGAACAGGGGCTCTCTGGGGCTGTACTGGTTCTACCAAGTGCTGGAAGCTCAGGAGAAGCCGAGACCAGACAGCATGATGCTGTCTGGGAAACACATATTGCTGCTTCAGCTGCTGCTGCTCCCGTGGGCCTGTAGGAAAAGTCTTTGTGTCCAGCCCCTCATGGTGCTCTCTGCATCGACTGGCTGGCTGTTTCAATCCAGTACATCTCCTGGTGCTCCGAACACCTGCTTTGAGTCTATTGTTAGCCATCCATCATGAGAAGGTGATAGTGGTGAAGTGCTCCAGGGAGATGGGGCAGCCAAGCAGAAAGCTGTGGGAGAGCTGCCAGCCCCACAAGGAAGGAAACAGTTTAGGGACATCAGCTGTGTGCTGCCAGCTTTAATTCGAGGAAGACCTGGCCTCACAAGTTTGTTGAACTCTGGCTTAAGCTCAGCACTGCGTTGGAAGAGGAGGAGTCACAAAACTTATAGAGCTCTCAGTGAAACCCGCCAGATTTCAACAACAATAGGCTTTGGTGATGAATCCAGTGCCTAAACACACCTTCTTAATTCTGTTATTTTGGACAAAGTGTCTTGGGTTAGTCAGGACACTTGCTGAATCCAGGCTTGTCCAAGTGGGAGGGTTGTCTGCACAGGAAGAGGAGCAGTTTTCCTCACTTTGAGGAGCGTTGGGTTAACTTGTGGGGACCTTCAGGAGAGACTGCCCCAGCCTGGAGACATTGCAGGCTGAAAAGAAGTCAGCTGGAGCAAAAGCGAGGAAAGAATGTTACATGCGGGGTCAAAGTGCTGAACAAAGCCCAGAGAACAGATCTCCAAAATCTGACTTTCCACACCAACTTTTGCTGCTTCCTCAGCTGGTTCAAGGGATGTGGTACCCGGACCTTTGCTCTTTGTTTCCATGAGTTCCTCACCCTCCAGCCTGCTGCTGCTTCTGTTTGTGCTGTGTGAGTGATATAACTTTTATCCTAGAGCAGAAAGTCTTGTCCAGGTAATCTTTGGCAGTTTATGCCCCTGTTGCCCTGGCAGTAGAAATACTATAGGGATGCTTTCCCAAAGTGTTGTAAGGTAGAGAACTGTGAGACAAGAACCAAGAAAGTAAGCTTTCTGGGAAGTTTTTGGGCCCAGATGGATTTGTCTCTTAGAGCCCTTGCTACAGAATTCCCAGCTGTAATACTTCAGGAATATGAAATTGAACTATTCTCAGACTCGAAGCGTCTTCCTTAAATATAGAGCAAAACTCCCCAAACCAGCTCTATAGTGATGCACACAATGGCAGGGGGAATTTCTCCTGTTCCTGCAGCAGGAGACAGCTGAAGCCTGGGGTGGGAGGCTCAGGTGTGTGCACCCACATGGTGCAGGGAGGGGGGACATAGTGGAAGGATGTTATGCGAGCAAATGTTGCTTCAATCAGGTAAAACATATTAATTAATACATGTTCCGAATTGAGTGTTGCTACATCTGTCTAGGAACATCTGGTTTAGGAAAAAAAAAAGGTATTTCAGGGCTGTGAAGGGTGTTAGTCCCATGGGGTTGAGGAACACTGAGGAACACACGTCGTGCAGGCATCTTGTGCAGCTGCAGTGCGAGCTGCAGGTTGTGCCCAGGGTGGGGAGGAGGGCTGGAGAACCCCGGCAAGGGGCTGTGACCTGGTGGAGACCCTTTGCCTGACGAAGGGCACGGAGATCTGCAGCACTGGCTGAGGAGTGGTGGCTG
This sequence comes from Grallaria varia, assembly GCA_013396735.1. Lineage (NCBI taxonomy): Eukaryota > Metazoa > Chordata > Aves > Passeriformes > Formicariidae > Grallaria > Grallaria varia. The sequence goes on from VWZG01002110.1 coordinate 553,780, forward strand.
GTCACCAAGAGATCCTGGGGGAACCAGCGAAAAACAAGAGACCCCAGACCAAACCATTACCCCTGCACAGGCTGCGTGGGCACAGTACCCCAGGAACTCCTCTGTTGGGTGTCGGTCCCTGGAGGCACCAGCTGGAGCTGTTACGGTGTCACTGCACCACATTTAAGTTCCTTAGAGGGACCTGATGTGTGGGACTCAGCTACGGGAAACCTGGGGCTGAGCTGGTGAGGGAGACTCGTCTGACTGTGAATGTGGTGTGTGGTGGGAGCCAAACGGGGCACCCGTGGGTTCACTGGAGCTGCCCACTGAGAAGGGGCTTCGGTCCCAACAGCGAAGGTCTGGGGTGGTGGAACTATGACTGCCAGGCTGGTCTTGAATGATCAGTCAGGAAAGTTTCCTTAACAATAGTGAAATGGATTTAGTTCAACTGGCACAGTAGAACCAAGTCTCAGCTCCGAGTTGTTTTATTCAGGGTTTAGTTCAGCATATTTAAAAGACTGAAAGGCATCCTGTGTTATCTCATTTCTCTCTGGGAGATCGATGCTGAGTTTAAATTTAACTTAAGATGAAAACATCTGTTATTCTTCAGAGTAAATATGTTCTTATATCCTCCAACTGATAGAGAATCAGACAGCTCAGAAGACAGAAACCGAAGACATTTTGAACCATCACTGTTTATAGTTGGAGGAGGAGTAATTTGTTTCCCACTCTTATGAGTCATGACTAGAGGTAGTAAAAAATCCTTCAACAAGTGATGGTGATTGAAAATGAGATGTTCATACCTTTTCAGAAAAAAAAAAAAAAAAAAAAGAGGAAGAATGTTATAAACAGTCAGGATTGTTATGATCTTACGAAAACTTCACATTTGCCGTATTAGCTGACTACAGCCTCAAGCAGCGCCTGTAATCTGCGTTGTTATGCTAATTCATTATTTACATTGCAGTTGTGCCTGGAGGTCTTAAGCATGCATTTGAGTCTTACTGTGTTAGGTGTAGCACATGGAAAATAACAGAGTGAAATGCCATCTCATAACTTGCTTCACTTCCCCTGTTCCTCAGGTGAGAAGGAAGGGCAAAGGTTAGACTGACTTATCCCTCCGACAGTCATGCTGGGTGCTTGGGTCTTGGCTTTTTGGAATGAAATTGTGGGTTCAAATGACTCCTCTGAGGGACTGCGTGCCATGTGAACCTTCTCTATACGAGGCAGCTTTTGCTGAAGTGCTAACAACGCTCTAACTGGGTTGGTTGCCCAGTTATATGAGGCTGATGTGAGTCAAAACTGATGTGTGTCAAAACTAGGGCACTATCTGCTTAAGCCAGCTTAAAGCCTGTGCTTCAATGCAAAGAGAAGTTTTCTTTAATATCCGATTTGAAGTGTTTTTTCTGTTGCTTTAATTTATTATGTTTATTAAGGGCCCTTGCCTTATCTTTGTTATTATTTGCATTCACTGTGTTTCCATCTCTCTCTCTATTTTCTGTCATAATCAATTAGTTTTTGACCTTTGGAGAGTCTGCAAGAGCTGAAAGGAAACTTGAATGCAGCCCTGTTGAATGTGGTAGGACTGACCTTCACCATGGTGTTTTTTGACCTCTGTGAGCTTCCTCTCTTCGTCCTTGCAAACTCTCCTACTTAGTGATGTCTTGGGCCAGAATAATTTGTTTGTAACTTCGTTCAATTGGCAAATTTTATTCCTACAAATATTATTAATATTTGGGGTTTTTTTTATTATGAC
>VWZG01002110.1:555591-652820 GCA_013396735.1 Grallaria varia
TGTAGGGCCCTGTAGCTGTGCTAATTCATACAAGAGTTGAATCTAAAACCCTGTGGCACTGAGTGGGTTCAGGCTTCAGCAACCAAAAGGAGGTCACAGTGTAGCTGGTTGGTTACTGTATGAACTGTAGAGACACTTTCCACTCTGCCCCTTATGAAGGCTGATGCCTCAACTGTCTTTCCAGACCATTATTACTCTTAACTGAAATGCTGCCAAATCTAACTTGGTTTGGTTTCAGTTCCAGTTTCCCCTCACAGTTTGCAAACTTGAATATTGGCGTGAGGTTACCAACTCAGTCAGAGCACTGAGCAGGCCTGGGAAGTTTCTNTGTAGCTGAAAAGGATGAGACACTTTCCACTCTGCCCCTTATGAAGGCTGATGCCTCAACTGTCTTTCCAGACCATTACTACTCTTAACTGAAATGCTGCCAAATCTAACTTGGTTTGGTTTCAGTTCCCCCTCACAGTTTGCAAACTTGAATATTGGCGTGAGGTTACCAACTCAGTCAGAGCACTGAGCAGGCCTGGGAAGTTTCTAGAGTGTAGAGGTGTAAATCCATGACTATATGTAGAGAACTATATTCCCAACTTCAAATGTGTATCAGAACTTACAACGAAACCTGCCACCTCCTCCCAAATATGCAGCAGAGCGAATTTCAGAACATGGAGGGTCCAGCTTTCAAAAGACCCCAGGGCAATCTCATTCTCCCCTGCTTTGGTGGAAGAAGTGACCGGAGACCTAGGAATGTTCCATCCTTGGCTGTTGCCAGGATGCTGCAGACAAAGCCATGGCTCACCTAGAGTTTGGAGAAATTCCTGCTCCAAGAAGGAGCTGGGATGAAGGACTTTGGAGTTTTCTTCCCTATGCCCTTGCCAGAGCAGAGCACCATTTATGCCTGATAAGGTGTAAGAGCATGGGCAGCTGCCTTCTTAACATCTGGAGCAAGAACTCACTGTTTCTAGCTGTCCCTGTTGCTGCCCCACCTGTACATGGAACAGGTGGGTGTGTCAACACTTGGGCTGTTCATGCATCGTCCCCATGCACCAGAATCTCCTTGTCTCTCTGTGGCCGGCAGGGACCTACTGCAGTTCACTGGTCTGTTTTACATGTGACAAAGCCAGAGGTGATCTGTGTCTCTTCAGACCATTCCTATGGGTTGCTGGGGTGCTTTACTGAACCACCTGCACTCCACCAGGAGCTCCACTCAAAACGTGACTCTGGCATCCGTCTCCTCTGCCTCCTTCTGGTTCCCTGCCTCATCCCTACTTTGTGTATCACCCATTAATCTTTCCTGCGTCTTTTGAGATCACTACGTATTTTGACCTAGTACAGTATTAGGGTCTTGGTGGGTTTATCTTTTTTAAGCCCTTTCTGGTTTAATGAACCCCTCTGCTCTGCCTCGCTGAAGGAGTTGCTAACAGATGGCTGGCATTTGCTTTTCAATTTCAAAGGTTCAGAGCAGTGGGGCACCTGAAAGGGTTAGTGAGATGCCTGGGTGACTCTGCTGTAGTTAGGTTGGTTGGCTGCACTGCTGTTCCTCCTTCCCCTAAGCTTTGGGCATCCTCGCTGAGCAGTCCCTGTCAGAGTCTGCTCTGGCTTTTAGCAGTGTCTGATATTTTTCATGGCACACAGCCAGGATTCCATGGGATAATGCTTCTAACTGGAGCCTTTTCTTGGCCCCTCAGGAATTCAGTTCTGCTTCTGGATCTGTGGCTCATTTTTGAGTTGACCTCATAATGATTCTGGGCATCAGACCTGCCTGGCTGTTAAAGCAGTAGTGTTTGCTCCTCAGCAAGGATCGTGCGTGGGGCACAGTGGATTCTTAAACCATTATTTGCTTGATGGACATGCGTGGACAAAGGCCAAAAGCCTAAAGGTGGTAGATACACCTTTCTTCCTAAGAAAGATCAAAGTGGTGTTACTCACCGCATGAAAAATGAATGTTCTGGCACACACGGGGAAAAAACCCAACAAACAACAAAACAAAACATACTTGGCAAATAAAACAAGGGAAGTTATCTTCAATTACCCAAAGATATACACTCTGTGGTCCATTCATGAAAAGAAACAGATAATGTGTGCATCCCTCCCGCACTGGACCTTCACATTTTGGATTTCCCCAAAGGAGATGTGAAGACTTACCAGAAAAATCCAAACAGAAAATTTTTTCATTTGTTGCTCTATAGGCTGATGTGCTGGTTTAAAAGTAAACCGGCAGGAGGAATGAACCCAACTCAAAAGAGTTTAGAAGGCAGAACTACAATTTAATAAAAAGATTACAATAGATACACTGATACAAAGGAAAATTGGTTTCAGCCCTCAAAACCCAGTTGTACAACCCAGCCCCCTGGGGCACAAACAGTATGGTGCTCACCAGCCCCTCTGCTGAGCACCACATGGTCCCCCTGAGTCCAAAGCAAAAAGGAAAGGAAAACCTGTTTTCCTTCCAGAAGGTTCATGGTTGCAGTCTGGTTGAGAGTGGCAGTTGCAGTCCTGTTGAGGTTCTGGTCCTCCTCTCAGTCTGACAAGTGAGTGAGTGCCCCAAGTCCCCAAACCCCAAGCTTATATATGTTTGGGTTCAGATAGGAACACCCAGTACCTCCCCCAGGGTGAGGGGTTTCACAATGGGCAATTTACTCAGTGAGTCACAGGATATTTTGGTCTACTTGATGGCCCATTAGCAGACATGACCCCTCAGGTTGGGTGTGAAGGTGTTAATGATTCCCAGAGGGGAGTTATCACACCTGAATCATTGGTGTGAGGACAGGGAACCCTCTTATCTCTGTTTTCTCATGCACCCAGTTCATAGCCTGAGGTGTCAGGTGTGTCCTGGGCAGCTGTTGCAAACAATGCATCATTAACAGTTCATGATAAATGGCAGAGAGGGTATGGAATATGCAGTTCCAGTTACATTCCCACAGTGATAAACTGGTCCCAGCCACTATAACTAGGACAGCTGAGTAAGCGGTATGGTGGTATGACTGGTGCTGATGGTCCCCTGAACTTTATATAGAGATCCTCACTAGAAGAATTCCTGTCCTGTAGAGAACTTTGCCCTCCTGTCTGTGCTGTAACAGTACAGTGACATGTCCCCTGCTGTCCTAAAAGTCAGTCTGGATGCTGTCAGCCTGTTAAGGCATGAATGCAGGTATTTCAACTGCTTTGGTTTCAGGGTCGAGGCATGTCTGATTCACTGGCTGAGGTGTAACTTTGCCCCTTTTCTTTCTGAGACATAGCATGGGATCACATGGGAGAAAAATCATTGACTGCGGATGCTTTAAAGAGAGCAGGGACGTACAGTGCATAATATGCTTCTGAATCACAGAAGTGTGGTGGAGCAGATCATAACTCAGCACAAGTAGGTTTTCTGGCTGCTTACATCACTTGTTAGAATGCAAGGGTTTCAGTGAATCAAAAAAATTTTTAATATGGTACCTGCTTGCACGGAGAAAATAATATCACTGTCAGTTATTTCACATGTTCTTGAATCCCCCCTGTGAATTTGCTCTGTCCCTTCTTTTGACCCATGGCTGCCACATTTACAGGTCAATTACTTATTATTGTATATTTTTTCACTTTTGCCACTGTGATAAAGAGAGTGCAAATGAACTGTGAAATGTCTGCCCTGTAAGGGCAGTTACAGTGCTGTGAGACTCCTCCAACCCGTTTCATTCCAGGCAAGCATCAAAGTTCTTGTCTATGCAAATGCCTGGTCATCAAGGCTATCATTACAAAAAGTAAGCTCTTAAAAAGTCACATCCTGAATTTATCACTCGAAATAATAAACCCAAGCAAATAAATCTGGCCTCTGTACGGTCCTCATTTAAATGATATGCTTTCATTCTTTCAAGGAAAACCAGTGCTTTTGAAAACAAATAGGTGCTAACTCTTTATTTCCTCTTCAACGAGCCATTACCCACCATTCAGGAACTGGTTTCTAGAGCCGGGCATCACAAACTCACATTTGCACTCCCTGTCTCTTACGATTTTGTGTGTTTCTCTTTTTCTGACTAGTGCTGCCTCAAGAGACAGGACACACCACAAGGATTTTGATGCCCTGTAAAACAAGGTGTTCAGTAAGCAGAAGAACTAATTAAAACTCGTTTCCTACATAAATCCGGTTCCTGCCCTGTTTCCTTTATAGACAGTTTCTGTTCTGCCATCGATGATGCCTCTAGGTACTGATAAATGACATCCATGCTCGTTAGCCAGCCAGCACACTTGTGCTGACAGGTTGCCAGCTGCTGCCAAGCACAGTTCCAGCAGACAGCAGGAACACTTTCTGGACTGCTTTCCTCTAGCCAGATGCCAATATTCTCAAAAACTGTAGGGATATAAAATCCAGGAAACATCAGCTGCTCAGTGAGATTGGTTAGTGTCTTAAAATTTATTAATGGAGGATTGAAAGCTGTATGAACAATGTCATCTCTTAAACTTCATGGGTGTAATCTATTAAACTTCATGATGTAAGATATCAAGCCCACAGGAAAGAGAAACATGTGCAACCAGAAGTGATTATCTGTGTCTTCATCTCCTTTTTCTCTCTACAGAAGATTTCATGTAATGTAGTTTAAATTCCATAATCCTTTGATCAGAAATCAGAACCTAACCTAACATTTTCACTTACTGCTTCTGCTGTAGTGAAGATCTTAAATGCATGCTTTGCAAGAATGTTGTGACTTTTTTATCTTGCACTCAGCTTCTCTAAAACTACAAATTTCATTCGTGAGTGACTTACAGCACTCATTGCAAAAGTTGTCTGACTTTAATTGGAACAGCAAAGAACATGTTCTCTGGAAGATTAGAGAATATTCTCTTAGTTGATCAAAATCTAGGTGAAGACTTACAACAGATTGTTGAGCCTGTACTCCTGTGATGTAGTGTGTCGTATTTGCAGTGATATTTAAAGCTAACTACATAAAATATTCCTGCTTCTTCTAAAGGGTTGGGTGGCAAATCCCTTACCTTGTATTGTGTTGCAATTGATGAGATTATTTTGTCTGAAGACTTTTCCTCTGTGCAAGGCATTCATAACCTGACCTGATATCTGTTCATGGGGCACATTTCCTGCATGCACCACCAAGTTTATACTCCATTGAGTCTCTGGACCAAAAGTGGTCACTTCTGGACATTGTAGGCAATTTCTCTTCTGGCTCCTGCCCTCTCTTAGATCACCTAATATACCTGATTTTGATGGTATAGGACATAGACCAATGCTGCAAAATTTTTTGAAGTTTGCATGCAAATATTCTTGAATTAAGTGCCTTCCAGGATATGTAGGCTGCTTTCCTGAGTGAGTGCAGGGTAGAAATTCCTTCTGAGTGTCATCATTCCCAAAGCAGAGTTATGGCATTCCATGAGCACAGCTCTCACTCTCATCTCACTACCTGAGGTCTGACTGGGCCGCACTCCAAGGTGTGCTTTGTCTGACCTGTCTGAGTTTGGCTAGCGTTTTTTTTACTATTTATATTGTGAGGATTTAGAGGATATTCCTCTTCCTTCTCGTAGTCTCACTGGAAAAGTTGTCCTTGACTTCAGGCAGACACAGCCTCCTGAAATGGCAATGGCGTTTCAGTTTGCAACCATTATGAGAATATTTTCCTGTGCCCCTCCTGCTCAGACTCCACTAAAAAGTGAGAACACCAACTGATTCAGGACAACACCCTGCAGACAGCCCTACTCTGATATGAACGTAAGCCACTGGATGTTCAGATGACTCACATGGTTCACACCTAAAATCCAGAATCTTTCTTGAGTTTGCTTTTGAATTAATTTTGCAAATTGCTTGGTAGCTGCAAAATGTGTGTGGAATTTGCTTATGGTCGTATCTAAGATCTTGCCAGTAAGATATGTTGATCAATATCATGAGTTAAAGTATTTGATTTAGCAAGAATGAAACCAACAAAGCCAAACAATGAGCAGTTCCACTTCTGTTATCCATTACCATGGACTTCAGAACACAAATTGTGCTTTGATTTGCACTGTGGAATCTAGTCTAGTAGCCAGGGTTGTATGAAATTGCTGGATAAGGATAAAACAAAGTGGTTTTTCAAGACTCCAGCTTCTCTCCTGTCTTCACAAAACCAACTGAAAATCAGGTAGGTTTGTGCCAGGATGGGAAAAAAATTCTAGTTAGATTCCATTTTCCTGAATAAGGTCAGAACCCTCTTCCTTTCCTGAAACCTTTGCAAGCATCTGCTGATCTTCATTAGGTTTAATTTCAAGCTTTTCTGAAGTTCCTGAAGTGTCTTCAGCTTCTCAGCCTTTGCTTGTGGGGTCCAGCATGTAAAAAACCATTTGTCTTGTTTTATAATAAAGACATGCCCCTTCCTCTGAGCAGAATTGTGTTTGAAACATGTAATTTCCCGGTTTTATTTTGTAAACTGATTATACAATTACGTACATTTGGTTGTCTTATGGAATGCCTTTGGGATGAAATGGAAGAATACAGCTATAATAGATGTTAAATGATTCTAACTAACTGTGTCAGTCCCTGAAGTGTTATTAGTGTCTAATTGTAGCACATTAGGTCAAAACCACATTATTTTGGCAAATGAAAAAGGGTGGTGTGAGAGCCCGCCTTGTGTATGTAATGAGGAGTGCATCATCCCTCCTCCACATTACTGGAAAACAACTGATGTTTCTACTGAGTGGTTTCAGATGGCAAAGCAAAATCTGATTTGTACTGTAAGTAGCTGGACTTGTTAACCAGCGCCAGCCAATGTCCCAGCCTCAGCCTTGATAAGAATCGAGAAGCACGTGAGGTTTGTATTTTATGATCCAGAGTACTGAGAGGGATGAAAAGCCTCTTGGCGCTCTGAATCATTTTTCTGGGACCTTTAGCAGAATTGGGTGTCCATCTCACCTCAAGAGAGGAAAGAAAAACATGTTTCAGTGTTGTTGCTCAGATTTGCTCTAGAAGAAAGATTTCACAGAGCTGGGGGATGCCCTTCTGTGCTGGTAAGCATATAATTAACTGAAAGATCTCTAGCAGTTTGCCTTATCAATATACAACAAATAATTTAAAAATATGGCAGGAAATAAAATTTACGCAGGACAAATGCTTCTGTGCCCACTGAAAGTGCTTCAAATCTGAATTTTGAAAAGTAATATGAAAAGATTCCTTTGAACAAATTTAGAGATATGCAGATTTCAGCATTTGGTTTGCTAAGGCAATAGATTGCTTTTTGCAGAAAAAAACCACATCCCTGAAAGACAGTGTGCCTGCTCAGCCTGTTCTGGAGTGGACATGTCCTCCAAGGATTAGACAACTATATGTATTATACATAATTATATAAGCAATCATAGACAGAATAAATAGGAGGATTAAAAACCTCTGAGAGTGGGTGTCTTGTCACAGCCTCCTTGCACTTTAAGTGGCAGAGCAGAGGAAAGGATACAACGAAACCTTTTTGCTTTCTCCATTTTGATCATCCAGCTGCATCTGAGCTTGTTCCATTGACTTTGACGGGACAAGGATCAGGCCCTGGATTCCTCGCCATAGCAAGGTCATGTATTTTCAGTGCAGCACTTAAAATACACCCCTTATCTCCAGCCTGTGACCCGTGGCTGTTCTCAGCTGCTCCTGTTGCAGCTCTGCCTCTCATCTAGGAAAACCTACGGCATAGCTCCTTCTAAGGCCAGCCTTTCCCAGATACTTTCACACTAGGATGTTCTTGTGGTCAACCTTATCGGGCCCTTCTGTGTCTCCAGGCAAAAAATAGACCTAAACCAGTAACGCATTCAGACTGGCTGGTTTCAGGTTATCTTCTGCCTGAGGGCTTTGCTCCTGCCATGGCAGTGCTTGGATTTTTGGAATGGCAATGTCTCTCTTGTGGTGGCACTGACATCAGGTTCCTGTCGATGGAAGGAGGGGCTGTCAGGGCCTTTTGGCCCTGGTGGGATATTCAGGGAGAGCGTTCTTGTGCTTTGCTGCTGATGGATGGAGCTTTTTGGGTCTCCCGGGGTGCATGTGCCACCTAAGCTGCCATCCCATTCCTCATGGCCAAGACAACCAAATCTCTCCTGCAAGGCTGGTCACTATGCCACTAAGAGAATGGGGGCAGTTTGAATGAACTTGGACAAGGGACAGGTTTGAAGATCTCCAGTATTTATCTCTTGTTGGAAGACAGACACTTCGAGAAAATGCATCTTCCTCATCTTGGTGTGATGAAGGCCAGACCAGAGGAAAAAGAAACAGCTCTATTTGAACTGCTACACTTCCCCTCTCTGGCAGTCCACTGCCAAGCACAATAAACCTTGTTTTGGTATAGACTGAAGCATCACAGACAAAATTTGATTTCATTATTACATTTCATTTGTTTTCTTGGCATTGCCTTATTCCTGTCAGGCTCCCTGATAATCCATTTTTCTTTTCATTTTGCTGCTTTTTTTTCCATCCACTTATGCTTACTTAGTGCCCAAACCAATCTTCTGTTACCAGTCATTCATCTCAAATCTTTCCACTCTATAGAGATTGCAAATGACTTGGAAAAGTCACTTGTGTTTTATTTTTAAAGGTCATTTGCCAATTACAATGCAAAGTCAAATCTGGTTTCATACTTGGAGGAGATCAGCATAACAGGTCCTTTTTCTGCAAGGGATGAACTCTACACTTATTTATTTGGACCTCAGCTTTCTTCTCAGACTCTAGCTATTTTCAAGTGCTCCAATGACACTTGGAGTAGCAATCTGAATGGGGAGACTGATTTTGAGCTCTGTATCTTCATTTGCTTTGCTCTGGTTATGGTAGTGCACGCGTTCTGACAGGATTGCTTTGAATCAGAATGATCCTACTAACAGTAACCAATGGTTTAATTGATGTCTTGGCTTTCCTCTTTGTTGTTTTTGGCAGCAGCACACTCCCTACTGCATGATGTCTTATCCAGCACTATTAATACACTGAGTTCAGGAGCACATACCTGTCATCTATTTAATTTTAAGAAACGTACAAATGAGCAAATGATGGGATTTATCTCTGGTGTGGCCATTGGTTATTTGTACAGTCAAACATATATTCTTACAAGTGTCTTGACTGAGAGAACGGACGTACATAATTGAAAAGAAGGGGACAGTTATTACAATACCATTATACATTTTAATGCTAATTTTGAAAGGTTGTTAGTTTCAGCCCTCCCAAGGTTTTTTCTGGGAAATCTTGCAAATTTTTTTTCCAGCTAAGAAAGGGCCAAAACTTTGGAGCATGGCCCACCTCAGTGAAATTTATTTCTGGAACAGCAGATGAAGAAACAACAGAGCCCTACATACCTAATAGAAATAAATTGCTAAGTAGAAAGGTGAAATTCTGCTAATATTCCTAGTGATGACTGGAGAACACATTTGTACTTTATTAGACCTCGGGGACTGTATGCAAAGATTCCTTTCATGTCTCCGCTCCAGGAACCACTCATGTTCACAGGCAGCCTCTTTCCTTTGAAAGACAGGAAATTAACCACACTGAAATACGAAATGAATAAATTTTCAGGATGATGTCTCAATTTGTGTGTATTTCTATTAGGTTTTCACATATTTAGATTTTTAAATAGTTCTTCCGTAAATCTTTATCCCTGATTTGTTGGGGTTTGTTTATTGGCCTTTGGAAGAAGTTGGTTATTTTCTGTCCTAATTTCTTTCTAGTTCTTTTCCTCTTGTCTCTCCTCTCAGTTCCTTTGAAAAGGACTTAGTTTTTATTTTTTACACCAAATTCAGCAGCAGCAGCTCTTGTTTCTTGAGATTATTTCAGCTTGTTGTTCCTGATATTTCCCTGCATTTGTATCATCTATTGAAGATAAACATCTGTGGCTGTAGTGATAAAATAACATTACAGTCAGTTTGCAGTTTGTAGTTTGCTTGGTAATTCTCCATCTTTCTTTCAAGTGGCCAACAGATGAAGCCTCAGAGATGCTGAACATCAGGGAGAGAGATTTTACACTGACCACTGCTTCCTTGTGTATTTCACACGTGAGGCAAACCTATCTAAAATCTGGAGAGCCTTTTCTTATGACCAGTCGCAGCTAGGGATGCAGGACTGGGTTTTTTTCCTGGAAATGAGAAAATCAAATGCTCCCAGAAGAACCCAGAGGTTGTGCCTGGCCTGCTGGCGCTGTGTGGTGAGGTCTCATGAGCACTTCTCACTGTGAATGCTGCTTTTTATCAAACTTTTTTTATTTTTTGACAAAGACATGTGAGAAAGAATTCAGCCGGAACACGCAGAAAAATCTGGGAATCTCTGTTCTCTGTACACGGGAAAGTGGACTTGTTACACCTTTTAGGTCATATCTCCAAGAGGACAGGCATGATGTTAAAGCTGGCCCTGGGTGATAGAGGGGAAGTAGCATACCTATTTCAATACCACTTCGTTAGAAGTGGAAAATGTTGTTTGGAAGAAAATACCAAGCATGCATGCTGTGGGGCAGTCAGCTATGCAGGGGAGGATGGGAGACACACGCTAAGTGTTCAGCCTTGGTTTACAAGCTGTTCAGCATCAAAGCCTGTGTTTGCTCATTGGAGTGGGGAAGTTTCTGGTGCACAGTGACACCTCAAAGGTGGGTGCGTAGCATGGGCTGGGTGTCCAGCACCACCACCAAATGTTGTCTGGCAGCCACGACATGTGCCTGTGGTGGGAGAGCCTTTGGTATCGTCATGTATGATGCCCTAAATGGTCAGCAGGCGATGGCATGGGTTGTACCTGATCAAACCTTCTGTGCTTCCTCTTAGCCACCTCCTGCCTCCCAGCATCTTTATCCAGGTTCAAAGTCCCGTGTGTGTGTTTTTGCTGCTGGTCACAGTGTGTGTCTGTGTACCCCAGGGGCTGGTGACTGCTGGCTCTCTCCCCTGACTTGCTGACCCTGGTGGCTGTTCCCCAGTCCTGCAAGAGCAGGGCTGCAAAACCCAGGGAGCAGCATCAGAAAACCTCACACAGGGCAACATGGGGGCAAGTGTTACTTATGGATGGACACACCAGTGTCAGTGTACAATATGTGTGCCAGAAGAGCTATGAGAGAGAGAAATGATATTACTCAGTGTCAATTGTGCTGAAAGTTTTTCTCCCGAGCGTGTTCCTGGCCTAGCTGAGATCTGCCTTTGAATTCATCTGTATCAGCCCCCACTTCTGTTGAGTCCTTAGCTGATTTTTTTCTTCTTGACGATTGCCTCTGGCAATGGGCAAACTTGTGGACAGTCTCATGGCAGGTTTACCTTCCTGTCTGGCTGCTGTTTTGCATAGATTTATACTTTACGATGTGAAGTCAAGATAATTATTTACATTTTTATGTCCTTTTCTTCCTGCATTTTGGAGGGGAAAAACTCACTTTTAATGTCAAAAATAAAATACAATTGGAACGAAACAGGAATATTTTGTTTTGGAAATGTAAAAGAAAAACCAAGAGACGTTCAGGCTGCCAACACCATCCCTCTCCCTACTGAAGCGTCCTGCTGCATTTGTTGCTAGTTCCTATTACTGAGAACACTGGCAAAAGTGCTGCTTGTTCAAACGCTGCTCTCCAGAAGCAGGTTCCTGTGCTAGCAGGCTGGATGCCTGACTGATGTAGCTGGGCTGAAACAACCCCAGGTTGCTGCTCCTTCCTTCGACTGGTAGACGGAGGTGGGAGAGAGGGAGGCACTGAGGTTCTCTGGTTGCTTTTTGGAGATGGTTTGACACAGAGGAAGAGCAGTGCCCTGGCTCAGGTCTGTCTTCCTGGACACAGAAGGTCACACAGATGACTCAGACCATGAATCAGGCAAAGAGGTGCCCATGGGCTTTAAAGTCAAGCTGCTGGTCCCCAGGGTGATGCAGCATCACACCGTGAAAAGAAAAGATGGAGCTGTTCCCTGCCAACTCTAACCCCACTTGCCTTTTTAGTTGTGTCTTTTGCAGGTGATTTTCTGACAGGTCCAACACAGGTTGGCAGTTTCCCTCCCAAGGCAGAACTTATTTGCAGAGACAAGTTTGAGCTTCAGCTCATTCCTTCTTCCCTCTGCTTGTGGGACAGTGTGGGGTATCTGAGCAGAGGAACTTTGATCAGCAGTAAACTGATCAAAGAAAAGTCATTTTGGGGACATGGAAACTATTTGTGGGTTGAATTTAGCCAGTGGTCTCTTGTCAGAGAAAATAGTTTCCACAAGTGCTGAAACACTTCCTTTCAGAGAGAGCCGTAAGCAGGTTTCCTGTGTCATGCCATGCAAAATCAGAGTGTGTAGTGATTAACCGTAGACAGACTGTGGGAGGGATGATGAGCTTCACTACAACACAATGAAACACCTTTTTTTGTGCCCCAGAGTGAAGTTTAAAATGGTTTCAAGCACTTAACGGGTGAGGATATTTTTAATGTCAGGTGTGCCTTTGCACAACTGATCCCCGGTGAGCAAGTTCGCCCTTGCGAAGCATTCTGCTTTACACCATCTGCCAATGCTGCAGCAGCACCAGGCTGTGAGAATGAAGGAATTGAGAAGATGAACTGAAGTTCCTTTCCCTGCTCTGTAGTTCCAGTTCCACTGTTTTTTTTTAACCCTATAACAAACACAGAGTAGCTCAGAGCATGGTATGGGAAGACTTGCTTTATTTGACCGGTTTTGGCTATGAGATGTGTCCGTGCCATGACCATATGGTGCTCTCTCATTCGTTCAGTTCCTGAGCTTTGTTGGTTTGCCCAGGCAGCCTCCCTCAGATGTCCACCTTACTTAGAACTTTATTTTCTTTAAGATACAGACTGCATAAAAAAAGCTAAACCAATTCTTCATCTCCATATTAAGAGTTTATTTTTGAGCTATATATTTATAGTTTACGTTTTTCTAGTGCAAAGACACAACCATCACAAGGTGGGAGGGTGTCATCAGCAAGAGTAAACCCATAATTTCTAGTTTACAAGTCAGCAAAGTTGTAGTGTAGCTGTATGCTACAAACAAGCCTAAACCATAGATGTTCTAGAAAGCGTTATTGCAATTTGCCATCGCACAAGGTACCAAAAGCCGATATATTTCATTCGGAGCCACTGGCTACTGGAAGAGAAAGTGCATTGCCTTTTTGGGGGCTGCTAATTCTCTTGTGTTTGCAGAATTGAATTGTCTCTGCTGACCAAAGAGGGGAGGAGGGAGCAGAGAGCAGTGACCCCTCTGGCAGTTCCTGTGCCAGTCTGTGTCAGTCTCCCGGGCAGGAAAAAGGAGAGCCTGGGCTGGCTGAAGGGGAAGGTGGATGCAGCTGCTCAGGGGGTGGGAGGTGTAGGACTTCACGTGTGAGAACAGGCAGCTGCAGCGCTGTCGTATTGCAGCTGCCAGGCTGGCTTTCAGTTACCAGGAGCACCACTGTATCTCGCCCGCATGCTGCTTCTCTAAATTTAGCCCTGTCAATGCCTCCTGGGTTAGCTCTGGTCTGTGTCTGCGGCTGGGAGCGAGCCAAGGACTGGGGGAGAGGATGGGATGCTGTGAGCCATAGCTCACCCTCCTGTTCGGCGCCTCACTGTCAGGGCCAAGGACCACTTCACTCCATACGTGGAAGGGAGAAGAAACCATTCCCAGAATTAGAAAGATGTGTAGCTTGTTAGCTGTGGCAGGCTGAATAAACTCTCCCATTCCTCACTGGAAGGAGTGCAATAAAATTAGTGCTTCAGTAGAGGGAATTGTGTCTTTAACTCTTACACTTTCGCTGTCTTTCAGCACATTCCAAACCACAAAATGGCTATAAATAAAGCTACCCTGCTGGCAAGCAGCTTAGGCTGGTGTTAGGAAGAAGAGATTGATAAATTTCTGTTCAAAACTGAAAAAAAATCCTCAGGTCCCCTCATGAGCTTCTTTGGAGGCAGCACCACCGTATCACTGCACATTTCTCTGATTGATAATTAGGAAGCAGGTTTATAAATGTGACGATATGGGTCTGGGAAATTCCCTGTGGAAGGACAAGGATGCAGTCATAAGGAATAGAAGGGATTTCCTTCTTTTGTTTTTCAGTGTACTTTATAGGCATGGGAAACAGACCCACACCTATCCAGAATGTTCCTACTTTCTCACTATAGTGAAAAATGACATTTGCCAGCACGGCTGAGTGTTAGAAAAGTCTATTACTGAAAACACTGTGCAACTGTACAGAGATGGTATTTAGTAACATGCACATGAAGCTTTTCTTCCATTAAAATGCTGCTTCAGGCAAGAATGTATTGCTTTATTAGTTTTTTTGGAGAGCAGTTTTTCATTCATAATGAGAACACATATCTCAGCCACTGTTATTAGTGCGAACACGCTCGAAAATGAAAATGGAAAGAAGGCAAAGCCAGGAAGCTGTCAGGGTAGCTTTAAACAGATTCAGATCTTGACAAGGTGGGCTGTCAAGTCTCATAATAGTTTTCAGGTACCATGGGAGGCACGTGCTGTGCAAGAGTCACTGATAACAGCAGAGTAGTCGTCCACATTGCAGTCAAATTGGATCACTCAGTGGTCTTGGCGCTTGCTCCTCCCCGGTGTTTCTCTACTGTCCTTGGCTTTTAGGATGCTGTGGACAGAATGACGTGTTGCAGCTTTTTAGGGGCTGGACGCCTGATTTTCATCTGTTGACTGAAGAGGTGAGTGTTTTTTTCCAGAGCTTACTCAAAAAGGGGGCTCCTCACTGCGGAGCCTTGCACTGGGTCAGCCTTTGTTCTGCAGACAGCAGGTATCTTTCCTGGTCGAGTAGAAGGTGAAACACAGAAGTAAAACAGAGCCCTCCTTCAAGCAGTCCCTTTGACTGGAGAAAGGACAATTCAGTTTAGCTTTTCTTCCACTGATCACCTCTGTTGCAGTGTGCAAGCCAGAGCCGGTGCATCTTGCTGTTCAGCGTCATCATTCCTCTGCTGAATACAATATGGGATCATCTGCACCCAGGCGCTTGCACCATGAAGGAAGAGCAGCTTAGTACTGCTCTGCTGGCACGTTGCCTTGGCTGTGAGAGGTAAATAACACAACAGAAACTGGAAACGAAGTGAAATTGCAGATTGTCATCTCGTTTTCCATGAAGGGAGAGTCAGGGACAATGAAGGCTAAACAAAGGTGGCGAGGAGTAAAAGGAGTTTCCAGCAGTGGAGGATTAAAAACCTCTGCCTCATGAGCACGCAGAAGCTGAAGTGGGTTCTTTTGCAGCTTGTGTCCTTCCCAATGTTCTCCTTAGCTCTTCTCTTTCCTCAGGGTTCAGCTCTGAACAGCCAGACAAGTGCTTTGCAGCCCCACACTGAAACTAAATCTTCAGAAACAGGAGTTTTGGGGCACCAGCATGAAGCTAAAATCAGACAGACCGGGGCTTACATGACAAGGGGGTACCCAAAGAAGAACAGCCAGCATGTCTGTGTGAACTACGGGAACCTCTGGCCCCTCTGCCCTGCAGGGAAATATGTGCTTGCTAATTAGAGGTACCAACTTTTAAATTGTTTTTCTGCCATCCAGAATTTATTATTGGGGGTTCTCCCTGGAGACCTGAACTCAGAGCTCTGAGGGTTTACACTGGGGAACCCTGACTGCTCCTAAAGTTTCCCCACTGATCACCTCCCAGCCTGTCTGAGAAAGCAAAGAGACACACGCACACCCCAGCCCTGCTCCCCAGCTAACAATGCAACTGTGACCAGGCTGACAAAACGCAGTTTTTTCCTTCAAACCATCAAGTTCTTGTTTTGTTTTGTTGTTTGTTGGTTTTTTTGGTTTTGTTTTTTTTTTCCCTCTGAGGTTATAGCATTTCTGATACCAAATGAAGTTTTGGGATCAGGCAAATTGCAAATAATTAAAATTGTTACCGAAGTAAAAATGAACTTATGAGCTTAAAAATAAACCTGTGGATTACTGGTTTTTTCCCCTGTTTGCATAGTTCACTACTTTTCTCTTTCCTTCTGACATGGAAACTTCTATTACAATTGCAGCCTTGCCAGAAAAGCGAAAAAGCAGGAAATACTGCTGGGTAACATCCACAGGAGCTTTGTAGGCAAAGAGGTAAACCTACAGAAACACCTTCAGGCTCAGATGGGTCTTGAACTGGGCTGCAGTCCCTCTGCCCAGCTTGGCTTGCTCAGTCCTTTCCTGTGTTTGGTGCTGTTGATCAAGTCGCATACATTTCATGCAAGCTGCAGGATAATTGAAGTTTCTGCTACTTGTGTTTGCCATTTCTCCCAGAGTACTGGAGGTACAAGCCCCTGTGCTTGATGTTTTCTCCCTGCTGTAACATGAGCTGCTTGACAGATTAATGCATGTATTTTCTTACCTGTCAGTTTTTATAGTGTGCAGTGTGCTCTGGGAGTACTTTTATTGCCTATCATTTTCTTCAGAAAATGAGTGATTATTTGTACTTATTTTTTTTTACTGCTGTAGGAGTTCAGGCTGGAACTGACATTTCCTGGGACCATCTCTGAGTGTAAGCAACTTTCACACCAATATCGACTTGCTCTACTACAATTCTGGGACTTTTTCATGAATACTTCAGTTCACAAATAGAGATGTCACTCTTCCAGGCTGAGGAGAGAAAAGCAGCGCAGTCCTTCATCCATTTTCCAGGCTTGGATTTTCATCCAGGTCTAGAAATCGAGCCTTGAGTCTGTCTTGCCCTCTCATATACTGTGTCTGTGCATCACCCAAAATCATATCTATGTGTCTGCATGAGAAAATTAACTAATTATGTAGGAGGTCTGAAAGTGATTAAACTCACAAGGCTGTTGTCTCAAAAGGCAGGAGTCATAGGGAGCTTTCCCCAGCTTTTACGTATTTCCAGTTTAAAAATTTGTGGCAGCTCATGTTCTCCAAGGCTTTGTGGAAGAGGGTCCTGGACTTCACGAGGTAAAAAGTTGTTCTGCTAGAAGGGAAAGAGAAGATATGTGATATAAGCAGAATCAGGTTTGGAAGAGGATTCAATGCCCTAGAAGAACATCAGGTCTTTACACAATTTCCTTAGAGGACTTCTTACTCCTTAAGCATTGTCTCCAGCCATCTGGTGTGATTTATATCCCATTCCTTCCATTTCCAGCTCCCCAAGGTCAGGAGCTTGCTCGCATCACATTTCTGTCTGAGATGTAGGTGGAAGAGAAGGCTCTTCAACCTAGGTTAGGCTCTTCTGAGATGGATGGGCACTCAGATCTGGGGATGACAGAGCATGGGATAAAGACAGGGAGAAATATTTGCTAGAACTGTCTCATAGGGGAGGAGATGAGGACCCACTTTGGCGCTGGAGTAGCCAAAGGCAGTGCAGAACAATTTTGACTTCACAGAGAAAACACTGAACGTGCTCAAAGCATATGGAGGTCCAAGGATGTCTTGGCCAATGTGAGGGATGACACTGACTTCAGAGTTCACAAAATCACATACAAAGGAAAACAAGCAAGTGACCAGGAGAAAAGCGTAACCTTGAGGAGAGGACAAAGGAAAGGAACTGAAGACATGAGAAAAGCCAGAAACTCAAGCTAGTTTTGGTCTGGACTGTTGAAGTTTGTCCACTGCTTTATTCTTAGAGTTGCTTTTTTCTCCCTACTCCTATCTCAGTCTTTATTAGTTATTTGTGCTGCTCAGACATCTATTATACAAAGAGCTGATTCAGAGCTCAGACCAGCAGCGTTCCTAGGCTCTTTATCTTTGGGACAGAAATACACACATCAAATTTAATTTTTCTAGTCAAACTGACACTACCCAGACCACTAAAAAAAAAAAAAAAAATTTAAATATATTTATGTGTCTGTATCTGCAGATGTCCTTCTATATATAGACACTCTATCATATATTTAGCTACACATTCAAATAACACCCAGATATTCAAGCTTAATCCGTCAACACGAATATACAAGAAAAAGGAAGTACCAAGATGAAGAGACAAGTGTTGCTTTTGTATTTCTTGACATATTTCTAGGCTAAAAGCAATGCCACAATGTTGGTCTTTTAACAAAAACGCAAAGCTGCTTCATGGAAATCCTTTGTCAGAGTTTGAGAGAAGCTTTTTTCTGAATGGAAAATAATTGGGGCTGTTGCTGGTGGAAAATCTGGAAAATCCATCCTCTGTGTGCCTTGTGCTGCTTCCAATTTCCCCCTCAGAGCTCTAGAAAAGAGTAGACCTCTGCTTCTCCATTTGTTTGTGCTGAGGGATGTGAGAAGGACAGTGGCGCAGGACAGGGAAAACTGATTCAAGGAATTAACGCATCAACAACTGCAGGCATTTGGGGAACGATCAGCCCATTTAGGAAAAAAAAGAAAGAATCACATAAACATGTGCTGGATGACAACACTGAAAAATAATTTACAGAGAAAAGAGAAGCTGATATAATTGTTGTAAACAAAGCCAAGTATACAATTAGAGCTACTCAAGGCTTTTATTGTGAGAAAGCCAGTTAATCCAACAAAATCCTTGTTTGTTTCTTTTTAAAAACAAGCACAAAAAATTCTGTGCCAGAGAAGCAAACCCCGCAGAGGAGCTACGTTTCACCTCCCATGAAATCTAGTAAGAAGGTAAAGAGCAAGATTAGTATTTTCTGGAGAACTTTTGTTGGGAAAAAATGACTGAACATCAAACCTAAGAATCAGGAATAGCAGGGACGGAACAATCATGCTTTGAAAACAAAGCCTGTACATTTCTTTTTTGAGGCTGTCTAATCAGCTTTGATCTGCCCCCGTGGCTGCACCACTGCCCTTCAGTATTGTGACCCAAAAGGGCACCGAAGCACTCGGTACCTGAGAAGCACCTTTATAATTCTGCAGCCAGAGAAACAGCAACGTGTCTGCCACAGGAACCTCACTGTTGGCTCTCCTTCATGCAGACAAGGTGAGATAAGGCACCACAATTTCCTGGGATAAAAGCAACATGCTGGACTATGGCATAGGTGCTTTTTAAGTAGGTGAGACCCGGCAGCACATACAGTTTAGGCTGTGGGGAGATGCCAATGCACCCTGAATGGATGCTCGAATCTGGTATTTCCAATGCCTGACTCCAAGCAGGACAGATGTTCCTCTTCCATTAGGAAGTGTTATCCTAAATTGGGCCAGTTGCATCAAAGTCATCAGTCAGGAGACATGGGCTAATGCTGGCAATGCTGCCAGCGAGCCTGCTCTGCAGCCTGGCCGGGGATGAGGTGCTGTGGTGAGAGAGGCAGCAAGGGAGCGGCCACCATTTCCCATTTCAGCACAAGGGAGAAGCCTGAGGAGCACAAGAGATGCAGCGCAGCACCCTTCCAAACTGATGGTTGGTCTCAAATGCAGTGCAGGATGCCAGAAAATCTCCAAGGACTGCCGTGTCTTTGCCTTCAGTGCCACAGTCCAGAGGTGGAACCCAGCAGCTCTCCAGATCACACTTAGAGGGCAGACATGCTATTGGATGCAAAGGAAGAGGGGTTTGGAATTCCATGGGGGTCCTACGATGCTTAATGCAAAAGGAGGAAAAGGCATGAGGAGGTTGGAGGTGATTTGGAGGGGAACAAAAATAGGAAAGTAGTGGGGTAAAGGGATAAAAGGGCCAGTCGTGTAAACAATTTGCTGGCCAGTACACTCATCTGGCAGTGCTCCATACCTAGTCAGCACAGACTTCCACTCTTCTTAAATGCCTTTCTAATCCTTTCCCGGGGAAGAGACTCTGTTTCCTGTGGGCACTTGCACATGTGAGGGTGTGAGTGCAGCAGCTGGGTTGGACCATGGGTCAGGGCGTGACTGGAGTGAGTGCACAAGTATGTGATTGTTATCCAAGATCAAGCCAAAACAACCAGCGAACAAGTGACACGGCTGGGGAATACAGAGGTGTGTGACAGGGGATGTCTGTGTGTCTCTGAGGGCCAGCTCTGTGTGTGAGAGCACTCGTGTGTCTCTAGAAGCAAGAACACAAGGGCTGTGGGACCAAGGGTGTCCTGGTCAGCTGCACGTGTGTGATGGTTTGTGCCACCTGCCTATGGCTGAATATGACCCCAGATCTTCGCAGCTGAGGAGAGTGGGGTCTACAGGCAGCTACTGGGGACACTGGGCGTGTCTGAGCCCAGACCCTGATGGGATCCACCGGCTGTAGATATGCATCTCTATTCTCACCAAGGGACCTTTATTGTGCTCAGCTACAGCAGGGGTTGAGACGAGGACGTTGGTGCTGTTTGTTGCTGTGAACGTTCGCCTGGCTGGCCATGCACACATATATATATAAATATGTATGATACAGAAATGTGCTCTGTGTGCATGTGCCTACCAGGAAAACACTTTTAGGCTCACTACAGTTTGGACCTGAGGGTGTGGAACTGCAGCAGCCTCACATCTCTCAAGCTGTTGAATCCTGCATGCTGTATTTTCTTGAACAGTACCAAGATTTTACCTTGGCTGGGGAATCTCTAAAAACTGTGTAGTCTCTGCTGAACTTTCTTGACCTGCTTGAAGTCAGGCCTATTTCTTGGGCTGACACAGGGGCAGGATAACAAAGCAAAGTAGTTTTTAGAGATGGTTGAGGTGCTTCTTCTCAGTCTTCAGATATAAGATACTAGATAATCAGGAGGGTGTTGGATTACTCATGATTTGTATTTTATGAAAAGCTGAGCAAAAGTGTGCTTTGATTCACAGCCAGTCATAATTAAGGCAAGAATTTGTAGGGACTCTGAACTTCAATTTGAGAAGTAAAAAAAAAAAATAAAAATTAAGCATAAATGCATTGCGGCTTACTGGGTGACAGCACATTTTGTGACCTTTCTTGTCATTTGGTTAATGAGAAGGACATTTATACTCACAGCAGGAACACTGTCATAGGGTAAGTTTCCTTGATGAAAACTGAAGTCTGAAAACTGCGTGGTAACTAAGGGAAGGGTAATTTATTTTGGTTTTTGCTTCATTTTGTTTTATTGGTGCTGGTGGAGAACTTCTGGATGGTGTGCTCCCTGCCTGCAAATCTGTTGTTCATCAAAACTGAAATTTGGTGTGAACATATTTCAGTGGTTCTTTCTCAAGGATGAATATGCCCTGCACATCCCAGACCAGCTGAGACTGTTGAAGCTTTCAGCTCCCTGACAGACTTTGCTGGCATCTGCATTGTCAGGTTATATATAATTCTGCCATTGTCAACGCAGAGCTATTGCCTTCCTGAAGGCCTCAGAGAAAATGTAACAAATGCTTTGCCTTCTCCAACATCAGCTCACTGTCCTGATGACCAGAAATGGCCCTAAAGCCAGATTTTCTTAAGCTTTGTGACTCCTGAGGCACAGTTTAAAAAAAAACCCAACCAAAAAAAACAACCAAAAGAAAAACAACCAAGAAGCCAAAGCTCCAAGTAGGATAGTAGAGAAAAGCAACAGTGAAAAAAACCAGTCAAACAGATTTCCTGGTCTCTTCTGGCAAAGAGCAGACATCCTGATAAGCAGATAGGATAATCCTCTATCCATTGTGTGCTTCACCTGTAAGTTATCTCTGACCTGTGACTTACCATTAAATACCTGTCAACTGTGCTTGAAAGGACCTCTGTAGTTCAAAAAGTACAAGACCATCCTGCTAAGGTCATCTTCTAGACCATTCAGGGCAGCCAGCTGTCTCACTGAACTGTGTCCCTGAGGACTTTTTGGTACTGGGTTGTCTCAATGATGAGCCACTGTTTGGTATATACAGCTGTCTGAATTGGACTCCTCTTGAGGGAGAAGATGATGAGCTGCTGCTGGGAAAGATGGAGCTTTCTTGAGGACCCAGCACTGAGATTCTTCTTCACTGTCTACACACAAGTACTGTCCTAGCAACTCTGAGGGCTCTTGGGCCTTAAAAGCTTTGTGTGCTCTTGGGAAACTGAACAAGAAAACACCTCTGAAGAGTCCTGGAGGACATCAATTCCAAGCCTTTGCCTGAGCAGCAGGATGAGTGTCACTTTGGTACATTACTATCACTTCTTTCACACATCTGGAAGACAAATATATACATCCCATGGCTGAAGGAAGGGACATGTCTAATATGCAAATTGCGTAGAAGAAGCTCTGCTATACTGATGAATAAATGTCACCTCTCCCGAGACGGCTGAACAGCCCCGTAACACTACCAGAGGTGCCATATAAACACTATAATACAACATATGGCCTTCCTTTGACCATACCAATGTTTAACTTGGTCTCTTCTACCTTATTACTTTGGTTTGATTGATCTATGGATAAGGTTTTTCATTTTCATACAGTTTCATTTGCTAGGTGAGGCGCTGCCTTCCCTGTATAGCCTAGGTATCCATCAGGAGAGTCTGCCCACGCTTTACTGGCCTGAAGTCCTTTGAAAATCTGGCTTATGCTCTACTTTATCCTTGATTCTTGAGCATTTCCTCATAAACTTTCTCCCAGGTCTCCCTTGCTTGCAGTCATCTGTGAAGGACTCCTGAATAATTCAACAGTACAAAGCGACTGTCAGTACTCTTGGCTCAGCGCTGTCCAAAGTTGAGCCATGCAGTGCCAGAGGCTCCATCACATCCTCACCTGCCCCTTCTGGGACACATAAAACTCCTAGACCATTTCTTCCTCCACAAAAGACATCCAACTTCTGTTAATTGCAGCTATGTTCTGCATCAAGCAAGCAGTTAGCTCCTGATAATTTCGGGCAGCAGCCACGTTCCTACAGTTGTCAAGGTGATGCCAGAGCTTGCAGTCAGCAGAGGCAACCCTGTGCATTGACATTAGGTATACAACCTTGCAGGTGCATATGCATACTCCGTTGATGAACGTTTCCCTCTAAAACTCACTTTTCTCATTTAAAAAAAAGCTCATATGACTTGTCTTTCTTTATAGAGAATTGCAAACTCCCCATGGGTACCATTAATTTGTCAATGGGTGCTGCATGCAACAATTCTGGGTCTGTTTTCACAGCAGCCTTGCACAGTCACTGGGGCAAAATGCAGTTAGAACAGAGGAGAGCAACCAGTCTGCCACATGGGGCTCTGTGAAACATCTTTCCAAAACATTTCCAGTAAAATTCCCATTGCTGACAACCCAAAAGGTCGACTTCAGTTTCTCCAATGCACTTCTTACCTTGAGCATGGGCAGATTTCAACATGATGGCGCTGGAAGGTCAGCCTCTGGTAGGACTTTACATACAAGCCCCATGCTGTGCCGTGAAGTTGTGGATGGCTGCAAAAGTCCCATGGGAAATAAGCCTTCACTGTGAAACAATCCATGAGGAAAAGGAACTCCAACCTGCTGTAAGGAGCACAAAGGGTTTCTTCCAACACAGCCCTTCATGTGAATCCTGCCTGGAGTCTTGTGTTGGTCCTTGCTCACTCGTCTTGGAAGACAGCAGTTCATAACAGCACACAGACACACACACACACAGAGATATATAATCATATACACTGTTGCAGCTGTTCATTATCAGCAAAGGGAGAGATTTATGCATTAACAAAAAAATCTCTAGAAGAAATCTCGATCTACTAAATCTTATCCTTCCTGTAAGAATGACAAAATGCTTTGCAGGACAGGAAGGCAAATTCCCATGTATATCTCTCCTGAATCAATGAGCTGAATTTTGATCTTTGATTTGTTGGTCATCCCTCAAAATGTGGATATTATTACGCTGCAAATCTGACTTCTGGTTTTTCTGTCTGCCCTGAAATTCATAGTGTCTGGCTAATGTGCTTAAGCATAGCTGTCAGGACAGTAGCCACAGTGCAAAAGAGAGAGAAAGCTTCAGTTTACTTCTGAAACAGACTTTTCTGCCTATGGTAAGGGAAAAAGATGCTTTGGTTCATAGCAAATGAGCCTTTCCAAATTCATTTGGCTGGGCATGCAGTGCCGTCTTCCTGTCACTGCAAAATAAATTCCTCCTGAAAAAAATTCCATTTGATAAACAACTCTCGAAGTGATTTTGTCAGGTCAGAATTCAAAAAAGAAATTTCCTGCCCGCAGCGGGACAAAGTCAGGGAAAAATAGGGATGGATTCTCTCAGCTACAGGCAGCTGGGATTTTTCCATCCTGGGTGCCCTTTCTTCACAGCGTGGTGTGCTCCCAAAGCCAGGCACTGCGAGCACTCTTCATGCTCTGCTGCTGCTCGGGTTAACTGAATGGGAGGCGAAGAAGAGCCGTGTTGGGAGCAGATCCTTGGAGCTGGGGCTCTGCAGTAGCTGAGCTGGGCCCCTGGAAGAGCCACCTCCTTGGAGTCAGCGCAGACACAGTTTGCACAGACAAGCTCCCGTTTCAATAGACTGGGCCGAGCCTGTCTGCTCCATGGGGAGGGGACATCCCCTCTGCATTAAGCAGGCTGGGTGAAGCGACTTGCTCTGTTTGATACAGGATGACAGGCTCTTGCATGAAAGGGCAGGACCTTTGGGACATCACTGAGAAGTCCCAGTTTGAGAAATAGGCCAGGCAACTCCCTGAGGACCAGGAGCTGCTCACACTAGTGCAGAGAACCATGAATGTTTTCTGTGCCCGTGGGTGATGCAGCCTGGCCACGCAGGGATAACATTTGCCTACCTGTAGGATATAGTGTTGCATAGATATGAAGTGTCTGTGAAGCTTGAGTTGGCAGGCAAGGTTAAACCTCCCTGCCACTCCATTAGGGGTTTGTCTTTTGGCCTCTTGACATCTTTTTCAATCTGGTATCCCACAGCAAGTGTCTGTAAGTGTTGCTCCTGAGCGACTGGTGCAGAACATGAGCCAAGCCCAGATTTACTACTGAACATTATTGACATCTTTGCTGCCATTCCCTGTCTCACAGCCTGCTGAGAGCTTCCTAAACTCTGACCTCCCTACACACATCCCAGGTACGTCAACTGCCATTGGAATTTTATTCTCAGCCTACTGAGCCTATAAAATAATGGAAATACACCTTTCCAAAATGTCTTGGAAAAAGCAGACTGTTTTTGCCTTTTTGGACGTATCTGTGGAAGTTCAAGCAGGGTCAGGAGACTGTCCTAGCTTGAGAGTTGTGAGGGCAGCCTATTTAACTACTCCTATGACCTCTAGAGGAAGAGGACACCAGCATGACCAAAGTGTTCCTGTCCTAGAGCAAAGGGGTCCTTCCCAGTGCCCCAGTCTCCGGATAAGTGAAGCTTTCTAGGATTTGAACTGGAACGTATTGAATGCTCATCTGCCTTATACATCCTGCTCCACTGTCTTGGTTCCACAGAGATCAGAATGTTGGCCGTGTGAGGTTTGACAAACCTGGCCCACTAATCAAGCTGTTATTTTCCTCCATCTCATGAAATGTGTCTTCCCAAAGTATTGTTTGCTACCAACTCACCTGTAACATGCTCCATTTGCCTTTGGAATGGAGGCCCATTCACTCTCCGTGGCATTGCCGGAGGGTTTCCCAAAGCAGATGGTACTACTGCCACCTCTTTCCAGGCTGCACCTCTACAGAGAGCCCTTGAAAACTGTTGCCTCATCCCACAATCTGTCTGTACCTGCCCTTTGCAGCCCTTTCCAAGTGCTGGGCATTGTCTTACGGTTTCTGCATCCAAAAAAACCTTGGGGTGGGAGTTGTGAGCACACAGGTACCTTTATCCAGAGCTCTGCAAGTCTTATCTTTGTTTCCAGTATTTGCTCTTTCAATCCCGTTCATCCATTGAAAATCTTCATTTGGCTGTGCAAATCTTTCTCTGCTTATCAAATTAAAGATGTTTTATCAAAGATTATTTATGGGTCTTGTAGTTCTCTGCCTTCCTCTCTCGAGCTCCCTTTTACCACCCCAATTGACATTAACCATCCTGTTCCATTTTTTATGTGTACTACTCAAGTTTGTGTACTGTTGCTATTCCTCTCTGCCTAACTGTTCCTGAATGTGATGAAGTGCCGCCAAACCAATTTCAGAAATCAAGCTCAGTTGTCATCTTTTTGACTAACAGTCAGTGATACCTCTCTACTAGTTATGGAGGCGAACTGAGCCACCCATGGGAAACAAATTTCAGGGACAGGGACAAAAGGAAAGAAAAAAAAAGGGGGAAGAAATGAATGAACGAAATGCAGGGGAGAGGGGAAAAGAATCTGTAATCCCACAGTGAGACAGAGAATTGGAGTCTATGAAAACTGGGAGAATTATTTATGAAATAATAAAACTTTTAAGGTATTTTTATGCTAATTAATAACAGTTAATTTTTATTCAATGGCAAAGCCTCTGCTTACGTGAACCAAGATGGTTATGGATGAAAGCAGGTCTTCTTTCTTCTATTCCAGGCTGTGCTAAAGGCTGTCAGGATTTGTCCCCAGAAGTCACAAACAGAAAAAGGAGCTTTATGTTTCCCTTCATGCAATTTAAGATTTGTAGCATGTAGATTTTTTATATAGCTGTATAATTTCTAACACTTTAAACAGCAGTTAACAGTTACTAAACCACCTTTCTCACACTTTGTATCAACTTCTCAAAATTCTCCAAATTTTGTTTTAGGTTCTTTTCAAGAAAAAAATTTTAGCAAGGACATCTTGTTTGGGACACATACCTAAAAGGATATAATAAGACATCATTGTAGTGAAAGGCCCAGAAACCTTGGAGAATCTCCAAAGAAGGCACGTGATGCTGAAGATGATGATGGAGAAGAAGGAAGGGGGCTTGAAGTCTTAGACTCTGTTCCAGGAAGGGCAGACCTGAGGGAGGTTCTGGGGATGGACTGTTCTCTGGTTGGATGTATCCAATAGATACAATAATTAATTACATTATAAATATGTAGGAGCTCTATGCTCTGTCATGCTCTTATGTATTTAGCGTACCTTAAAGTGCTTTAATTAAAGACCTGCTCTCTATTTTATCTATACTAATGTTGTCTCAAAGATTCTTCCATTTGAGGCATCAGGTTGGCACCCTGGATGGGAAAGAGAGGAGAGACCTATGAGCTTCTCTAGGATCAAGAAATTTGACCTTATGAGGAGTTCTTCTTGCTGCCACTTTTCGAGGAATTTCCCACACCAATCCCCAAGAAGCTGCACATTGATCTAAGAGGCAAAAGAGGTGTTGCCTTGATGTGCAAAATCCTAGCCACATGGCTGCACGAAGTTCAAAGGGACAACATCTGAGAGACTTTAGTTTGCCTAATGAAAAACTGGGTTTGCTTTCATTTTTAAAAGCGGTGCTGTGGAAGCTTCCAGATGTGGGAAGCATCTGGCAGTACGAGTCTGCTCTGCTCACAGGGGAGAGTGCGAGAAATGAGCATTTTTTGATTTTGGCATGGATAACTGGATATTGCAGTGACTTTCTTAGGGAAGGGGAAGGTCTGCATCACTTGAAATCTCAGATCCCATCTCTTCTGAAGTGACATGCTTCAATTCAGCAAGAAGTTGTCAGATTCAATCATACAGCCTTTAGATGGAAAGGAAAAAAAAACTTTACTGTTCTTTGATTAGCCTTGGAGGTTATTGCAGACCCATGCTATTATTTTGTCTATGAGCAACATGTCTACAAAGTTAATATGTTGAAGATATTTTAGGATTGATAAGCCTTCAGAGTCTTAGGAAGTGGTTGTTGAAGGGAGTACATAAAATTCTATAGGGAAAGCAAATGCTTTCTATTAAACTAACTAGAGGTCTCAGAAGAAATAGACCCAGTTTGGGGTTCACAGATCCTTCTTCAGAACTGAAAAGAAAAGCAGCAACTTTGAAAAGAAGTTCAGGTTGGGTGTGTCCATTCGGAGGGTACAGTGTGTGACATTTGCTCTAGTGCTGAAAGTGCTTTCACTTGCCTCCAGCTTGTTTGCAAGCAAGGAGTTTCCTAAGAGTAGTTGTACATGGGAATAGCAATTCGCAAGGTGGGAAAGAAGTGCAAGAGTCTGGACAGGCTAAAAGTTGGCACACACTGGCTTGGCCATCAAAGACATGAGGAAGAATTTCCTCACTGTGCACTGGAAAAGACTGCCCAGGAAAGGTGTGGAATCTCCCTCGCTGGAGCTATTCAAGAACTGCCTGGACACAACCCGGTGCTGTGTGCTCTGGGATGACCCTGCCTGATCAGGGAGGTAGGACCAGATGTCCCACTGTGGTCCCTTCCAACGTGACCCATTCCACGATTTGGTGATTCTGTAAAATAAATTGTAAATTATACAGGATACTGATCATTGCTTAGATGATTTGAGAGAAATGGTGCGTGGTGGGTTGACCTTGGCTGGCCACCAGATGTCCACCAAGCCACTCGATCACTCCCCTCTTCGCAGGATGAGGGGAGAGTATAGGACAGGGATGACATGGATCCAGAGAAGGAGCGATCAGTTAGCAAGAATCATCAAAGCCAGAACAGGCTCAACTTGGGAAAAATTGATTTAATTTATTGCCAAATAAGACAGTTAAACAGAGTATGATAATGAGAAATAAGAACAAACCTAAGCACATCTTCTCCCCATCCCTCCCGTCTTCCTGGGCTCAACTTCACTCCCAACTTCTCACCTCCCTGTCCAAGCAGTGGGATAGGGAATGGGAGTTACAGCCTGTCCATAACACTTTGTCTCTGCTGCTGCCTCCTTCTCCTGCTTTTCCTCTGTTCCAGCATGACATGCCCCGCTCCAGTGTATAACCCATGGGATACAGTCCTTCACAACCTTCTCTAATGCGAGTCCTTCCCATGGACTGCAGTTCTTCATGAACTGCTCCAGAAGGGATCATTTCCACAGTCCTTCAGGAACAGACTCCTTCAGTGTAGGTTTTCAGTGGGATCACAGGTCCTGCCAAGAGCCTGCTCCAGTCTAGGCTTCCTATGGAGTTGCAGCCTCCTTCAGGGCACATTCACCCACTCCAGTGTGGCACACTCCATGGGCTGCAAGTGGATATCTGCTCCACCATGTGAAAAGACACAGCTCTTCACAGAGTTACAGACTCACGGAGGTGACGGTCAGAGGGGACCTGCCTGGAGCAGGATTCTCACCAAGCGCTGAATCAGGGCTGGTGTGGTTCTGCTTATGTGAGTTTTGAAATGCTCACCCCCATCTCACCAATGTCTGGGGATGCACCACCATCCTGGGAAAAAAGTTTTTTCGATGCCCTCTGTGTGCATCCCAAACTGCAACTGCACCTCTTGCCTTGGACCTGCCAAGGAGAGCTTGGCTTTGTTATCTCGGTACTTGCCACCCAAACTATAGGCTGAAATTAGATGTCCCCTTGGCTTCTGCATTTCCAGATTAATCCTGCCCATTGCCCTCCCGCTGGTCCTTGTATTTCATGTATTGTAGACCAGGATCACTTTGGCAGAGAGCAAATGGACCAGCAGGCTGGGATCTGATGGAATTGTGAAGACGGTGTATGCCATAAATGCTGTACCACTTTTGCAAACCTGATTTTGCAGGTTCAGGAACCAGCAGAAAATTTCCAAGGCGTACTGCAGATGTGGAGCAGCCCTTCAATCCACATGTGCACCGAGGGAGTCACTGAGCTGTGGGAAACAGTGCTCCTTGCTATGAGTTCAGAGCTAAGAACCTGGGCGTAATGGACCTGGTTTGCCCAGATTTGGGGATCACAGCAATTGAAGCTGTGCGAGTGGCACCTGGGGTTGAAATTTTACTCTTCAAGAGTGGAATTATTTTGCTTTCTGACATTCTTCATCAGGCAGCAGACTAGTGCTGGTGGGCATCATGATCGCACAAGAATCCTGAAATGAGGGCAGCATTTTTGCTGGAGTGGTGAATCTGCCATACCTCTGATTTCTTCTTTACCCCTCTAGGGTAGAAATCAGCAGCTGTTTGTCTCCATCTTCTCCTCTACTGTTCTTGAATGGACAACCTATGTTAGTCAATTTTGAGTTTGTTAGCAAAAAAGCTTTTGTTTCCTGGAACAAGACTGTGCAGAAAAGATCAACTGCTCTCAAAATCCATGGGCTCCTAATCCTTTTAACACCTCATAATCAGAGTGCACAGGAGGTAGTAGGAGAATCTGGTAGAAAAAATTAGCAAGAAACAATAATGAAGATTTAAAAAATGGAGCTCTGGTAAGCTGCTTAGAAAAGCACTTTTAAATCTTCTTTTTGAAGTTGTACATTCACAGATATACACACTATTACAAAACTAATCAGGGTTCTACAATGTTTAATATCACCTTTTGTCATTACTCATGGCTGCATAGCCTTTCATGTGTTACATTCTGTTATTTTCCTTTATCAAGAACTTTACATCATTTTTATTTATTTTATGCAGTGCTTTTCTTTCCCTCTTGAGTATTTCCAATTTATTCCATGTTTTATTCACTGACTAGTGAAGTTCTTATTTTCTTTGAGAATCCACTGCATAAAAAAAAGCTTTTATTCCTTTAACAGTGAGAGTCCAGATGTTTCCAGCTAAACTGAGGCTGCATTTTGCACGAACCTATAAAATCAGGGTATTAAAAGACTCTAATCCTCTCCCCCCAAAGGAATTACAGTAGTGTCAGAACAGTATAACTAGATTTGGATTCTACCTCGTTGTCTTCACTCAAGTTCTGAGTTCTCAGTCAGATCAGTCGGCCTGGGAAAATCTTAGTGGTAAAGGTATTTGATCTGGGATTTAAGATCAGCTGAAAAGGGTTAGGTCCATGTTAGCTCTCATCTCACTCATATTCTGTAGTGCAGGAAAGAGATGGAGGGCAGGATTCTCTAGAAACAAGAAATATCTGGAATATTTTCACTATGCTCCCAACTATCCACCTCTCGCCTTCATGTTTTGGGTTAAAATACGTTGTTTGTGTTCTTTAAGTTGACAGATCTCCACGTTAATGTTATTATATTCTAGAACAAACAACTTGTCTCTGTCTTTCTGCTTTAAAACTCCTCAGACTTTAATAGAGTTGGCAGACAGAATTTGGAATTTGCTCTATCACTCTGGCAATAAGCCCAACATGTACATTATGATACATTTATACCTCAGATTTTCCATCTGCAGCACAAAAATTAACTTCCTGCTGCCTCACGACGATTTCACCCTCGTTCCCCCGACTTACTTTCCATCTTTCTTTCTGCAAACCTTTGCCACCATGAAGATACCAGTGAGTAAGATATAGATCGATCTATCTATCTATCTATCTATCTATCTATCTATCTATCTATCTATCTATCTATCTATCTATCTATCTATCTATCTATCTATATCATCTATCTATCTATCTATCTATCTATCTATCTATCTATCTATCTATATCTGTATATCTATATATCTATATCTCTATATCTATATATATCTATATCTATATATCTATATATATATATATATATCTCCATTAATCCTAGCTAGGGACGGGGGCTCAATTCATTCCTGTCGCTGTAGAACCGGTGGGTTGGTGCAATTATGTACCCAACAGTACGTTAAACACACTCCCATTTGTGTCCATACCTGACCCTCAGCTCCAACAGTTCAGAAAACCAGAAGCCTTACAGAAACCTCCTAAAATCAACATCTGCTGGCGTATTTCTTCTCCTGTGGCTCGGAGCAAGTTACGTTTGCAGCATCGGGCTGGATAACCTTCATTTTCTCCTTCGTGCATTCTGAAGCGCAGCCAACGTCTTGCTCCACGAGAGATGACACGGCCTTGCGGCCACAGTTTGGCCAAGGTGAAACAAAGAAAATTCCTGAAGAGTTAACTCAGAGCCCTGAGATGCAGGCGTCGTGTTTTCTTTGCTTCAAGAATGCAGTGCTTGACTAGAGATAGGAGCCAGGTGCTGAGAGCTGGTTAAATAAGGAATAATATCCAACACAGGAGATGCTTATAAACCACAGAATATGTACACTTAGCCGAAAAAGGACATAGCACAAGGAAAGGATGAATGCATTTAGACAAATATATCCCAAAACCAGATATTTAGCAAAATAAAGTAGGAATGCAAAGGAGATAAGGTGCAGAATGAAGGTCTGAGCATGAAAGTCTTGCCAAGTTCGCCAGCATGGATCAGCAGAACAAAGGAAGTTGGACAGTTCAGCCAAGGAAGAAGAGATAGAAACGACCCCTCGAGGCTGAAGTAACCACTGAAAAGACACCTCAATAAGTGACTCCACCTCAGTCTCCGCCTGGACTCTGCCTAATATGAATATTTCAATTAAATGTAGCAATCTTATGAATATGCATATAAACTGATGCAATCTCTTTTTGAAACTGTATCAATATTGTAACCCTGCATTAAAGAATTTGGAGCTCTTTGTCCAGCATGAGCTGGGAGCTTCCCAACGTTGCTACAATAAATACCTCTTGCTTAAAGACTAAAAACTGGTCTCTGAGCAATTTTATTGTGCCTTTTGGGGCAAGTTTGGCATCACAGGTGAGGGGTTACTGACAGGTCATCAGGGGACAAGGGACCTCTGGACTGCTCCAACGCAGCCCATCCGTTGTGAAGCCTTGCCATGCCTTGGTTTCAGGGTGGTTTCCTAGGACACAAGGCACGTGGGATCACGATGACTGTCAGGCAGTTGCACCTCAGAGCACTTCAGTCTCTTGGCCAATCCTATGAAATCTGACAGATTCTGAGGTCCCTGAAATTTTGTGAAACGAGGCGGATGGGGACAGAGCAGTCTTTACCATGGTACCAGAAAGCCTGCACTGTGAAGTCAACCCCTGTGAGACATCAGGGAAGACACACCCTTCGTCTCAGGTGCGCTGCTGTGCAGGACACGGATTTTGGGGTGAGAAAAGTATTGGGGGAAGTGTGTAATTTGTGACATGTAACTAGTCCCTGCCTTCCCCAAATCAGCTGGTAGTGGGGTAATCTGGACCTAAAAGAGGCTGCAGCTTCCCAGAGTGGGCTTGTGGCATCTGCAACACCCAGCAGTGGTGGTGGTTCCCTGGGAGATGTCTGTGACTCTCAGATGTGTGACGTAAGCAGGAGCAGACAGCCGGGCTCAGTTGCCCATCTGGGGACTGGTCCCTTGAGGATATGTCACGATTTCTACTTCATACAGTCACAAAAAGCTCTTCTCACATCTCCCATGTGTAGAGAGGATATTGTGTCTGCAGCTTTGGAATTTCTGAACAATCCCCATGCACTGTCCATCTACATTGCCTTTGCCTTTTAGATTCTCACCACCCAGGCCCCCTCCTTCTGCACACAAAGCTGACCCTGTTTGTTATGGCTCTACAGTCCAGCAGTGAGCTGTGGATGCAGTCTTCCCTTTTTTTCCTGGGCTTTATTCAGAAGTGGCTTTGTTTTCTTTGGCAGGGAGAGTTCATATGGATGGTCTGAGTTCTATTCCTTTGACAGAGTCAGCTGTCAACAGCAAATGCTGCCTCTATACCCCCTGATAGTGTAATGAAGTGCCTGTTCTCTCCAGCAGTGACCACTCCTCCTCCCCCAGGTCCAGACCTGGGAAATAAAAACAGCCCTTTGGTTACCCTGGGAGGGCTGCACAGCCCAGATGCAGGAGGAACAGCATCAATTCACTGCCCACTGTGCTTGACCCCGAATGAGGGAGCACATCAGTGCTGATGGAAGAGACAACTGGGGAGAAGTGGAAGAGAGAACTCTGGAGAAGTGGAAGAGCTCGGTGTGAAAGAAGAGGAGAGTGAACCAATCTGGCAGCAACTGGTGGGAGGTGATGAGAGCTTTGGTGCAGGGTTGAGACAACAAGGCTTTCTTTGGCTTCCCTGGTGCCTCATTTGGATCCGGAGGGATGCACAGTGGAAGAAATCCACCCAGAGCCGGAGGATACAGGGCAAAGATACTGACAGTGCTGCCCCATTTCCAGGACACAGCATTTTGGAAATGCTCTTGCTCCTCCCACCAGCGTGGCTGTGGAGCCATGGAAAGGGTTAGGATAGTGCAGGAAAACAGCCTGGGAACACCCACATAGCCCTTTGTACACGGCTTTAGCTGCCAGCCCTGCAGCTGTGCAAAACCAAGGTGCCTGTTGTTCTGGGGTATACACACCAACCACACCAGCTAAACAGCCAAAATGCAGATGGAGTTCCTCTGGGATTTCTACCAGATGAGGACAAAACGAAGGGTCTCGTTGTGAAAACATTTTGGGCTTTGCTAATTGGCTGTGGGTCATCCCTTCCCACTGCCTCTCACTCAAGCAGGGACTCTGCCACAGGGATTCTGGTGTTTTCCTGCATCAGACAGCTTTGTGGCAGGCCTGCAGATGCTGAGAACATTTTCTGTACAGCCACTTCCCAGTGAATTATGGACCAACCCCAATTCTACTGCAGCTTAGATGAAAAGATGGAAAAAAAGCAGAGATCATTTTTCTTCCTTCTGTCTCCTGGGGGCTAAGCCATAAACACACACTCAGCTCATACCTATAATTTATCTCTCTTTATAAGCTAAATGTTCCTTGTAGAAACTCATTTAAAGAAACAAATCTGGTTCCCAGTTTTTTCTCCTAGACTTTTTTTTTTATTCTTTCTTATTACAGTATAGATGTTCTATCCACTGTTCTCACTGTTCTGGCTGATTATATGACTAAAATGCAGTAATACTTGTCTCCTATAGTTTCATCTGGTGCCAGTTAACTGCTAAAATAATGATTTAGGGTATGTTTTACTTCTTACAGTTTACTACCTCCCGTAAAATGTACTCTCTAGACATGAGCCATAAAACACTTTTCTCTCCCAGTTCTGCTTCCTGCTTGTGACTGGGAGCAATGGAGCAAATCACGTCTTGCATGGGTTTGGAGGGCATCTCCTCAGACACACGTGCTTCACGGGGAGTGAAACACCTCATCACCTGGACTCTGCAGGACTGATCAGGAGGGAAAATGTGGTTTTACAAGATACCTTCTGGGATGATTTTTGCAAAAGTCAAGTGCTTCGAAACCAGAAATGTTTGGAAAGACAACCTCTGTGACTCATGAGTCTTAAGTCTGGATTCCTTCACTCTGCAGACAAGACTCCAGGATGAAGGGATGTATCCTTCTGTCTGATGGGCACCCATGAGACCTTGTTCTCTCCAAGAGAGGAGAATGGCCACATGAAATAGCTGTGCTAAAGTTCCCACAGAGGTTCCCATGAGCTATTCTACACTGACAGGCTTAGGTTGGGGATGCTTTAGTAAAAAAATAAGCTTTTCCATGGAGCAAAGTGTTAGAAAGAAGTGACTGAAACCAAAATGTCAGAAGAAATGCAGGACTTAAGAGAAGAGGGAGCAGACCAGAACTAACATTATTATCTCCTCCAGCTTACCACACCAAAAATGTCACAGGTTTGACTGACACATAAAATTAAGGCCCTGCTGTATTTTACAGCAATTCTGAACCACTGTCACAAGCACAGTGT
Organism: Grallaria varia; assembly: GCA_013396735.1. NCBI lineage: Eukaryota > Metazoa > Chordata > Aves > Passeriformes > Formicariidae > Grallaria > Grallaria varia. The sequence goes on from VWZG01002110.1 coordinate 590,622, forward strand.
AAAAATAGTGCTGACAAGCAGGCTGGGGGGACAGTAAGGAAAAAACAGAATCTGAAGAAAACTTTGATTTATCAAAGTTTTGCTGTGATACAGAAAACCAGCCCATAAGGTCACACGAAACTTTAAGGCCATGTAGAAGGAATTTGTTATGGGTACAGTACTGAAACATCTGCTTATCTTGAGGTCACTGGGAGAACTGAGAGTTTGCTTGGAGGTGAAAGTATAAAGGTCAGGGGGGAAGCCTGGGTATCCCACTGGATGCTGTGAACTGCAGCCTGAGCATTTTAAAACTGATGGAAGGATGTCATGCCTTTTGCCAGTTTGGACTGGACATTGAAAACTGTATCAAGACACAAATGAAGAAAGAGGTAGTCTCTATTTAGCTGGCTAAATCATACATCATGGAGAAAATTTGAATTGTTTACTTATTACAAACCTTTCTGCAATGTATCTTCTTTTCTTTCAAGTTCTATATAGGGGAGGTGAAAAAGGATACTTTCTTTAAGTAAGGTTTCCAAGTGTTTCAGGAGGCTTTAAAAGAAGATGTATGGAGAGAACCACATACACAAATATCTGCCCGTATAAATATTCCTCTGTGTGCCTGTACATATGGAAACATATTTGCTTTATTCTCTGAAAAGAGTGGAAAAGTGACTCGATTCTTACACATGTTTACCTGACTGCTGCTAATTCATGTGGCAAACCCTGCAAGAGGGCAGCTGTTCTGGGAAGTGATAACTTACCAGAGAACCTCTTGTCCTGGTTCTGGCCAGGACAGGGTTAATGTTTGCAACAGCCAGGAGGGACATAGCCAGGACCTGAGGATGTTCTATACCACCTCACATCATGTGGGGGTCAGGAAAGGGGTCCCTTCCAGTCGGGTAGCAGGAAGCAGGAGATCAGGATAACGTTGTGTCCTCTGTGCGTGTGTCATTCACCTGTCTTGGGCACCCTGTTATTGATATTGTTGCTGTTACTGTTTGTTTTCTTATCTCATCGCTGTTTCCAGCAAATTGTTCTTATCTCAGCTCATGTTCTTTACCTTTTGCGCCCCCAATTGTCCTCTCCATCCCGCTGCATGAGGAGGAGGAGGAGGGGGCAGTGAGCGAGCAGTGCATGGTTCGGGGTGTTTCAGTGGGAACACTAAATTGGGGAATACCATTCCTAAACCACAACACCTCTCATATTCATTTCTGAATATTCAGGCATGAAAATCGTTGGCTGTATGACCTCTAAGAGGTAAATAGTGATGTTTGAGGTCTTTTTCCCCATGATATGTTAGATGAGGAAATTCCTGATTCAGATGGAAGCAAAGCAAGAGAGCTCACTGTTGATGCTGGTTTTGTTCATGATGGCAAACAGCATGGAGGTCCATCTGCAGTTGTTTTTAATTCCAGCAGGAGTTTTTCATGTTATTCCTATATTATTCCTATATCTGGGCTCACAAAGCCAGGGACTCCTTCCTGCTCACAATGCTCTGGAGGCAATCTGATAGAAAAAGATGTTGATTTATTGTTGGAGCAGCAGTAGGGTTGAAGAAAGACAAAAGAGGTAATTGGGAAATTGGATCCTCATCTGTAGGCTGGAGATACAGAAAAATGTGCTCCATTGGCAGTCATTTTCATTTACAGGCCCTTGTCTTTGTGACAGCTTCCAAGCTGAAAATTTTATCCATATGATCACTGGGAAAATGTATCCAACAGAGTTAACAAGAATTGAAACCGCCTATTGTCTCAAACACTTTATATTCCAGTAGCACTGCATTTCCCTGGTGTTCCCCTGACACGTATGTCCTCTCTTCCAAGATATAAGCACGACACCTGATGGATGTGTGTTCGTCTGAAAAACAACACACAAATGAAGTTACTTTAGAAAAGTTCTGTGCTGCGCCTGCAATAAAATACTGCTGATGTGTGATGTGCACAGCCAGCGTGGATGATGAGCCTGACTTGGAGTTACGAGGCTTTGTTTGTAGCTGCTGATGTGAATCAAAAGTTGGTCAGGTCTCTCAAGCAGCTTTCCTGCCCCTCTTTCTATCCGCTTACTGTATTTAGGTCACCCCATTTTCAGAACTGCAGATGCCTGTTACTCTGCAGTGGGGTCCTGGAGTGATCAGATGATTTGTAAAAAGATGTGTGATGCCTTGGAAATGTGCATTAGCTCAAACATTTCCCATTTGAATCGCTGACCTCCCGTCATTCCCAGCTCCAGTCAGGATTGACTGGCAGGTGATCTGCGTCCATCCCCACCGGTATTTGGCAAGCCGTGGGAATGCAGTGTGGGTCTGTCAGGTTGCCTATGAGGAGCAGATCAGCTGAGCATGTGCTGACACTTGCCAGGTTGTTCCTCACAAAGCCAGGGGCTGGGTCGGAGGGTCCTGTTGGATGACCCCATGCCAGTGCTGAGGCACCTGGGTTTGCTTCAGATGAGCAGAGCAGGGCCAGACCACAGCTCTGCAGGGCAGGCTGCAGAAGAGAAGCATCCAGGGGAGAAAAGTTGTCGGCAGAAGGACCTCTGTCTGGGGTTTTGCAGACTTTGAGCTCATTCAAGGGGGAATTTCAGTGTTTCCCCTACCTCATTTCCTAAGAAACCTCTGAAAAAGAGGGGAAAATGAGAGAGGCAGAAGAAATCAAAGGTTTTGACGGATACCTCCTCCCTTTGCTTTGGACCTTGTCAAACAACTGAAGGCCCTGGCACATCTGGGCTCTTATATTTTCCATCAAGATAAGTGCATTTCATTTATGTCACACTTTTGAATAGGCTTGCACACACAATGAGCTGTGCTGTCTGCCAGGGAAGGAAATGGAATAAAGCAGAGCTGGCCAGGACGTCATAAGGGTTGTTCCAAGACCTAGCAAAGCCTGGCTGCATTTTCAGGTTATTTAATCTCCCCGCTGTTTTATATTAAAGGGATAATGGTCACAGACAAGAACCACTGACACCTGTCGGGCAATGATCAGTCGGAGTGTCTTGTAGGTCTGGCTATAAACCAAGATATGACTCCCAAGGGAAGAGGCCCCAAAATGCCTTCCCCACTCCTTCTGTGGGGTTCCAGTATGCTCCAGCCATGCCTTTGACAAAGCTACTGCCAGCTGTCAGTCAGAGGCGAGTTCAGGACATTGCAGGCTGCTCTTGAAAAATGCCCATCTCTGGGCATGGCCATGGGAAAAACTTTGTGTCCCTGTTGTGCCAATGTGGAGAATCCACAGCTCCTTTGAGTGGCTGGAGTGACGTGACAGAAACACTTGATGCCAGGCTGTGCTTTGGTTCAGCCTGACTAAGCAGCAATAGGTCTCATGCCCTGTGGTGAACCCGAGACCTGGAAAGCTCCTGGCTGATACAGGAGAGAGCGAACGTGTAAAATGAAGACATCTCTCTTGTCTCTACTATTGAGTAGCAGCCAATTGCTTGACTATAAATATTCCTATCAGAATGGGCCCAATCTGAGCTCTCCCTGACGCAGCTGGACTGCACGCCAGGTGACTCTCCCTTTGAGTGGGGGCATCTCACAAACTTCCTCGCTGTCAGGGAGGACTGGCTGCACTTTGGGGTGGGAAGCTGGGCCCAGCATGAGATCATGGTTGGCAGGACCTGTGAGCCTGGCCACCTTCTGAGCTTTGCCATGTTTACCTTTAGGCTGCTATTGTTGCCTGTTCATTGGCACATCATGCTCTTAGACTGGGTACCCGGTGGTACCTGACAGGCAGATTTACTGGGATGCCTGGAAAAAATCCAGTCTTCGTAGCTAATTTCCCTGCTGGGCTCCTGTGTGCTGATTGAATCCTGCTCCATGGCTTCTCCTCACAATATGTAATTGTGTTTCTCACACCGAGACAGGCACATTAGTCATCAAAAAGCAACATTAAACTTAATAAATTACTCAGAACTTTTTCAACCAAGTGAGATTTACCCCGTCCTTTTCCCCTGCATTTACTGCAGTGCTAAGCAAAGGCACCCAGTAGCCTAAAGGGATATTCCAGATATGAATTTCCTAGCTTTGTAGTTGCACGCTTTCAATTTTGCAGTGACTCTGAGCTGCTCTTCCAGCAGAATGCAGAAGGGAGCTCAGGCTGGATACAAGCACCGTGTGCACAGTAATGGAGGGCAGGATGGCTTGTTTGTGCTAGCAAAGAGCTTGGCCCTGCCCAAGATGAGGTGGAACTTTTGGACATTGCCCTTCCTTGGGCTGATTTAACAATCATGGGATTTAACAACCATGGCCATCCTGCCTCGGCTGCTCCACAGTGACATTCCGAGGTCCACAGCTTCAAAAGGACCTTTAAATGCCTTTTATACCAAAGAGCATTAACCAAGGTCACTTCTAAGAGAGACAGTGAAATAGTCAGAGCGATGGAGCAATCTGAAGGGCTTCAGGAGTGCAAGGGTGCTCAAGACGCTGGGATGACAAAGGAGTACAAAGGCAATTGAGAGAAAAGGCTGTACCTTTGATGAAAATGCTGGGTTCAGGAAATGTGTGTATTCTGTCTCCCGAGGAGATTAGATTTTCTGAAGAAATATGAGACTTTCTGAAGAAATGAGAGAGAAGGTGCATGGAAAAAGCTAGGGTTGTCCTCTTATCTCTTTGTTTTGATCCAGGTTATTCCAGGCTACTGCTTCTCAAGCTTTGGTGATGCTCTGCTTTTTCACAGGGGAAAATTCTTTGCGGTAGGGCACCCCTAAGTCCCTGTGGGGCAGAAACAGGGCCTCTCTAAACATCGGTTCCAGGGTATTTGCTCTTCCTACGTAACTATTTGCTGAATAATAACTGGGGCAGGGTCAGTAGCAAGAGCACAGCAAATATTCTGTGTGGTTAACCTTTACTCTTCCCAAAAGTGAAGAGACAGGCAGAGTGGAAACACAGAATCACAGAATACTCAGGTTTGGAAGGGAACTCTGGAGATCATCCAGAGTCCAAACCCCCTGCCAAGGCCAGGTCACCAGGAGCAGGTCACACATGAACGTGCCTGGGTAGGTTTTAAATGTCTCCCAAGAGGGAAATTCCACAACATCACAGGGCAACCTACTCCAGTGTTCTGTCCCTCTCACTATAAAGAAGTTCTTCCTCATACTGAGGTGGAACTTCCTGTGCTTTAATTTATGCCATTACTCCTTGTCCCATCGCCATGCACCACTGAAAAGGGCCTGACACCATCCTCTTGACACCTTCCTTTAAGATATATATATGTATTAATGAGATTCCTTCTCAGTCTTCTCCAGATTAAACAGCTCCAGCCAAGACTCTCAAGTCTTTCTTTGCAGTCGCTCTCTAGTACGTCAGACCCCAACCTGAAATGATCCTTGGGGTTATACCACCCCAGGTACGGGACCCTGCACTTGCCTTTGTTGAACTTCATTAAGTTTCTCTCCACTCAACTCTTCAGCCCACAGAATGGCAGCACAACCTTCAGGTGTGTGTCTTTTGCCTCTGTTTTGTATGCTGAGCAAGCTTGCAAACTTGTACTCCATCCCTTCATCCAGCTTGTTGATAAGTGAGCTGAATAAGACTGGACCCAGTATCGATCCCAGGGGAACACCACTGACTACAGGCCTCCAAGTGTGTTCTGCTCTGCTGATCATGAACCTCTGAGTTCTGCCATTCAGCCAGTTCTCCATCCACCTCCCTGTCCATTCATCTAACCTGTATTTCCTGAACTTACCTATGAGGTAAGCATCAAAAGCCTTGCTGGAGTCAAGGTAGGCAACATCCGCTTCTCTCCCCTCCTTGACCCATCCAGCCACGCCATCATAGAAGGCTGTCAGATTGGTCACACTTGATTTGCCCTTGACAAGTCCATGCTGACTATTCCAACTGACGTTCTTTTCTTTTATACGCTTGGTGATGACCTCCAGAATGATCTGTTCCATCACCTTTCCAAGGATGGAGGTGAGGCTGACTGGCCAGCAGTTCCCCTGGTCCTCCTTCTTGCCCTTATTGAAGACAGGAGTAACACTGGCTGTTCTCCAGTCACCAAGTACCTCTCCTGTTCCCCGTGATTTTTCAAAGACGATGGGAAGCAGAAGGGAGTCTTGCCATAAAACTCTGCAACATTCTGCACTACAGCAAAGGAAAACTGAAGCTTGTCTTTGTATTTCACTCCCAAATTGCAGGACCCAGCAGGTCAGAGTCTGAGTTGGGACGAGAACCTGGGAGATGAGAACTCTTGTCTGCTGTGAAGTTGGAGCGGTATTTCAATCTTCCTGCACTCAATTTCCCTTTAACACCTGTGGGTCAGCCCAGACTCCTTGCCATGGGTCCAATGCTGTGGATTGAAGTACCATTTCCCCTTTCCATTTGTCAATTCCTTACCCCTGCAGCCAAGTTCAAGTGTGGTCAGTGTCCCTGCCCTTAAGTCCTTTCTGTTGCTTTACCAAATGTTACCATTGTGCTGAGAGACAACAGTCAGAGTCACAGCACAGCTGGACCAGTTTTAGTACTAGCACTGAGTAACTAGGCACAAATTAGGGAGGAAAATCAGCTGTGTGTCTATGAAATCCGATGTGTCTTCAGGGGAAGAGATGGTGTAACCTTTAGTAACAAAACTCTACTTGTAAAACGTGTTTGGAGCCTGAAAGCTGCAAGGTGATAGAGAGTTCAACATGATGGGACACTACCTTCCTTCTACAATGCCGCTGGGCTAAACCATTAAACTTGGAGATTTCTAGGCTTTCGAGGGCTTGAAGTCTCACAGATTTTGCCCAGAAATTGTTTCACACCCTGAAAAGCTCATTTTTTGCCCAGAAAAACATGAATACCTATTTTCCCACTGAATCAAGGCTTCCTAGAGCTCCTCAGCAGGCAGTCTGTGACATGTCTAATCAGCCTTGCAAGACAGGAAAACATGTTGTCTTTCTGGTCATGGAAGTTCTGTATAACATCCCCTTTAGGCAATACGGTGACAGTCCAGTCACCTTCACAGCATCTCAGTACAGCTCCGGGAGGTTTCAGGAGCAAAGGCAGCTTCCATCAACTAATTCAGGTGGTTAAGGAATTGTCATTGAATCTTGGATGTGTTTGATAAGAAAGGCCTGGAGGCAAGATCCCACTGATGCCACCACCCAAAACCATACAGTGTAAGATGAAGCCAATTTTTGTTCATCCCCGTCTTAAACAGTAAAAGGCAATACGCAGTAAGGCAAAAAGCTTTGTTGTTGTTGTTAAAATCAGAGGAGCTGCCCACAACTGGCTAGGGAGAGTTTCAAAATAAGTCTGTGCCTCTGTGGGCAGCATTCTGTGTAAGGAAATTTCTCTTTCTCCTCCCTGAGGTGATTTCTTTGGGAAGGAAGCAGTCAGCAATTGTAGCATTAAAGAGATCGGCTTTAGATCTCTGAGTACAGATCAAAGGGGAGCGTTTATTGTCTGCAAGCCACTGCTTCTGGTTTTCTGCAGAATCAGCCGAGGAGGAGCTCTGCACCAGTTACACTTATTTCAATGTCTGCAAGACTTTCTTCTTATGCAATAGGGTTGCACGGTTCCTATTTTCAAAGAAGAGATAAAGTTTCAGAGCAGCAGACAACATCAAACATATTAGCAGAGGATCTGATGTCTTGTTTTCACACTTTTCTTGTTTCACAGCAAAAAGGATACTGCAAATTTGAAAAATTCCTAAGGAGACTTATAACATCAAGCCCCATCCCACCCCCAAAATATGCAGTAGCTGCTTCTGTTAAGACAATGCCTAAGCTGTAAGATCAGCCGCCTGTGGTTCAAGGGTGCCTTACAAGGTGGAACGCTGCAAAGCATCAGGGAAATGTGATTGTATCTGTTCCATGCTCTTTAGTTTCACTGTAGAGCTGCTGGGCTTTTGCTCTCAGCCAGGTTCCCACAAAGCCAAGGATGAAACTTAGGAACTTTGATGATTCCTATTAAAGAGAAAATTGGTGTGTCATGTCTAGTTCTTCCACTGCGAGAATTTCACAGGACAAATTAAACCATCAAACTAGAACACAAGGGGATAACGCTGTGCTTTGATATACAAAGCAACTACTATGTCGAGAAGGCATCTTGTCCACAAAAGGGAGGCTGTTTAGGTATTTCAAGCCCTTTCAGAAGTGACTTCCTAGTGGGACACCCTACTTAGACCTATTAATACCTGGATTGGCCATGCCAGGGAGCCAAGGCAATGCTGTCTCATTGCAGGTGGGGGTTACAAATGCTGACTGGGTACAGAGAGAGCAGGGGAACAACTATCAGCCCTTTTAACTGCAAGGAGAGAGGAAATTTGTGCAGCTGTGCGTGGTATAAACAGACACAACCTGATGTGCTAAAGGTAGTGTCTGTGGCTATTACTCTTTTCTTCATTTCCACTGCTTGAGGTCTACATTGTGCTCTGGGCTCTGAAAACTCCAGGTGATAAGTTTGTATTCAGTTCCATACTGAAAACAGCTCAAATTTAAGACCATGTCAAGAGCTGCACTGAGGTACCCACAGCAGGCAGTTCCCCTTTGGAGCATCCCTCCAGAAGGTGGCACTGGGTGTCCTGGTGCACGATATAAAGAGAGATGGCTCGGTACTTGGTAGCATCCAGTCTTAAGTTTCAAGGTGAAAAAAGGAGCAAGAACTCCAGGCTGCTGTTGCAGGCAGTAATTGGGGGAAGCAGTTGGCAAGGCACAGAAAATTCTTCCAGCTCACACCTTTCAGCTACCGTCAGAACAAAGCCCTAAATCAATATTATTGGTCCCCAGGGAGATTCAGGAGATAAATTAACATAACCTCATAAATGACAGGCTTTCACATTCATATCAGTCCCTAGAAATTATCCATTGCTGCTTTGCTGCAGCAGTAACCAGGAACAGCCCCAGTGTTTCAGGTGCTCCCACATACCACGTAACACAAAACAGGGTTTCCCAGCAGTCCCTTAAACCTTTGTTCAAAATCAAAACAATCTTCATCCCTTCATATTCATAAGAAGGACAAAATGTGCATGAATATAACTCACTCTGTCAGAGCCTTATTCAGGACACCACACTCAAGGGACTCCTGCAGCAATGGAGATCCCTGTTTGCAGAGCTCAAGACAAGAGTTGGTTGCCAGTAAATACCCTGGCAGCAAGAATGGGTGTAGTCCTTTCCAGGCATTTGTGCAATATGATTTATATCACATCTGCTCCTGCAGCAGAGTATGTTGCCTTTCCTGTCAAATACACGGCAACCAGCGGAGAGTTTAAACAAACTGAGGAGATACAGAGCGGGCTGGGGAAAGTATTTTTCTCATTTGGAGCAGAAATGTCTTCTCAAGAATTTTATTTATGGAAAGGTCTGGAGAAGAAAAGGAGGAGAACAGAAGCACCTCAAGTTTGGGAAATAAAACCCTCTAGATGTGACCTATTTTTCTATGCTAGGAAATGCTGTTTATTGGTTATCTGTTGCTCTCACTTTTTAGTATGCCTGACACACACTTCACTAATTTTGAACAAAGTCCCTCTTAAAAAAGAAGTAATTCCTCTGTGCATAAAGCTTTTCAGAATTGAAGGTCTCAGGTGTTTTCATTGTCTTTTAAAATATCTCAAGGTCGTGGGGATATGATGAATAAGCAGGACTGAATGGCATTTTATTGTTTGTGGGAATTCACAGTATGAACAGCAATTTTCTCCATTGGGGCTGGACTATTGTGTTGTGTAACAGTGTATTAAAGGTAGCCCACAGAATGTAAGCAAGATGCCTCTTGCCTGTATTGTCAGGATTTTATAATCATGATCAGCTTGCTGGATTCCTCGGATGGGTTTGCTTTTCTATTTTCCCATCTTTCTGATTGTTTTAGGGAGGGTTTGATTTTCTTTGGACTGTGTTTTCATGAAAGCGAGATAGAGGAAAACCCTGGTTTATAACTTTACAACAAGACTCAGTAACCTGCTCGACCTGCACATGCAATGCAGGATGTCCTCATGCTGCAGATGGTCTCTAAAGCATCACTGACCGCTCTGATCTGTGTTACCTGGTCGTGTTCTGTGGTCCTAGGGCTCTCCTGATACAGCCACACCCTCAGCCACAGTGGGGTGCACTGTTTCACCACTGTTTCTTGGCTGTTTCTTCATGTTTTTTTCATTTCCCTAGTCCAGCCTGTCAACGCAGAGACCAGGCATAGAACAGAGAAGAGTTTGGAGGAGGAAGAAAAGGATCAAGAGAAGTCAGCTTTTCATGGCACAACGTTGTCCTCCTTATCTCACAACCACAGCAGGAGCACAGGGCAGAGAGATGACACCGGCAGAGCCTCCCGTCTCTGCCTTTTGTTACTGCCTTGGGTCTTCCAAGAAGAGTCTTTCCAGACAGTGCCAAGATGGCAGGAATTAAGGACTTGGACTATTTTGCTCTATAAGCATTAACATGAAGAACTCCAGCACCTTGTCATCCACCCATCTCCTTCTCAGGTGTTCTCCTGCCCTGAACCATCCTCTGAGCAGTCCTTATGGGACCCTTATGGGTATTCAGGTACATATTGCAAAGTTTGGCCATGGGGTGCAGGAGGCTGGGGTAAGCATCCCTCACCAAGCCCCTTCAGAGCAGATATCAGGACAGCTGAAGGAGCACGGCCTCCCAGGGAGAAGAGCATTGCAGCACAAGGAGGTAAAATGGGCAAAGGGTCTGCCAGCTCTAGCCTGGGGAGGGCATGGAGCGTGGTGTGGACGTGGCAGATGCCAGCAAGCAGATCTGTACTTTGGCCCTGCAGAAGCTGAACCCTCAGCCAAAAAAGAAAACACCACCCAACTCTCCTTTCAAGAACCTCTGAATTGTAGAAAAGAGAGAGAGCGCTGGAGACTGGCATGGACCTTTGTTGGACAAACCCAGCAACAGTCAATTTTTCCATGTCTTTCTTCTAAAACCTGATTAAATTTATGCAGCACAAGGACACTTTAAAAGGATCTTTCGAAGTGCCAAGAAGGAATATGGAACTCAGCTGGAAAAAAAATGAAACACTGGTGCGAAGGAAGGAACTCAGGTAATAAATGGGTTCAAAGGAATCAGCCTTGAATAGCACTCCTTTGGTGGAAAAATGGTGACTGGTTTATTGTTAAAACAGTCCATATTTCTCGTGGGAAGTAACCATGCATAGTAGTAACACTAACGTAAATAGAAATTCTCTCCGGAGATTGTTTCTGAGAATGCCAACAGTCTCTAAATAGTTGCTTGCTCCCTCCAAGTAGGCACCACTGAACTCGCAAATTGATGTAATTCCAGCAACGGGCCTGTAACTTTCCTCTGCAGTCATGCTGTTGATTTAACAAGTAAGAAACAAATAGGATGCAGAGAAGGCGGAGGTACTGAATGCCTTCTTTGCATCGATCTTCACTGACAGGATCAGCCTGCAGGTATCTTTGATCCAGGAGACCAAGGTGATAAAATACTGGAAGGAAAACTTTCCCTTGGTCAAGGAGGATTGGGTTACAGAACACCTAGGCAAACGACATCCACAAGTCCATGGGCCCAGATGGGATGCACCCATGAATGCTGAGAGCTTGTGCACACCATAGCGAGGCTGCTCATGGCCATCTTTGAAAGGCTATAGTGATCAGGAGAGGCGCCTGAGGACTGGAAGAAAGCCAACATCAGCCCAGTCTTCAAAACGGGCAAGAAGGAGGACCCAGGGAACTACTGGCAGTCAGTCTCACCTCAGTCCCTGGAAAGGTGATGGAGCACTTCATTCTAAAGGGAATCTCTATCCACACCGAGGACAAGAAAGTCATCAGGAGTAGTCAGCATGGATTCATTAAAGGTCACACTTGACCAACCTGATTACCTTCCACAATGAAACAATTATCTGGATGGATGAGGGGAGAGCAGTGGATATTGTCTGCCTTGGCTTTAACAAGGCTTTTGAACTGTCTCCCACAACATCTTCATAGACAAATTCAGGATCTGGACTGGATGAGGGGAAAGTGGGGTGGGTTTGAGAACCGGCTGAATGACAGATCCCAGAGGGTTGTAATCAGTGACACAGGGTCACTGGGCCCAGGGTTGTTTGACTTGTTCATCGATGACTTGGATTAAGGGGCAGATGCCTCCTCGGTAAGTTCACTGGTGACACAAAATTGGGAGGAGTGGCTGATACCCCAGAGTGCTGTGCAGCCCTTCAGAAGGACCTGGACAGGAGATGGACAGAAGATGGAGAGATGGGCAGACAAGTACTATCTGAAGTTCAACAAGGGCAAACGCAGGGTCCTGCACCTGTGGAGGAATAACCCCAGTCACCAATACAGACTAGGGGCTGACCTGCTGGAAAGTAGCTCTGCCTAGAAGGACTTGAAAGTCCTGGTAGACAACAAGTTGTCCATGGGCCAACAGTGCCCTTGTGGCCAAGGCCAGTAAGATCCTGGGGTGCACTAAGAAGGACATTGCCAGCAGGTCAAGGGAGGTGATGGTTCTCCTCTACTCCACTCCAGAGAGGCCACATCTGGAGTGCTGTGTCCAGTTCTGGGCATCTCAGCACAAGGGAGACATGAAGCTCCTTGAGGGGGTCCAGTGGAGGGCTACAAGGACGATTAGGAGACTGGAACATCTTTCTTCTGAGGTCAAGCTGAGTGAGCTGGGCCTGTTTAGCCTGGAGAAGAGAAGCTTAAGAGGGGACCTCATCAATGACTATCAATATCTGAAGGGAGGATGCCAAGAGGATGGATCACGCTCTTCTCTGTGATGCCAAGCAACAGGGTAAAAGGCAATGGGCAGAAACCGGAGTGCAAGAAGTTCCACTTGAACACGAGGAAGAAAGAACTTCTTTACTGTGCAATGACTGTGCATTGGACAGATTTTCTGGAGAGGTGATGGAGTCTCCCTCATTGGAGATACTCAAGAACCATCTGTACACAATCCTGTGCCATGTACTCTGGGATGACCCTGCTTGCGCAGCGAGGTTGGACCAGATGACCCACTATGGTCCATTCCAACCTTACTCATTCCGTGATTCTGTGACTTTGTGATTCTAACACAGTAAAGCAAGTAGGGTTGGATTTTGCTCTCACAAAGATGAGGTGTCATGGCCAGGCATTACTGGTACCAGACAAGACACAGGAGGATGGAAGAAAGAGGAAGGAAAGATAGTGTTTGGGCAGAAATTCCAGCTTGCTACTCCAAGAAGATGCTGGGGATATTACCAGAAGTCCACGTGTGTTTTGAAAACTTTTTTTTCTTCTTTTAATCTTTGCATAACCTTTACTTCTACTGTAAGTAAATGCCACTTAAGTTTTCAGAGTGGAGTTTGTTTCTCTCTTTAAAATAAGGATTTTTCCTTCTTTTTCTGTTTGTGTGTGCTTCCCCAAATTTGTATCTCATTAATTCAAAAGCCAAAACACCATTACAACATGATTTGCAGCTTAGTTCGCATCCTTAAAAATTAATTAATCTTGTAGAAGTTCTTTCAGATCCTGACTCCTCTTTGGGTACTTTCAATAAAACAGTGTTTTTAAAATGAGACACGGTTATTCACCAGCTGTCTTAAACATACAAAGAATTACAGCATGTATTAGCAATACTGTAAATGAGTGCTTTCCTTGTATTTCCCACACAAGTCCTGATTTCCATCTCTACCTTCTCTTTTCCACTGTACCCCAGAGTTGAACGGAGTGACTTATTTTGTTCTGTGGTCCTGCAGAGTGACCCCATGAAGCTGCCAAGAGCCAGAGAAAAATCCCACTGACCCCTCCCTAGACACTGAGAACCGACTATTTCCAGGTGGCTCCCACCTGAGGGATAGCAAAGGTGAACACCAGAGACCATCACTCAGCTCTGCTGAGATCAGCATCTAGGCTGGACTTTCAGCACAGAAAATTATCCAAATGTTTTATGAAAGCTGACAATTAATACAGCTAAAACTGTTCTCTGCAGGGTGTGTGGTGCTGCTGAGGACAAACTGACCTGTAAATAAATCATACCTAGATATTCCTTTTCATATGACTTTTTAGACTTTGGGGTTGAATATGCTTTCCTCTGCCTTATACCAACAACTCTGTGATGAAGCATTGCATCTGAATTCTTTCATTTCACACCTGGCTTCCTCTTTGTATTAACATTATTTTATGCATTTAAATTTCAGGGGAAGCTAAACAGAAGGCAGTGCAGCAAAGCAAATTCCACAGTCTCGTTTATCAGTGTCGCTTAAGGTGATGCTGCATTCGCTGAGTCAGAAGGCTGCCCATTGATTTACGACTGCCTGCTGTTTGGAGGAAGCTTTCCTCAGCCCTGTGGTCTAAGGCCTAAAGAGACTTTCCAGTCACCTGCTCTGACTGTCCACATGCTTCAAGCTGTCACACGTTCTTGCAGTGCGACGGGTGGTGTTGATAGATGGCTTCAGCAAGGCCAACAACACGGCATTGGAGGGACTCAGCTCTGTTGTCCCTGCTAACAACCTTTTGTACAGAGTGCCCAGGCAGCTTTAATTGCTTCTGCTCAAAGTTGGGCAAAACAAAATTATTTCCTTCCAAGGTCATCTCTAGGATGCTGCTGAGTTTCCAGGCCTGACGCTAACTAAGATTTGTTCAAAGAAAATGTATATTTAACTTCATCCAGTCCTTTTTTGGCTGCCAATTGGCTCTGCTAGAAAAGAGAGAATCAGAAAATAGTGTTGTTGAATGATACTTCTGCTCTGAGTTATGCTGGGAACAAGAGATTGACTTTTCTGGGAAGGCAGCAGCCTGGGTTAGTAAAATGAGGAACACTTTTCTGAGATTTAAGTCTCTTCCCACCAAAGGTCACTTCTATGCAGTTACTCACTTAGATATATCAATTAGCCAAAATAGAGGTGGATTTGAGCCAGATGCTAAAAACTAACCCCTGCTCATGTGGTTTATTGACTGCAGCAGAGAGCCTGTTGATTTACAGGAGCGTAGTTAAAATGAGATCCAGGTCTTAATGAGATGCTTTAAAGCAAGGACTTACATGAGAGTCTCATGAGTTTAAGGCGAGGGTGCAGCCTCCAGGCAACTAAGAATATATGAATAGTTGAAATAAGCTCTGGAATCAGTGACTTAGTAAGGCACTTGCTCATGCTGGGATGATCTGGCTCCATGGACTTCACTGGAACTGGGGTCAACTGGTCCCAAAAGGAGTGTTTTGCTGGAGACCAGCCCATTTAGAGAGCCAGGGAAGTCTTAGCATGTGCCCCCCACCACCCCTTTTCCAGTTTTGTAGCAGTTTTTACAATCCAGTTGGTATCAACGGGCAGCTATTCCCATCCTGGCTTTGAGGGGAATGGAAGGATGCTGTCAGCAGGAAAATTTTATAGGGAAGGGTGGCTGTTGTTGTTTAACTGGGCTGGTAAATGGTTAAAGGCTGAACTTGAACTGGGCATCTGAATGTGGGACTAAATGGAAATCTGCAAAGAAAACCATATATATGATTTCCAACCAGACCTTGTCAGTCCTGCAATATTATTCATGTTTGCTTCTGTTCTGTTGCTTCACAGTGAAGAAAATGGGGTGTTGTACACAGTCATTGCTCCTGGTTATTTACCATTTATACAGGTGAATTTTCAAATAATCCAAATTACTGGAATGTCAATTTTCTCTCAGAAAAGGGCAAGACCACTTAGGACTATTTGGAGCCATGTAGATCCTATGTATGGTCTCCATTACTTCCCGCTTGCAATGCCTCAGAAGTCCATGAATCCTCAGGCTTGGACTGAAAACCACTTTCCCAGACAGAGAAGATGAAGCAGGTTGCTTATGTAACCCAGCTGGGGAAAGGCGAAGTTGCTGGAATGAAATTGTCTATTAAGAAAACTGAACCTTATGCAATTTGTCAAATGGTCACATTCTGTTATGGTGATTTCTAAATAAGCTTGCTTCACAGGCCAGAATTTTGTGCTGAACTCTCAGATGTGCTTATTTTTGCTTATTTATGTGAGATTAAAGTATTTCTTAACCCTTGTTTGTCATGTTGTGGATGGGCACTGTAAACAGTACTAATGTACTAATCTGTTGTCTTGCAGTACATACAATAATCTCCACCAAGTAAAATGAAAATAGGCTTAATCTAATTTTTAACCTTCTGAATGTTTGAAACAGTGTAGGTGACCTCATAAAAAAATGAGATGCCTTTCAGCTGCAACACCTGCATTTGTTTCCATGGTATATTCAGATTTGGAAATGGACTGCAGGTCTACCTCTTTCGAAGGGACCCTGAATGGCTGTAGGAACGTAAGGAAGCGGACAACAGAGGCCGAGACTGAGTTCTGAGTGCTGTGCTGCCCCTGTGAGCTGGAAAAGCAATCACATTGAGTGTTCAAATGGCGGGGAGTGCTTGGAGCAGTGCTCTTGCCTCTCTTGCTTTTAACTGTAAGGGTGTAACTGTTGGATAAGGTTTGGTCCCATAGCGTTGAGGAATACACCCAGTGGAGAGCAGGTTGTTCCGGGGGCGGGGGGAAATAGCTGGACACGGTGCTGACCACCTTGGCTGCAGCACTGGCAGGGCAGGGTGGGTGTTTGGTCACCCACAGACCCTGTAGGACACAAATCAACAGTGAGAAGACCCCAGACTAAGTATCACCATTGGAACTGTGTCGCAAACTGTGGGATATGTAAAATTTTCTTAAGCAAGGATGTTCTCTGATGTTTGATCTTTGTATAAGTTCAAGACTAATCAACAAGAAGGGAGACTTGATTCATGAAACAGATCACATGTAAAAAACAAGCTCTTAGTGATGTCCAGGTGTCTTCTTTGGGAAGAAGGATGTGCCACTGATAGCGGACGCAAAGAATGCAGAATATACGGACTGCAAGGACATTTGGGCAGAACTCCCAAGATAAGGAAGAAACTAATAAAGCCAACTCAGCCACTGTGCTGAACCAGCCCTCACTGGGTAAAAGGTGATTCTGGCAGGGGCGAATCATGACCAGCAACTCAGAGACCACTGACCCAAGCAACCAACCTCAAAAGAACTCAGAAGAACTCAAAAGAAGAGAAAGATTGGGCTTGCAGTCTACGTAGCATGAGAAGTGAGAGACTTATTAACCAACAGAAGACAGAATACTAATTAGTAGAATAATTGGGTAACTTGTAGCCAATGAACACCAATTCTCTTGTTTGCTAAAATGTATAAGTAGTAAAAAGTTTTGTTAGTTGTTGTGCTTGATTTGCGGAACACCACCGAGCGCCCAGGCTTGTGTGACTCTGAAGTAAGTAATCAGTGTCTCTCTCTGGTGCGTAATTATGGGCTTGATGCACACCAGGTAACAAATCCAATTTTTGTGGACAACAACATGAACATAGACTGTGAGGGTGAAAAAAACCTGAGGATTCCTTTGTTGGGGGTCCCTCCCTGGATGCACCACCCAGAGCTGTTATAGTGTCACCAAAACTCAATTAAATTAGTCAGAGGAGCCAGGCATGTGGGACACTGCTACGGTAAACCTGGGGTCAAATCAATGAGGGAAACTCACCTCACTGTGAACGTGGGGTGTGGTGGGAGTCAAATAGGACATCTCTGGGGTCACTGGAGCTGCCCTCTGCGAAGGGGCTTTGGTCCCAGTAGAGAAAGTCTGGGATGGTGCAGATGTGATTACTGGGTGGTCCTGAATGGTCAGCCAGGAAAGTGTCCAGAGCCGTATCCATGGAAAGCTTTACCTGCAGAAAGGTGATGGCCTACCTGCAGTATTAGATCAGCTTTGCTAAGGACTTCACTCCAGGACTTAAGTGCTTATGGGTCAGTCTTGGGCCAAGTTGGATGGGAGGCTGGACTTGCTATTGCATTGAATTACCTCCTGTGAGTTACATCTCCTGTCTGTCCAGCACCTGGTGAAAAGGGAAGAGTTGCTTCAAACTTGCTCCTCAAACCATGAGACCTCCTCACGCATGGCTTGGAAGCAGGAAAGCCTGTGATTAATGGCAAATAGCAGATTTAGTGGCTGCTCAGTGTCTTACTGTTTTCACTTCTCAAGAAACCCATCTCAAGCCTTTCTGACGAATTTGGTTTAATCTGCAGGAGACCTACACCTACCTGAGGAACCGCAGTGCGTCACTTCATGGGGACAGTAAGAAGGATTTTATTTTTCTTAGTTTATTTCGTAATGATTGATTGATCAAGCTCAGCTTTGCTAGAAAAACTTTTATTCTTCTTGGTCTGGATCCTAAATTTACTCCTACAGTGCTATAGAAGTGCACTGTATAGAGGAAAACCAATGGAAATACCTTGGTAACACATTTATAATAAAGAAATAGGTCGCTGTTATATTTTTTTCCCAGTCTTCCTGTGAAATGCATGCCATATTTCCTGAAAACTAAATATAGCAATGTGCATTGAGTGCTAATGCATAGATTTCTCTAAGTAAAAGTGTTATAGGCAGATAGATCTTCAGAAAGACTGTAGGCGGTTCAGTAAGGATTTTTAAGGTAAGTTGTTACCTACATCTGAAATATTGCAGACCAGTTAAGGAAAGTGCTCAGAAGTAGTCAGTGTGTCTTGTATTTCTGAAAATGTTTTAAAGGGTAAGGAGTTTAAACTGGAAGTGTCCTGCTTGGGATAGGGTGGAATATACCACTCACGACAGAATTAATGACCCTGTCTTTCCCAAAAATGCTCTTATCAGTAACTTGCTTTGATTCTTCCTGCTTCATGGGTTTGCAGGAATGGCCAAAAAATATTACTAACTCTTGAAACAGGAAACCCATTTTTTCCCTGCAATGCTCTTGTTCACCTTCGCTCTCTTAACGAGCACTGTTCAGCTAAATACAGCTGCAGTGGTGCCCATCCTGAGGGGTTTAACAACCAGAACACGAGCTGATGTTGCACAGGAGCAAACCTACCCTAGGTTATGTTAGCTGATGTGCATGGAGGAGCTGTTGGGGATGATGGGGGGAAGGTTGGGGAGGTACTTGGCTCAGGATACATTTAGAAAGAGAGGAGATTTGAGTTGTCTGTCCTCTGACAGGGAGTGGGAGTCTGTGACAAGCTCCTGTTAGAAGAAACTTCTCCTCTTCTTGTGTGACCTGTAGGGACACAGGGTCTGCTCTGTTATTTTGGCAGATGGGTGAAGCCCTAAACAAAGTTAGGCTGAGCCCAGCAGTTGTTTCCCTGTCCAGGCTGCATGGAGGTGATTCAGCTCAGCCTCTCAGGGCAAGGGAGGGGAGAGAAATTGCCCTATGGGACTGAAGACTTTGCTTCAACCCTGCGGGGCTTGCCTGCTCCTCTGGCCTCTTGGTCACCTACCTGTGCTATATCCAACACTCTGGCCATACAGCACCTCTGAAAACATCTTTTGTAAGAGCCAGTGTTCCATTATCCGAAGGAAGAACTGCACAGACTGTTCAAACTGGGAAAGTCAAACCTGGAGTAGCCCAATTCAGAGGCAACCTGCAAGGAGGATGTATGGAGACCTTGCTGCTCAGACAGCTTCTGACCTTCTTGGAGGTTGCCAAGCACGTCTTCGAAAACTAAGTTAAGGGGGAAAGGCCTGAGGTCTTGGTAGGCTTTTGTGAGCTTGTTACCTGCATCATGAATATCTCTGGTTCAGACACAGAACAAGGATGCCAAGTGAAGGCAATTCTGCCACAGCTTTAAATATAGTGGCACAAAGCCTGATACTGAAATATTGGAGGCTTTCCCTTATTTTATACCCTCTGGTGTGTAGTATAATTTGTAGGAAATCTGAATGTGGGCAGCTGCTAAATCCACATGTAGTTGACTAGAAACAAGCTGTAGGACCTTTCATGAACCTAATCATCCTATAGAGGCAGCGCTATCAACATCGTACTCCCATGTGCATGCTCACATACCTTGTGCCAGTGAGGAAACTCAGACCTGTAACGCTTCCAATTGCCCAGTAACTAAGATGGTTGTAGATCATGCAGCCAGGCTCTTCTCTGCCTGCCCCCAGACAGCCATAAATAAAAGTAAATTCAGACACGTTCCTTGCTTTGGGACATGTCCTTGCAAAGATGTAGGGTGTTAATATTTTTCCCCCTGAACTCCACTGATTGAATTCTTCAGTCTCAATGCTTTTTCCAGGTTGGGGCGGAGGCAGGGTGGGTAAACAACTGGTCCTGTTGTACTGGCAGCACAGAGAAAGATTGGTAGGGTGAGCCCTGTCCCTTGGCAGTGCTTGGATATCACAGGGAGCTGCAGGACCTTCTGCCAGCACGAATAGGGTCAGCCCTGCCCGCTGACCTCTAGGAAGCAGAGCTATGTAGTACTGTGGGAAGGACTGGCCAGTGGCTGCAAATTACTCAGAACTGATCCACCAGAGGCCATGGCTGACCAGCTGCTTCTACAGACACAAGAGCCAAAACCTGACATATTGCACCACTCTTGTTTTCTTGCTGTTGCATTATTTTTGTTGTTTTGTTTTCGCATTCTTTTGTTTGTTTGCTTGGTTTTGGTCACATCACTGGAATTCATCTGGTGCCCAGATGTTTGCTACACAGAACCACTCAGTAAACAGGAATGGCCAAGGTGCAATGTAGGCTATGTGGTTCAAGGCAAAGCCTTGGCTCCTCACTGACCAGGATCCCAATGTCTCAGGGAAACTCTCAGTGAGCAGGCCTGTCCCTCAGTCCCTTATTCAATGTTTGTTTAAAATATCACTTTCCACCAGACTGGAGAGGGGTATCAGCTGCTCCTGCATCTTCTAGGAGATGTCCTAGTGCATGCCACATGGTACCAGTGAGGAGCTAGGGCAGTGCAGGATAGTGTTGGAGGGTGAGATGAGTGCTAACAGGACCCCCTCGACTCAGGTGCAGCAAAATTAATCCTTGCTGCCCTTCCCAGAGCAAACCTCCTCAGCCCAGGCATGCAGAGGAGCGTTACCCCTGTCCCTCCTCTGAAGGTCACCCCGTGCCCCTCTGATCAATGCCCCATCCTCTGCAAGGCTCTCAAGAACCAGTGCAAGAAGAGCGAGGACAGGAGGCTGCAGGCAAGGCAGGGAAGTGGGGCATGGGGAGCTCTGGAGCAGCTCAGCTGAACTAATGAGCTGGTCCTGTTAGCTCCCTCTTCAGAAAGCTCACATTGGCAAAAGCAGCTCTTGAGGAAAAGGGGGACAGCAATTTTAAGAGTCCTAGGAGACTTTTAAAAGCGTGCGTCGTGTTTGAGCATGGAAAGCAGCAAATGTTTTGAGGTTAATTGAAGGATGCTTCTGCTTGATTTAATTTGTTCAGTGCCCTGCTGACAAATTATGTATCTCTGTGATACGTGTGGGTGCCTTTATGCACTTGATTCTAATTATTGATAAGTAGGTGTGAGCACTCATAGTGCCCAGCCTTTACCTGGAGGGGAAGGAGGGATGACAAGCATTTTTAATCATCAGGACTTCATTGACTGTGAGTGGGGGGTGAGAAGATCATGTTATTTTAGGGTTGGGAAAGCAGGCTTCTTAGAGGATTTATCCTGTCTAAGGCCTAGGACTAAAACTCCCTCCTCTCTATAAGCTTCAGTTCCAACTCATCAGCTCTGTGAAAGACATCCACAGAGCTGTCATGAAGTCAGGTCATTTTAGGGATCTTTGAGTGTGGAATAAGGAACTTTGTATGACTCTTACCTGAATGTGGTGGTTTGACCGGGGCTGGACGCCAGGTGCCCACCAAAGTCAAGGTATCGTTCCCCTCCTCAGCTGAACAGGGGAGGGAAAATACAACAAAAGGCCCATGAGTTGAAATATGGGCAGGGAGAGATCATTCACCAGTTACTGCCACAAGCAAAACAGTCTCAGCTTGGGGAAGTCAGTTGCATTTAATACCAATCAAAATCAGAGTAGGATAATGAGAAGTAAAACAAATCCTAAAAATACCTTCCCCCCACCCCTCCCTCCTTCCCAGGCTTAACTTTATTTCCGATGTGCTACCTCCTTCCCACCAGCGGCGCAGGGAGATGGGGAATGATCACTCAGTTCATCACATGTTTCTACTGCTGCTTCCTCCTTAGGGAGAGGAGTCGCCTGCTCCAGCATGGGGTCACTCCCACGAGAGACAATCCTCCATGAACTTCTCCAGCGTGAGACCTTCCCACAGGCTACAGCTCTTCAAGAACTGCTCCAGCATGGGGTCACTCCCACGAGAGACAATCCTCCATGAACTTCTCCAGCGTGAGACCTTCCCACAGGCTACAGCTCTTCCCGAACTGCTCCAGCATGAATCCCTTTCCACAGGGTCAGTCCTTCAGGAATAGGCTGCTCCAGTGTGGGTCCCCCATGGGGTCTGAAGTCCTACCAGGAAACCTGCTCCAGTGTGGGCTCCTCTCTCCATTAGTTTGTAGGTCCCTGCCAGGAACCTGCTCTAGCACAGGCTTCCCACAGGGTCACACTCTTCTTTCAGGAAGCCCTCTGCTCCAATGTGGATCCCTCCATGGGCTGCAGGTGGATCTCTGCTCCTCCATGGACCTCCATGGGCTGTAAGGGCACAGCTGCCTCACCATGGGCTGTAGAGGAATCTCACCTCTGGCACCTGGGGCATCTCCTCCCCCTCCTTCTCCACCAACTTTGGTGTCTGCAGAGTTGCTCCTCTCACATATTCTCACTCCTCTTATCTCTGGCTGCAATGACTTCTGCTCAATAACTTTTTTTTTTTTTTTGGACTTCTTAACTGTGTTATCCTAGAGATCCTACAATCCCTGATTGGCTCAGCTTTGGCCAGGAGTAGGTCCATCGTGGAGCTGGACATGGGCATTGGCATTGGCTCTGCTGGACATGGGGAAAGCTTCCTGCAGCTTCTCAGAGAAGTCCCCCTGCAGCCCTGCCACTACCAAAACCTTGCCGTGCAAACCCAGTGCGCTGAAACACCCTGTGTTGGGGGCAGCTGGCACCAGGGCCAAACCCAGAATCCAATCCAGGTGTTGGACCTGAGCAGCCTTGGTGCAGCACAACAGCTTTGTCTGTGCAGTCCTGCAGAAGGCATGCTTTGAAAGCACACGTGTGCTCTGACATTCCCATCTGGTTGACCCCATGGGGGACTTACAGGGAACAGGGGGTTAGGAAGATTGTAGAAAACAGAAACCAGTATTTTTTTGTGGTAGCAGAGCAGAGAGAAGAAGACAACACGGGCCGGGTCAATGTCTTCGGTTACAGTCTTTGAAATCCCATTGCAGAAGTTGGGACCAGCCAAGTTCCCTGCTCTGAGGAAGGCTTGTCCCCGTCCCAGCTCTCTGCTCACTTCTGTGCGGGTGTTTAGCCTGGGAAAGAATTGATGTTGTGGTGTGGTACCTCCGGTCAGACACAATCTGTGTCGTAATTTAGTTTCCAGTTCTGGCTGCTCCTTTCTCCAATCAGTTTGGCATCAAGTAGAGGAGTTGTGCCTTCTGTTTCCACAGTGATTTAGTATAAGTAGAGTTTGAAAAACCCAAAGGTGCTAATGTTAGGCAGTTGCGTATTCTTCGTACAAAACTATCCTTCTGGGCAGTCTTCCAGAATTTAGATCATTTCTTAAGAAGAATTTTGACACTTCACAATGCATTGTGTGGCCTAGTGTGTAGCAGAATACATAATACTCATTCCAGCCACAGGACACTATGATGATAAGGAATATTAAGAATTCTTTAAAATATAAATCCTTGATTAATTAAAAAAACAATACTTGTTGTAAGATCAAGAGTTTAGATGCTGAAAGGAGATCAGGTCTTGTCCTTTGTTGAATTCACTAAATAGCCTATTGCTCTACCAATCTTCCAATTTTTCTTATAGAATGGAAAATATTTTCCAAACCGGAAAGGTTTGGGAAGTGGAAATACTGGGTTTCCCGATGTAATTCAGTAACAGGGACAAGTAATGAAGGGAAAGCAGAAATGAATGCTGTTGAATTTGTGCCTAACAGTCAGCGAGGTTTGGCCCCTTTCTCAAATTTGCTGCAACTGCATGAAACAATTGAAGATGAAAAATGAGGTTTTCAGACAGGGCCCAAATGTCCCGTCACTTTGTGACAATTAAAATGGGTATATAGACTTTTTATTAACCATGAAAATGCTGTTTAACAGAAAACGGGAATAGCCTGAAAGTTGGACTGAAGGTCCTGACAAAGGAATTGCTAATTTTTTATTTTAATCGTATTGTTACTGTTCCCCACAGTAAAATGTACGTGTAGGTTTCTGAAGCTCTCAGCACTGAGTATGGCTGTGTGGAGCCCCAGATGAACACACTGAAGGAGATAACGCTGGAGAGTGGGGTCCCCTGAGAGCAGAGCAGAGGGGGAGAATCACCTCCCTTGACCTGCTGGCCACGCTGCTTTTGATGTGGCGCAGGATGCAATTGCCTCTCTGCGTTACTAGCACACATTGCTGGCTCACGGCCACTCTTTCATCCATCAGTCCCACCAGTCCTTCTCCACAGGGCTGATTTTAGCCCACTCGTTGCCCACACTATCCGTGTTTGGGACTGCCCCAACCCAGGGGAAGGACCTTACACTTTGCTTTGTTGAACTTCAAGAAATTTGTATGGGCCCCCCTCTCAAGCCTGTCAGGGTCACTCTGGTTGTCATCCCTTCCCTCCAGCGTGTCAACAGCACCATTCAACATGGTGTCATCTGCAAACCTGCTGAGGGTGCACTCAATCCTACTGCCCATGTTCTTGAAGAAGGTGCTATGTAACACTGATCTCAATACAAATCCCCAGGGAACAGCTCTCGTCACTGCTCTCCACTGGACATCGAACCATTGACTGCAACTTTTTGAGGGTCACCATCCAGCCAATTCCTTGTCCATCGAGTGCTCCGCCTGTCAAACCCATGTCTACCTATTTTAGGGGCAAGGCCGCCATGCAGAACAGTGTCAAAACACTTTGCACAGGTCCAGGTAGATGACATCAGTTGCTCTTCTCTTAACCACTAATGCTGTAACTCCACAGTTGTGGTGGACTGGGCTGTAGCAGGTGTGTGGACCTAGAGCTGCGGACCAGCACCACAACCACAGAATCATAGAATCATAGAATTGATTGGGTTGGAAAAGACCTCAGAGATCACCAAGTCCAACCTTTGGTCCAACTCCAGTCAGTTTACTAGATCATGGCACTCAGTGCCACGTCCAATCTCAGTTTAAAAACCTCCAGGGACGGTGAATCCACCACCTCTCTTGGCAGGCCATTCCAATGCCTGATCACTCTCTCTGTAAAGAATTTTTTTCTAATATCCAACTTAAATTTCCTCTGGCAGAGCTTAAGTCCGTGTCCCCTTGTCCTATTGCTGACTGCCTGGGAGAAGAGACCAACCCCCACCTGGCTATAACCTCCCTTCAGGTAGTTATAGAGAGTGAGGAGGTCACCTCTAAGCCTCCATAGGGAACAATGCCTTTCCAGGGCCTCCACCTCAAGGAGGCTTTGCAATAACTGACCCTGCCATCATTTCCAGGGGATGGGGTTGTCCAAACCTCCTGAGAAGAGCAGAGCTTTCTGAGCATGTTTTGTGGCCCCACACATGTGCTGCAACACAGTGTATAGAGTTCATGGGGTAGGTCTGGAACTCCTCAGTAAGCAGAGCTGTAGCAGCTACTGATCCAGCCCCTGGAGTTCTGGGGACCTGAGCATTATCAGCTGCCTGGTTGGTTACCACGAACCTGGATGGGGAAGGGAATCAGGAGGAGAGGTGGGAGGTCAGAAGTGTTAGCAGTGCATCCATCTGTGCTGAGCTTCCTTGACTTCCCAGCATTTTTGCTCTGCAGAGGCTTCATCCAGAGACAGATCCAGAGGCTATCCCAGCTCTCTCACCCTGTGGTTTAGGAATGGTTCTCCCCAATTTAGTGCTCCCACTGAGACTCTCCAAACCACGTGTGCCTCGCACACTTCCCCCTGCCCCTGCAGCAGGATGGAGACAGAATTGGAGGCACAAAAAGCAAAGATCACAGGCTGAGATAAGAACAATTCCCTGGAAATCAGCAGTGAGATGAGAAAATGAACACTAAAAGCAACAATACTGATGACAGAGTGTGCAAGAAAGATTCACACAGAAACAATTCACAAGAAGACTTCCCTGACAATAGACAATATGTGTGTTCAGGAGAACATTGCCCCAGTTAGAGATAAGGCACAAGGGCCTCTGGCCTTCCAGTTGCCAGTGCAAGGAAGGGGGAGTTGCTCTGGCAATTTAGGAAAACATTTTTAGACTGAGATTTCTGTGAAAATCTGTAAACTTCCTGAAATCCTTCCTCCTCTGGGAGAACAGCAAAGAAAATATCTTCTTTATGAAAAACTGCAATTTATCATCTCAGCCAGCTAGAAATGCTTCTAATTAGGATGATGAAGGAAAAGTGGACAGTATCCGTTTGGGGACAATCAACATAGCCATGTTCCACCTCCATATTCCTTCTATCTGTTCATTTGTGGAAGGATTTAAACTCGGGGTACAAGATCACCACATTAGCCATGGGTATGTGTATATTGTGGAGTGTGTGTCCTTTCAACAGGCAACCCAAGCTAAACTGGTTTGAGAGGGTGTTTGGTGAGCTCTCTGCTGCTGCATCTCTGGGAGATTTTTTTCCCATTTTTTAAATATGCCTCTGGAAGCTAAGTATGATGCAGCAGTTCCTGTTTTTGTGTCGTGTCTGCACAGCTGTCACTTTGAGTCTGCTTGGCAGGGCGGCGAGATTGATAGCAAGGGGAGGTGTGAGTGGGTACTTCACCACTCTCCCAGCTTGAATAAATGTACTGATTGTGCTGTAACTGGCAAGCTGGGGGTAGGATTGCTGAATCAGGTACCCAGGGGTACCCGTGCCAGGACGTTGCTAGAAGCAAGTCTTGTATTTTCCAGCAGTGGTCCAGAGGAGCTATGAGGTTTAATGGGCTAATGTTAATTACCACAGCTCCCCAGCTTTAGCAATACTATGGTTTCCTAAAGAAATAAGGCTTGCATGATCGTTATGTCTGTCTGGTCATTCTTCAGCTCCTGTTAATTCCTGAACCTGGTAGACAAACTTGATTGATCTAATGAACGAGCAGAATTCCCAGAGCTAATGAATTTCCTACAACTACTGAGAAAATTGTTGCCAAAGAAAGAGTCCTGACTGACTCAGAAGTTTAGTGCATCAGCTGGCAGTTGACCAAAATAAAAAAAACCAACAACAACACAAAAAACCAAACCAAAACACAAAACTCCAAACAAACAAAAGCAAAAAAACCAAACAAAAACCACCAAATAAGGCGAGTTGCAGGCTGCTCCCTCTCCAGCTGAAAGGGGAGTTCAGCAGCGAAAGTTCTATGAGACACAGAGAGAATTTGTGAGTGGGGAAAGTAGAAAAGAAAAAGTTATAAGATGCAAATATGCTGGAATAAATTCCACTAATATGCAACATGGCTTGTTCAGTAACCAGAAAAGAAAGGACTATTCCCTATAAAAGTTTGCACCTTTTCTGTTTCTGCATTGTCCAAATACCTTCTAGTCCTATGTGAAGGTCTGTAGCCAGCCTCTATCTTTTGTGACCTGTCCTTTCTTCAAGTGTGCCCTTTCTTCCTGCTGTCTCAAGCCAGACTGCTGCTTGGGTTCCTGGTGCATGAGGTGGAAAATGCTGATGTTTACATCAGGTGGCCTGGTGGGAGAAAATTGAATTTGTGGTGGCAGCAAGTCCAGCAGTCCAGAAACATGGTTGTGAATGTTCAACTTCGTGCTTTGCTTTGGTGATTTTTGAAGCTTGGCTTGTTCAGGAGCTCTGAGTTGTGCGTCCAGCTCAAGCAGAGCTTCTCCTTCGCAACTATCAGTTTACACCCAGACGCACGTCCAGCTCCACCAAAGATAATACAAACACGATATAGACTTGGACTCACAGAGGAGTGAAGCTGTGCTATCAGTTTTGTTGTGGCCATCTTTCTTATCTCACAACACGTCCAGATTCAGTTAAAATGAGCTTGTGCTGAAGCAGCATGCCCTGGAAGAGGGACCTGAAGAGGTGGTTTGGCACCTGCCAAAATTAGTGAAGCCCTGCTAGGGCAAAGGTGCAGATGTTGTTTCAGACGTGTGAAGATCCTAAAAAAGGATGTCTGTGGATATCCGCCAGGCAGTGTTTATCAGAGCTTGGACTCACAGGGTTTAAATGGCCACAGGGTCACTACAAGCTCCAGAGAAGACAGACACACTGCAAACCCATCTGGGGCAAACACGACATCTGCTTGGTGCATGGAGTCTTGCCACAGTCATCTGTGCTGTCCCCAATAAATATATGCATGTATGTGGCTGAGAAGGATGTCGGGAAGCTGCCCAGACATCAACTTGGCCTTGTTACCTGCCACAGGCAAGAGGGCAGTGGGAATTTCCCCAGCTGTGAGTGCTCAGGTTCTTGGTACTTCTACCTGGGCAGAGCTGAGAGGGACCATGAAAGCATCATTAGACTCAGGAGAGCAATCCCTCCTCTGGGGGCTCTTTCCCAGCAGGAGAGATCCTGTTGGGAATAGACTGAGGGGCAGATGATAACATGGAGATGTGCCTGAGTGACCATATGGAATGGAAAGCCACACAGCAAGTGGGAGGGTTGTGGCTGGAAGTGCAAAATTATGCATGAGGCTTGGTGGTAAATCTGCTTCATTGCTGCTCAAACCCTGGTCACTTCTGTTGCTTTGTTGTTGTTATGGAATGCAGCGGGGATTTTGCCAGCCCTTGGGCACAGTAGAGTAGGATGACTCATACCTAAAGCATGATCAGATTTTGAATTAAAAATTGAAGTCACAGATGGACATTTGGAAGGCTTTTAAAACAGGTCTGTTTCAAAACCATCTTTGAAGGAAGACTAGTTGAGAGATACCCCAAGGTACTCTCTGGCTATTAATAATGATTTTAACTGCCTGGATCTCACCTACCACTTTTGGTGTGAGTGGACTTTCCTGATGTGGAGACTGGCCCAGGGGATGATGACATTGCATCTTTAGTAGGTGCAAGTGCCAGTCATCACCATACCTGGTTGTCATTCCTTCTGGCAAGTTATTGGTTTTAACATCATCAAAGTTGAGTGATGGCCTGTAGTTGGTTATAGAAAAGGACAAACTTGATGATCTCCTGGTCTGCTCTGGAAGGAAATCCTACAGACAAATATGACTTTTTCTTCAAGATTTGTTAGCAAGTACAAAAGCTTTTGGCATTAATTAACATTAGCCTCTTCCCTTTTAGTATTTTCATGAAAGATTCATCTCTGCTTTTATGAACAATATTAAAATAGGTCTGTTAGCGTCGTCGACTGTGAATAGCCATCTTTTACAATTGAACCTAAAGAGTACTGAAATCGTCAGGTCCGCTTCCTTGGGAAACAAAAGGCACAAATAAAGAGCCGTAGCCGTACTGATCAATGGAAGTATTCAACTGCAAATTTCACCATTCAGCTGTTGTTCTGTTTTCTACCAGTGGAATTTTTATCGTGTGAATGTGCATAATGCAACGCTGCTGTGCATCCTGGAGGCACGAAATTTTGCAGAAGGGAACAAGTAAAGCAAAAGAGCAGAGCACACCTTTGTGCAATGAAAACCACAGGCAGCGAGGCCCACGGGAATTTCATTTAGGATGGGGATTGCTGAGGAATGTATGTGATATGGGACATACTGGAAATGACTGGAACATTTCCAAAAAGATTCACTTGTGTTGAAGTGTGAACAGGCACGTGCCGAAGTCTGTTTGAAAATCTGCGTCTGACACTGGATGTTTTCAAATCTCACCCTGATAATCTCTGTTTCATTATAGCGGGTGAGGACTTCGAAAGACCTTCAGGATCAGGTAACAAACCAGTCCTGAAAGTAACAGCCAACACACTCAGTCAGCTCAGACCTTCTCTGCAAGGGTGGCTTAGCCCTTCCTCCCGATCAGCTCCACTCAAACTGTTATTCCAGCCAGGCAACTCAATATATTTGAAAAAAATCTGCCTCATACTTACCCACAGCTGGGGATCTGTGCACAAGGGGTGCTGAGCGGTTGCTTTGCTGCTTGTCCTCTGCCTCAGGTACCTTCTTCAACCTCCCATGAACGCCCAGGGTGCTGTCACTCAGGTTATCACTTCTAGGACTAGAACAAACCTGCCCATCCTGGAAACTGCCCATCCTTGGGGTCTTGGGCGTGCATCCTTCTACAGGAACAGCACTTTCCCATTGGAGCCGGAGGTGAGTGATCTCTGGTGATCTTAACAGGTCTGAGCTGTCCCTCTGAGTCCTGGGGGGTTGCACGGATGAGTGGCACTGCTTGGTTGGGGGCTGTCACCCAGGTACTCGGTTTGAAACCCAAACTCCAAAGCACTGCTGATTACTCACACTCCTAGCATGGGTGCTTTTGCTTTGGGGGATTAAGCAAAATGTTATTTCTAGAAATTGAGGGGAGGAGAGTGTCAAATGTCTCTCCAAGAGTGTCAAATGTCTCTCCAAGAGTGTCAGATGTCTCTCCAAGGCATCAATTGCTTGGGGCCTGTTGTTACCAGAGTAGTGGGTGTAGTATTTGAGTGTTGACTGGGGCTCCTAACACACTTTTGTGCTCAGCTGATCATCACTCTATGCTTGCTCTTAAGACTATTTTTGCATAAGGCCCATAATGCTTAAGCTGATTTTTAAACAAAATAGCTCTGAATGATTGTGGTATTTGTGCCCCAGCAATGGAGCCTAATTTGGAAGCTGTAATTGTTGCCTCCCTTCTCTTTCTTTCCTGGAGTGGGCTGGGAAAGGAGGCCATGCCGGTTTGGGAAAGACACATTTTTTCTGCGTGAGCTTCTCAGTCTGGATGATTTCTTAGTGACTCTCCATCAGCTCAGAGTTGTTTCTTAGGATGACTAAATTTACACTGGTGAATCAAAGCAATGAACTCGAGCTGACTCCTTCAAACAGTCTGCACCTTTGATAGGGAGAATTACATTCCAGCTGCCTTGTGCAGTGCTCAGGAGTGAGGTATTGTTCTCAAAATAGGGATATGGAATTAAATACAAAACCAAGGAGTTGAGCAAGGCTGTTTTTCACAAGATTGTGCTGTCAGTGGTGCAGGAAGCTTTCTTGTTTCACACAGTGGCAATGCAGCAATAAGGTTTTTTTCTTATTATGCACAGTGGGTTACCTGTACTGTTATCCATTGTTTACTACTTCTGTTGGGTTATCGTGCTCCCTAGTTCATCTGTTGGAGGTGGAATGCTTGGAAAAGAAGCTGACATCCCCCTATATGTTCATACTCCATTACTAGCCCAGGTGGCACCTCTTGCTATGCAAAAAATGAGTGATGTTTTGAAGAGTATCTGTCGGGAAGGAGGGAGAAATCCCAAGGCCTCTGACACTCTCTGCAGCTGCAGGGAAGTACTTTGCTGTTGTCTGAGCACAGCCCATGTCCTGTCCTTTGTTCAGGTGTTGTCTCCTGTGCACCTCAACTCTTTGCTCTTTGTGTGAGGGGCCCTTAGAACTCTTCTTGGTTTCCTCACATGCTTCCCGGCTCTCATTCTGTTCTCTCATTGCTTCTCTGGTATCTAGTATGGAGAATATTTCTGTTCTTTCTTTCCTGTGTCTTTTAAATGCTTCTCTTTTACTCTCCCTCTTACACCTCTGTCTGTGAGTCTGTTGGAGCAGACCCACCTAGACCTGTTTTGTACATCTCTGTCTCTCTCCCTCTCTCGCTGCCCATCCCTGCTTTCAGTCTGTTCCTACTGGCTTTCTCTTATGTGCTCCCAATCTGTTGACCCTTATGCCACACACATGCTCATTCTTTCCCATTTAAGATACACATACTCCAACTGGCTCTTGCATGAGGCTCCTCCACAAGCAACTCAAAGCTACTTCAGTGAATTCCATCGCGCTGCTCCAGTGAAGATCTCAATCACAACAGCTCCAGAAGAAAAAATGACTTTGGCCTGTGACTCTTCTGCTTCCTCCTGTTGAAGGAATTAACAATTTGCAGGAGTCTGTGTGTTTTGCTACATGCCGGGTATTAATGGAGTATTCAGTGGGTGTTGCGAGACTTGAGCTGAGGTTCAGAAATTTCTCTGGGGCTACATGGGCTGCCCTGAATCATGCACAACAGATGAATCAAAATGCTGTCTGCAGGCTGCTTTAACTCTAAGCATTGCAGACATATATATGTGAACCCAAACAAGATAAAAGTGGGGTGTCATTACAGCATATTATATAATATACAGCATAATATATAACATAGCATAGCATAATATAACTTAACATGACTTAATATAACATAACATAACATAACATAACATAACATAACATAACATAATATAACATAACATAATGAAATATATAATATACCATATAAGCAGATAATAAATACATTTCAGAGAACTGGGATGTATGGTTTAGGTAGCTGACAGTCCATCAGCTGACGGTAGCTGATGACCATATATAGGATAGCTATATCAGCTCTAGTACAGTTTGATCTGCAAGACTCTGCTGCTTTTCAGGTTCCCCAAATAAAAAGAAACTTGCAGGACTGCCCTACAATCTCACAGGGTCCGGCTTTAAATTCTTTGGGTTTGGAACTGCTTCTCTGAACTGATTAGTGCTCAGCACTGTGGAGTTCTGGATTCCCTCTGGCCTGGTTAAATTCAGCTCCTAAATCTTTGCCACCCAGTTCTTGGTTGAGATGAGACCTCTCTCATTCTTCCTCGGTTAGATACAATTCTTCTCTCTTCCTTATGGATGTTTTAGCAATGCAAATAACCTGTGTTATCATGGTCTGCAAAGTGCAAAAGATTTTACAGAAACCCCATCAAACAAAAGATTGGCAATTGTAAATCAGGGTCATTACACAGTTCATGGCTGGAGGGATGAGTTGAACATCTCTAGGCACAGTCTGTGCCAAAGTATTAAGCTACCTAAAGTCATGGGCAGCTGTAGAATGATGTGAAAACACGGGTTTTATCACCCTGTTGATGTGTCAGTTCTGGTATTAACCAGGACAGTGTGATGCAGTATTTTGCCACTTCCTGCTGCTATTACTCATCTTTACTGTGAAAGCTCAGTATTCTCCTGTGAAAAGGACTGCAGCTCACCACCTTGGGAATCTTTATTCTACTGCCTAGAATTATAGTCCTCTCAAGAGAAACCACATTTAAGGGGGAGTTGAAACAAGCACATCTACAGAGCTTGATTTTAATTATTGATTTTTCACAGTTTCTTTTAACCCAGAAATTAATATGTTAAAAAAAAACACCAAGAAGTGTCAGAGTTTTGCAGGGAGAACTTCTAGGTCTGCTCCTTTGCTTAGAGGAAAGAAGAAACATTTTCATTTCAGATCCATATTGGGTTTTTCTTTGGTACCAAAAGAAAGAATAGCTTTTAGAAGAGTGTGTTGCTGGTCGGGATGGGACTGGTTTTTTTTTTTTTTTGCTTGTTTTTTTCATTTTTAATTTTTGTTGTTCCTGAATTAAAAGGACAACATGCATAGTGAAATAAGTATTATGTGTTATGAATATGTAGACTATCATGTCTATAATTGTCCTTCTAAGATAAGGTCACCTGTCTAGTGGGTGAAGACTGTGAATGCAGTTTTTCTGGATTTTAGTACTTTTTTTTGTTACTGTTCTTCACAAGATCCTTCTGGAGAAGTTGTCCAACTGTAGGATGAGGAGGTACATGCTGCACTGAGTGAAGAACTGCCTGGAGGGCAGGGCTCAAAGAGTTGTAGTCAATGGGGCTACATCTGGCTGGTGATCAGTCACCAATGGTGGTCCTTAGGGCTTAATTCTAGTACCCCTTCCGGTCAATATATTCATCAACAAGCTGTATGCAGAAGTTGAAGGCACCGTTAGCAAGTTTGCTCATTATACCAGCTGGGAGATGCTGTTGATTCCCTTCTGCAAGATGCCTTGCAGAGGGATCTAGACAGATTGGAGCATTGGGAAATCAGCAGCAGCATGACATTTAATGAGGGCAAATGCTGGATTCTACTTCTGGGATGGAGTAACACCGGACACAAGTCAAAATTAGTAGAGGGGTGGCTGGAGAGCAGCCCTGCAGAAAGGATCTGGGTGTGCTGCCTGGCAGTAGGCTCGATGTGAGTCAGAGGTGTGCCCAGGCAGCCAAGGGGGCAAACCCCATACCTGGGATGCCCCAAACACAGCGGAACAAGTGAAGATGGATGTCACGAGACGCCCACGAGGTGTGGTGATTGGCACATACCCACCACAGAAGTGATAATATACACTGTTAGATGGTAATTCACATAATCTAGTTTAATTCATTGGCTATTCTCACCCAAAATCAAGTCCACTTGAGGGACACACCTGACTTCCCCATCCTCCTGCATTACCCAC
Organism: Grallaria varia; assembly: GCA_013396735.1. Lineage (NCBI taxonomy): Eukaryota > Metazoa > Chordata > Aves > Passeriformes > Formicariidae > Grallaria > Grallaria varia. The sequence goes on from VWZG01002110.1 coordinate 624,706, forward strand.
CAAGTGCACCCGGGTCCTTGAGCAAAATCAATTCCACGGATAGGTTTGCCTTTGCCTGGGGCATGGACAACCCCGTGCTGTTCTCCCCAGGGTATTTTTAATACGCATTACAGCAACTCCTTCCTTTTCTACAGCACGTAAGATTTTAACGAGACAGGTCAAATTCGGTTGGCAGATCCCTGAGTGTTGACTGAGCCAGTGGCCTTTGCTAAATGTGCATCCCAATTTTTGAAGGTCCCACCACCCACTGCTCTCACTGTGGTCTCTAACTATCTATTGCACCATTCGATCTTTCAGGAGCCTGGTGGGGACTGTGATACAGCCACTCAATGCTCTTTGGCCCAAGTGTTTATGAGGCTGTTTCGGAAATGAGTCCAATTGTCTGAGGTGTCATGGGCTTACCAAGCTATGAATAGCTGGCGATCCAAATCCACCTGAGCCACATATCCTTTTCCTAAAAATAAATTAAAACCCCTACATTTTTTCTTAAATCTGTCTTAATCCTTTGATTACAGTTACGCAACTCGACTTTTTAAGGGAGTTTTTTTACAACTGGGAATGTGTTCCACTCTAATTTTGTGTTCAAGATTATTGCAATTAACTTTTGGAAACTACTGATAGCTAATTAACTCTTGCTCGCCCTTCAGGTTTTTTTTTCTTCAAGTTCTCGTTCTTAATTTCCTTTCAGTCACCAAATGAGTCAATTATTTCCATCTTCTGAAGTCTGAAGATCAAAGACCTAATGTTTTCACTCAATAGCATTTTCCAAAAGGAAAAAAATCGCTTTTCATGGCGGGTTGAAGGCCAGCATTTGGAAAGCACAGCACCCGATGCCCTGAGAGCTTTGCACAGCTCTGTTCCAGGATGGCACCTTGCCTTGATAGCTACTGTGTGTCCTGGGAAAGCAGCTGAGGGGCAGCGAGAAAACTGTCTTGGTACAGGAAAGACAAGGGACTCTTGTACTGTGTGTACAGAAATCTCATCCCACCAAACACTCTACTTTTACAGCTCTTGACAGAGCCACGCTGCTCTGGGAGATGCAGGGCAAAAGAACAGCGAGTTGCAGGAGGGGATTTTCCACTTGGACTTGAGGAGGAGGGAAAATTTCCCCACTGGCAGTGAGGCAACGTTGAGACAAGCCCAGAGAGATCCCTGCCCACCTAAACCCTTCTGTGATGTGACATGACCCGTGCTTAATATGGTAGGTCTTATGTGTATTTGTACTTTTTGTGACAAACTGGAAGGAAATTTATGTGCCAAGGAGCTTCCCAGGTAAAGAGAAGAACAAGGAGCAGAAGAAGAAAGTAAGAAGTAAACGTGACTTGGTAGTAACAGGTTGTTAAACCATGAAACTTCTCCAGCATGCAGTTATCCACTGAATTGTTTAAAACCCTGATTGCAACAAATAGACTCAGAACATTGAAGCAGCACAGGATGCCTCTATGGATACCAAAAAAATTGAGGTTTTATTGGAGAAAAAGCCGGAGCCAAGATCTACAACGGCTCTGTCTTCTCATGTGAAATTTCTGTAGGGAACCTCAGTCAAGGTGGAGTCTCTCCCTTTTTCTTAGTTAAATCATAGAATCATAGAATTGATTGGGTTGGAAAAGACCTCAGAGATCATCAAGTCCAACCCTTGGTCCAACTCCAGTCAGTTTACTAGATCATGGCACTCAGTGCCACGTCCAATCTCAGTTTAAAAACCTTCAGGGATGGTGAATCTACCACCTCTCTGGGCAGGCCATTCTAATGCCTGATTTCTCTCTCTGTAAAGAATTTTTTTCTAATATCCAACTTAAATTGCCCCTGGCAGAGCTGAAGCCCATGCCCCCTTGTCCTATTGCTGACTGCCTGGGTTTATACAAGCTGTGTTTGCTTTGTTTTGCTTTGCTTTGCTTTCCCCTTTGTCCTACATGGAAGTAGTTTCCTATGATATTTTTTTTTTTTTTCTACAGGGCAGTAGGAATAATGAAAGTTTCAGTTTTTAGAAAGGTATAGGAAAAGATTTGGGGAAAAAATCATGGTTTGCAGGAGAAGGAGAGTCATTGGGAGAGTGACCAAGGAAGGGAGATGGTGAGAGACAGAACAGGGCTAGTGCCTGATGCAAATCCACTGGGACTACAGAGCCACCGTGTCTGGAGAAACTGGGGACGGGCAAGCCCTGAATGAGGAACGTGAAGGAAGCAAAGACTGCCAAGCAGCAGAGAGACTGTCTGGGAGGGTGTTAATGTAGGAAATCAGTCCAGGAGACAAACACAGCCCAGATAGACTATTTACTTAAAAAGTATTTTGGAAGGAGGGTTTCTCCCTCATTTGGGACAGCACCCTCTGTCACGGCTGCCTCCAAAGCTGCAGCTCCTCCAGCCCAATCCTTGTGATTGTCCTGCCTCTAGTGGAAGACTGGAGATGTCCAGTGATTCTTGAAGCAGTGCTTCTGTGAGTCTTATCTATCAGACTTAGCAGAGGAAAGTATTAATGGGGTTTTGTTCCTGCCCTTGGGGTGTTAAAGCGAATGAGACTGTCCACTGGAGAAAGAGGGCGAGATGTGACCTAGACAGGAATGCTGGCAGAAACCACCATCCTTACCTTGGGTGGACGTGGAAACCCCAACTCTCTACCTGGTCGGTCGTGTTAGGCAGAGGTTTTGATTTTCTGGAGCTTCACCAGGACCTGCTTGTATCCCTTGGGCAGAGCGTGGGAGTGAGAGCAAAGCAGGTCTATCCTGGAGAGTAAGAAAGTAAGGCAAACCAGAAGAAGGACATCTTCTTCAGTCTCCATCCCAAGAATCACTGAACAGAGAGAATCATCTGTGAAACTTGTGTCTGTTTCTTGGTGTGGTCTTGCCCATGAGGTGTCCAGGAGCTCAGGTGAGCAGCACACCAGGACTACCAGGGAGCAGGTGCTGTCTGAGCTCTCTCTACTATCACTGTACTGTCTCAGAGGAAAACTCCACTAAACTCCAGCTGATGGGCAAGAATTGTTCCACTCAGGGGTTGCAGGAGTCCTTCATTGGTGGGACAGGCTCTCTTCCTAACTGCTTTCACCCTGAAGGGTCCTTGCAGTCCCAAACTTGGGAGAGTGACTGACAGTAACCAGAGTCTTAACACAGCTCTTTTTGCTGTGAACGTTTCTTCTCCCAATCTCATACACCGATATGTTTTGTTGTCTGTCAGAAATGGAGGACTCTGGGCTCCCAGATGCTGTGGAGCGGAAGATACTCAATGGAAAATTATGTACAGATGGTTTTTTTTGCTTCACCTGCACTGTTTTTTCACTCACAGGTTCCTAAAAGTCTTGCTCCATCTCTTCTCCTTGTCCTCTTCTGTTCAGACAAGCATCACACACTCCCGTAAGGAACTTTTTCCCGTGCTGCTGTTTCCCCTCTCAGAGGGGCAGCTGCTTCCCTGGGAGCCCTGGCTTCCCTTTGTTCCCCAATAAGCTGCCCGTCACCATTTGCAATAAGCAGAGGGCTCTTTGGAGGGGCTGGCTATGGCTGTTGATGCAAGTGTGCTGTCGTTACTAGGAGCTGTTCCCCTATTAAAAGACATTTCCACAGAGATGTTTGACATTGCAAGATTTCCCAGTGTTTTTCTTTAATAGCAGTGTATTTAATTTTATAATACTGCCTTGAAATGTGCGGGGTGGGTTCTTTTTCCTCTTTCCTTAGATCTGTTCCAGATTTTTTTTTCTTTTTTTTTTTTCTTTTTTTTCCACTTTTCAGGTATTTTGCCATTTTCTTGGGGAAAGAATTACAGCTGTAGCGTGTTTGCCATTTCTTATATATCCCTAACAGGTTTTTTGGCTCAGTCTGAGCACGGTTTGTCCTGCAGCACACAAATGCTTCATGTTGGGAAGTCCACAAGGAAGGCACATCTGGGTGATTTAACCCAGGGGCCAGAAGGAGTGTACTACTCAGAGAAGTCACGCTGGACCAGAAAACACCCTCACTTGTTACACATGGTCCTGCAATGACTGGCAGTGAAGGCATGAAAGATAGAGCAAGTTGTGCCCAGGATGGGCAAATAAGATGGCCTAAAATCTATAAAGAGGGCCTGAAGGCTCCCAAATGCCACCCAAGCCCAGCACATCGATGGCCACAGCCCATTTCTGTCTTTGAAGTTGGATGCTCAGATAGCCGTAGGTTTCACCGTTTCTTCCTATGTAGAAGTGATCAAGCTTTTGTTGTTGTTGTTGTTGTTTCAGTTTAACAGTCTCTTCCTTAGCATGTGCCAATTGCCAAAAGCAATCTAAGAAAAAGCAGCAATTTTTAATTAAGCCGCATGTCTCTGCAGACCTTCTTCTTCCATCCAAACTCGGCCTTCTAAAGGCCACCTGTCTGCATCTACACTGCCTACAGTGTCTCTGGGCAGCAGACACTGCAGAGCTGCTGTCCTTGGGCTGTGGGGCAAGGGTGGGTCCTCATGGTGTGCTTTGGAGAGCTTGTTTAAACAGTTGTGTGTCCCCATCCCCACGTGCGAGCTTCTTGGTTTATTTAACAATAGAAACGCAATTTAACAATAAAAAAACCAATTTATGAATAAACGTGTAGTTTATTCACCAAAGGTCGGTATATATAAGTTATTTTTTAGGGCGGAAAATTCTGTTTAATGTGTTTCACAGTGTATCTGAAGTCCAGCACAGAAGCATTTTCCTCGTGCTCAGTTCTGACTAAATCTGCCTTGATTTCTCAGGAAAAATATTTGTGAGGAAGGAGAGCACTCTGAGATCTGCTTTGATATACTGATGAAATCATTGCTGTATTTTGTACTCCAGCCGGCATGCCACTGTGCTTTATTTATATTTTTAATGCAAAGCCATTTTTTATGTATCAAAACTGGCAATGAAATTAATATACAGTATATAAATGCATTATATAAAAAGAAGAACTCTGGCAGCTGCTTTAGAGAAGTGATTAAAATTTAAAAGGCAGTTTGCCAGTGGAAGAAAACAAAATAAACTCATTATTTACCATGGCTACACCGCTAATGGAGTGTGGAAATTATTTTATTAATGTTTTTGGTATTTCAGAGGGCGTTTTTTAATTTTTTTTTTTTTTTTTTAATTGACAACTACAAAAGATCTGCTTCTTTACTGGAAAGATGATTACTCCGGAAGTTGACAGCACTTTCTGTGGTAAACCTAGTTGCTCTGGCAACTGCTTTCCATCCAGAAGATAATATTCAAGAAATAATTCTCTCCCTCTACTTTTGGGCAAACATACTTGTCAGTCAACTCCATTTACTCCTCCAGATGCTCGTGCTGTTTCTTCTAGAAAGAAATCTGTGCTGAGACTTTGGTCCATCAGGTGATTGAAGCTTTCCAAGAAGGGCACAGCAAAGGCTTTGGCCAACTTCTGAAAAAAAACGGATACTTGGACTTTTCAGTGTCCAGAAGGTACCAATACCATAAGCAGTAGAAAAGGGGAAGATCTTTTCCAAAGTCCTCATGAAAAAGGCGCAGGGGTGGGGCACAAAACTGCCCACAGGGCCTGTAGATCTACATCTAGACCTGGCACTTGGAAGCCAGACCTTTATATCCTTCACTCATTTTCTTACCAGTCTGTAAGCTGGCACTTCCCTGTGCCACTCTGGTGAGGCCATTGGCTGTAAATCCCACTCCCTAAACCCATGAATTTTACCAAAACCATTAATCTCTGTATTTCAGAGACTTTTTGAAACTTCTCGAGCTTTCTTTATAATGACTTGCCCAGTACAAGCTTAGTTCACCTAAACTTACCGTTACGAATGAACTGGGCAGCCGACCGTGAGCGCTTTGGGCTGTTGACCTGATAAAGATCATCTGGCTCTTCAACCAGCAGGGAGAGAACCAGGGGAGCTGTGACCACCTGAGAATTTTATCAATAATTTTGATTTTTTTTCACCCGACTTAGCACAAAGGGAACAGCAGCGATTTTCTTCTGACAGAGAAACAGCCTTCAGGTTTTGTTAGCTGGATGGCACGGAAATAAAGACTTGAGATGCACTAATTGGCTGTGTTCAGATGTCTGTTGACTGAGCAATTAGGATGGCATTGCAAGAGGATGCTCGTGTGAGATGGTTGCTGGGGTGGACTGTTCTGTCCAAACTGCTGCCTGAATAAGGTAAGTGGAAAAGCTGAAAGAGTGGCAGACATTCAGTGCCCTGAAGAGCCCTGCTGCCTGATAAGTGTATGCATGAATGAGATGCATCTCACTTCATTCTGGCTTGCTGTTTTACTTATTGCAGGAGATGCTGAGTACAAGAGAGATAACAAGGCCCTGTAATGTAAAAACAGTTGTTTAATATTGCTAATCAGAGCGTATTAGTGATGCCTTCTGCGTTTGCAAAAGGTTCTTTGTAATAATTTCATCAGAGCAAAATCCGCAGCTGTAGGTAGGTCTTATCTCTTCAAACTAATCTGGCTGTCAGCAAAGGTATCTCATAATTAAATATTACTTTAGTCTATCCTGGTATCTAGGTTTATTCCTTCAAAGCTTGGAACTATTGCATTCAGGTTTAACCTTAGCCTAGGCAGCTTTCCCTGATTGGGCTCGAATGTGCTGAATTCCAGGGGCTGACCTTTACTTTTTCCAACAGTTTGGCTACGAAACAGTAGTGGGGTACAACTGCAGGTACTGCTTCGGGGAAATTATAACTGGCATTTTCCTTTGAAAGTTAAAGTCCTGCAGTGAGCTGAGGAAGTAAAAAATATTTAGCCAACTCGATGTAGCACAATGCAGGGAAATATTGTGATCTGAATGATCAAAGAGGATTCTTACAAAACCTGCTCATGCCCTGCTGCAGCACACAGGAGAATGTGACAAGCCTTCGGGGCAATTTCATTTGCTCGCCCTTTTAGGATTCCCTGCCTCTGCTCTGTGATGAGATTATCATTATTTTCCTCTAAACAACCCATGTTCTTTACCAGCGTGCTGTCCGTCCATAGGTATGAAATACAGAGGTGCTGTTTCACAGCTGGGGAAGTTGGACCGCAGAGACTTTGTGGGTCTGTGTCCTCAGGTCACCCCTTGGTCACCCCTTTCCAGTCCATCTAACTTGTCCAGGGTCACAGACGTACCAGTCCCTCCAAGGCCAGCTTTCAACTGCAAAACTAGGAGATGGCAGAGTTATTTTGGACAGTGATTGAATTTTCAGGTACTGCCTAAAGGCCAACAGCTGAAGGACAAGGCTTGACTGTGAGGGAACTGCTTGGAGGGAGACCTGTTTTCCCTGACCTGTGACCCTGGCCATGCCAGGGGAGCCACTTGAAACTCGGAGAGACTAAAATATGCTAAATGCTGTTTTGTCAGATAGGAATCTCTCTCCGAGCAGAGATTAGCCAGAGAGTGAGCTGCTCTGGGCAAATTAACATCATAGAAATAATAAAGCAAGTTTAAACCTGTTGCTATTCATCTGGCAAGTGCTTTCACGCTAATAATGTAAAGGGCAGCAGTATTATGTATTAATGGCCTCCTTTCCATTGTTCTGCGTAATTGCACTTCATTAAAAGGCAACCTTTCTCCTGTCCTTAAATAGTGAACTGTAGCAGTAGCCATATAAAAGCACTTCAATATTTTATAGCAGCTACGACTGCCTGCTATCTATAATTACAGTCAATACTTGGGCTGGAGAGAAATGACTTCATTTTCTTAATGTTTCATACATGGAAAAACAATCAGGCTTTTCCTGTATTTCTAATTGCATTGACTGGCTCCAGATGAGTGTTCTTTTCCAAATTATTACCAGGCCCTGGAAAAAATGGCACTGAAGTAAAACCCTCTCACAGCCAAATGCCAGTCCTTGTTGCAGGCTCTTTGTGCAAGTCCCATTTAGTTTAGGAACCCCTAGGTCCGAATTCATCAACATTGAACCTTGATTAAACTTTGCCTGGAAAGCAATGAACTTTTGCTTTCCAAGAGAGCAGTAGGAGCGCTCTCTGCGTGCCAGTTGTGTGCTGTGCCATGTCCTGCGCCCCTGAGGTCCTGCTGGGAAAGGCAAAGTGGATGTCTGAGAGCTTGGATGGGAAAGAGACGGAGAGAAACTCTGCTCAGCTAATGAATTACAGGTAGAAGAGAGGAGAGCAAGGAAAAACCATGAGTTGCAGGGCTCTTTCTCTTCTGCCATGGGTTATCTTGCTGGTCCTTGGGAAAGGGGTGTTAGAACTGTGAGAGCTCAGGCTGCAGCCTTGAAGGAAGCAAGTCCAGATTGCTCACTTGTGTATAGAGGACCAACAGCCAAGTGCTGCAGGACCCTGTCCTTGGAATAGAGATGACAGATCCCACCAAGATCAGGTGTCAGCAGTTTTGCTACTGAAGTTTTGGGACTGAAAATGAGAGCTGAAGATATTTTCTGGTTGATACTGCTTGGAGGAGGGGAGTTGAACCAAAGGCACTGTGACCTCTAGCTGTCACACTTTCTTAGTCCTATCTCAAAAAACTCTATTAGAAATGAAGGTCACATCATTCCTAGGCCCTTTCCAAGCAGTCTAGGCAGATCTACTGCTTGGTTTTCCCAAAGAGATCCCCAGCCTACGAAAAGCAGCACTTATTTTGCCACAAACCAGGTGCTTTTTGCTGTATTCTATAGGGAACCTACATCTGCAAGTAACTGTCTTCTGTTGACGTCCCTCTCATCTCTGTCCTGAAGTCTAGCAGATACATGTCTCTGATTTTGTGCTGAACTTTGCTTCCAGCTGATGCAGTCCCAGTTTGGTCTGTTGAGACCGTGGTGGTGACATATGGATATGGGCACACTGATGCATCAAGCACAACTGCCAGAAAGATGTGGCATCTTCTGCAGCCTGTGGGCTCTCTGGAAGGGTCCAGGACTTGACTGAAAAGATGTGCTTGCAAATGGATATCATGCCAAATTCACAAGATTCGCCTTTAAGAATGTCCCCCATTTGTTTGTTCATTGCTGCAATTACTATGTGCCAGTGACACTGGTTGCGTTGTCAAACGCGTAGAGATGATTTATGCACAGATGATACTTTAACTGCAAAGATTGCCAAAATACCTACAGCACGGCTGAATCCTTGCTATAAGTCTGGCTTGGTTAACAGGCCAGAACAACATTCCAGAGTGGACATTTCCTTACTGCTCCCTGACATGCACGGCAAACTTACACACTCTGGTGTCACTGGTGGTTGCCACTATGCACCTGCAGTATCACAGGCTATCTGGGTATGTTACCACTATGTTGGAATTAAAATACTGTTGGTACGAAAGCTCGGATTGTAAGCAAAGAAGAGGTGTTGACGTGAGAAAGAAATTATTTCACTGTCTTGCCAGAAATACTCACCCCAGTTAAATATACGTATTTACTTTGAGGGTAAGAGAAAAAAAAACCCCTAACTCTTCACAACTGATTCTACAATCCCTTCCCAGTAGCTGTGACACTCACTGAGCATTTGACCCCACACTGTTTACACATCGGTGGCAGTGTGCCAGCCACTGAAGCTGGGGCAGGGAGCAAAGCCAGTGCAGAAGCTGCGTCAGAGTCACTTTGATCTGCAGAAGAGTCTAGATTTCATCCCGAAAGTCTTCCCACTTCCCACCTCCTCATTACAGTTACTGAGTCAAGGAACCAGTTATTTGTAAAACTCAGGGTTTCCTCTGAGGTTTGGCTTGTTGTTGAATTCAGGTTCCCTTTTTATTCCTTACTTCACATTAAATGCCAAGCAAAAGTAAATTTTATGCCCGTCTAAGTACATGTCTACAAACCCCTTGCAGAGAAAAAGTCAAACCTCTGGGTAAAATCAGCCCTTCTTCAAAATCATTACAAAAATTTGAGAAGAGTGTTCAAGCATTATTTTGAAATAGAGAAAACCTAGAATTTTCTTACAGTTACTTGAGGAAAAAAAACCCACTTTGAGCAAATGTTCCTTTCGTACTTTTTTCTTGTACTTGGAAAAGTTTTTATACAAATGTGAAAATTAATTAGGATGCAGAATGTAGGATCTTGTTTATGTGAACATATTTGTTGAAAGTTTATGAGGGCTGAATATTGCAGTAATTGATGTGTGCTTGTATTTCAGTTTCTCATTGATGCCATCTGGTCCTGTTAAGTTGCTCTGTTGTTTTATATCTTGTGTTGTGCTGGTTTATTTTTCTTTCTTATGATTTTGTGCTTTCTGTTGTTGGGAGGGGGAGGGAGTGGGAGAGGAGGAAGTGTGGACAAGTTGGAGGAAGGATGAAATATCTGTGAGAGCATGAGCGCAGGATCAGTTTTGATCAATTCAGTTTGCATACGTGCTTTACATTAGGGACTGGCAGCATGTGATTAGAAGGATGGATACGTCTCACCCAGATTTTTGAACACCAGTGTTAGGAATGACAGAGAACATCTGCTGATCTGTTAGTGAAAAACATGCATCTTTTTATCCCGTGCAAAAATGGACCTCATTTCCCTGGCTGCAAACAACACCGGTGGGGTGGGAATTTAATTCTTCTCGAAAGAGCCACAATGCAACTACCCTGCTGAGTGTGGTGCCTTCTCATCCTCACCATCCCTCAGCAAGCTATCCATTTGCGGGTAGTGACATTTTCTCTTTTGTCCCATGTCCTGGTGTACAGGAGGAGTAACCAACTACCTGGGACCAAACCCAAGGGGCTCCAGGGCTTCTATGCCCAAGGTATTACCTTTCCATGCTGAGGACTTCGTTCCCTTCCTGCTAGCATGGAACTCTTTCTTCGTGAGACAGACCTCATTTAGCCCATCAGCAACCTGGCTGCCCATGGGCAACGCTGTCTTTGTACCTGGTGATCTGGATCCTGTTTTCGTGCCACTCCTTTGCCGACTGTCCAGCCCAGGACTGTGCTGTCAGAGTGGGGTTCATCTCTTTGACCACAGATTTCCCCCTCTAGCTCCTGGGTCCTCACCAGTGAGTGTCAACCCTGCTTTTGGGCCATCAGTTCTCATCTCGCTCCATGGGGGCGGCAGCAGATCTATTGCAAAATCGGATTCTATACCAGAGGAACACAATTCTCTCCCCATGGTGGCCTCGGGGACAGCTGTCTAGTGTAGGGACATCCAGGACTAGTCCAGAACTGGCCATATGCTGAATGAGCAGCCACTCCACATGTGCTGGTTGGTTGACTGGCTGCCACCTCCAAGGGAGCGCTCCAGGCAGTTATGACTTTCTCTCCATGGGGACCTTGTTGAGTGTTTACCTCTGCAGTCTGGCCAATGATTTTTTGCAATACACACAGAGGACTAATTGCTTTGCAAATGTTTCTGCCATATTGGGCTGAAATCAGCTAAAGGACACTGCGTGATAAGAGGATGCCGAAATGACTGCACTTGCTATAGTGTCAGGTGAAGACCAGCATTTTACACAAGGTGTAAATAGTTGTAGGTTGCTCACCTGGTTACATCGAAAGACACTTTTCCCTATACCTTTATATTTAAGGTGCAAAATACTTTGGAGGATGTATTTTCTTTTCAGATGAGAAGAAAAAGGTTTTCCAATCAAGACATTAAAAAATGCCATTAGCAGGCTTGTGTACATGACATAGCAAACCCCCATATTTTTAGAGAGCTGTATACTGCTTTGGAGAGACTGAAATTATTTGGTAGAGTTTAAAATCTCTCTCCTTTTTTATGACACTTCTTAGATATTAGAGCCTTTTTACCACCCACACATTTGTATAACAGAAGTTCAGACTAGAAACGGGCAAAGCTTTGATAGATAAACTCAGTGGAAAAGGTATAATTTCTATTTTTAGCAGAGTTGGTTGGGAATGGTTCGGCCTTCTGGTGAGGGGTGCAAACTGCAGTTGATTTTAAAAGCCAGTATTTACCACATGATATTCCTGTTTTGAAAAATAAAAGAAGAAAAGTTGAACATTAGGAAAAAGCAATAATAACATTATTTTCTCTGGGCTGGACTCACTCACTGAACAGTTTTTCCCATGATGTCTTGTCTTGGGTTAGAAGGATGTGATGTAGCCTGGACAATCTCTGGGACTTATGACAAAACTGGTTTTTAAAACATTGGAGTGATCTCAAGAGTAGAGGTTCTTTTTTGGGCTTGCTTTGTTTTTTTTTATCCTGAGACAGAAGATCTGGAGGAAATCACTGGAGGGAGCAACAACACTTTCCTCCCATAATTGATGCTGAGTCATTTTTCTGTTGGATGATGAGGCAGAAACTCAATTATGGCAGAAGACAGACTGTGATGAAGTTCATCTGGCAGCACAACTTTCTTATTGGAAATCCAAGGTCCAAGTTCAGACTGGACTGCAAACTGGATTTAAAATCAGGCCTTCCCATTCGGGTGCTCTCAGTGTCTCAGTAGCCATTTATGTGGTAATTTACCAGTGTTGTGCTATGGGTGGAACACACCTCTTTTCTCTGCTCGTTCTTGGCAGGTTGCTCGGCTTCAGAATGTCCTGCCAAATGTAGGAGCTGTGGTGTCTGCTCAGCTGCCCAGACAGCACTCCTCTGGCACAGGAGGGAGTTTAATGACTTGGACAGGGCTGCCTTTTGTGTTAACTTGACCTTGTGAAGGCTGCAAAGGCTACACCATCAGCCCTGTTGTGTGCTACAGCAGTATGGAAGAATACTGGGACACAGACATCTTCAGCCTCGAGAGGGTGCGACTGTAGCCCTGGGAAAGCAGCAGAAAACACCACCTGTGTCCTTGGGCCAGGCCTGGGAAAGTACAAGGAGTTGAAGAGAACAACCAAGAATAACAAGAGTGTGTTTTGAGATCTGCCAGCATGAGGAGAGGTGATGCCCACTTATCAGAAAATGGACTAAGGCTGATGGACAAGAACATCTAGCCAATTATATGTAGCAGAGACACGTATGGACAGTAGTAGAACAGTATAAAAGATTAGCTGCGTGTGAATAAAGTGGCTTTTGCTTTTGCCCTTTACTTTCCTGACAAAGTCTTGAGCCTGTGTGTTTATTTGAGCGTCGCAACACAGCAGGGCCGAGGATCATCCTGTACCTCCTCCAGTGTGGTCTTCAACAGCATCCTGGTGAACCACTGTCCTCAGAACTGTGATACTTCTCAAAGTGCCTGCACAGGATGAAACTTCCTATTGTTGAACCAATCCTTTTTCACGAAAGGCTACCCTGGCTGTATATCTAGGCTTACCTGGTGGTTTTAGCTTTCTTTTCTTGTACCAGGAGAGTCCATGTGTTGTCTCCCGTGTCTCTACTACCCTGGGCTCAGCAGGATCTTGGCTGTAGCTTCTTAACCCTTCCATAGTATTAAATGTCAACAAGAAAAAAAAAGCATTGCTCTTCTCTCAGGTAATTAATCTCCCCTAACACCTTGGGGAAAGTCTTTAGTAATTTCTTTCTTGCATTTATTAAATAAGTATATTCCCATGAGTGTTTTGGGCAGAGAGCTTTGCCACAATGTCTTGTCCTGTGCTTAGTCCTGCCTGTCAAATGAGAGGCTGGTCTCCATCAAACAGCTTTCTGAAATATTTCTGCTAGTCCTTGAAAAAAAAAAAGGAGATAAAATATCAAATCAATGGATCAATGCGCAGGGTTTTAGGAAGAGCCCTGCATGAGAATTTTATTGGATTTCAACAATGATTTCTCTGCTCAGCTTTTGCCAAATGCTCAAGGTCTTTGTTTGGTTGGCTTATGTTGACAAATAAAATGTGCATGCAATTGCTTTGCTGAATCGAAACTCTGATGGCTTTAATCTTTCAAACAGTGCTCATTTTCTGTATTCCTGACTCTCAGGGCACCTGGAACATGCAGGTGGTGACTGCTCTGCTTTGTCCAAAACGCTTTTCTGGTGGAGGTGTCTCTATGACAGTGTGGTATTCTGGGAATAAATTCACAAAAATTCCTATGGCAAAGGGCTGGGACACAAAGGGAGCGTGAATCAAAGCTCCTGATACCGACACAATGATAAAGGTCAATTTATTTGGAGTACTGTGCATCATCATCATGCCTTTATCCTGAATGTGACTGCTCTCCAGGATGTAGGATAATTGCACAATGCATAGGTTGCTCCTTAACAACAACGTTGAAAAGACAGAGCACAGTTTTTGGGAAAAACTACTTTGCAGTAATTATAAAAGAGCTCAGTCTAGTTTTTGAGAAGGAGATCAAAAGGTAGCTTGATTACAGGGTATAAGCCTGTTTTCTAGCAAGGAGGACCAGCCACCAGTATGAGTTCCTGGTGGGTATAAAAAAATTCTCCTTTTGTGACTGCATCCAAGGTCAGATTCAAGGCTCTTTGGGGAAGATGCTTTAGGTAGATCTGAACAGCTTAGCTTAAAATGACCAGCCTAAGCATCACAGTTGGTGCTATGCAAAGATCAGGTGTAAAATGGTGTCTCTTTCCTCAGAGGGGGCGCTCAGAAAGCGTCACCTCCCATCCCTGGCGCAGCATTTTTGTGTGCCATTGGTCAAGGTACCCAGCCTGACTGCACAAATTACCCCTCCTCTGCATCATGGTATTCTGCTGAGGGTCCCTGTGGCCCGAGGCAGTCTGTTGTGCTCCAGGCTGCAGAGAAACAATGATTCTGTGCCCACGGTGCCACGAATACAGACCCCAAAAGAGCTGCATTTGAGTTTTGTCAGCTTTAGAGCATTCGCTTCTTCCTCAGCTGTTTATCACTCTCCCAGCAAGGAGGTGGAGATTGCACTGGGTTGAAGGATTGCACTGCTTTTAAAACAAATCATCGAAACACACTAATTTTTAACTTTCTCTATTTAGATGGGTTAGTAAAAGAAGCAGGGAAAAACGCACACCTTTCAGTGTGAGTAGATGGGAGCTGCGATGTCAATCCCATCCTTGGAGTGGGGGAAGGTGGTCTGTGATGTCTGGAAAACCTCTCTCATCCAATGCCCTGTTGTCAACAACTCACTCTACACAGGAAGCCTCAAGAGTGGGAGGAAATGGCAATTCTTCTAATGGGAAGCATTTCCTCACTCCAAGAACAGATTGCACACATTCTGGTAACACCTGCCACAGCCAAATAAAACCCGCTGGAGTAGCACAGCCACCGCCAAACCACGTGCCGTGTTCCAGCTTTCAGAAAGCAGCCACTGCCCAAAGCAAAGAAGCTCTCTGTGTCCTGCAGACTTCGCCCTCTGAAGGTGCTGGCATAGCCAGAAGAACGTGCCAGACACAGGGGCTCATAGGATTTAAGTGGCCCTGGATGGAGAAGGTCATTTTGCTCAGCACTTGTAAAGGTCTCCCTTAAAGTCTNTCTCTAAAGGTGCTGGCATAGCCAAAAGAACATGCCAGACACAGGTCATTTTTGCTCAGCAGTTGTAAAGGTCTCCCTTAAAGTCTATATTGGCTGCATAAAATGAACTGTCTTTTTTTTAGTATTTTTTTTTTAAGGAACTGTTAATCTAGAAACCTTCACTACTTATAAAATGTTAAAGGAACTATTAATCTAGAAATCTTCACCGCTTTAAAATCTTTTGTCTTGTAGCTATTGGAAACGTTGACATGGTCAAACTGCAACCAGCTAATTCTTTTCCATTGCTTTTGAGAGAAATTAGGAGCTAATTAAGCAATCTCCCATTTGGTCACGACACCAGTGGTTTAGAGCTTGAACCTCTTTCTGGTACATAAGATATGTTATTTCAAGTGAAATATGTTCAACTCAGAGCATATTTTTTATCAGCTAGACCTTCAAATCAGTAAAAGAATTGGACAGGTGTGCTCAGTTTTTGACAGTGAAACCTCCCGATCTGAGTCACCAAGAAACAGAGATGCCACAGAAAGACATTTAAGACTCTTTGTGTTCGTTTCTTGTAACAATGATCTGTGGCAGTTTTTGAGATTTTCTTCAATGCTTTTGTCTTCTATTCTTCTCCTGTCTCTCCCTCAGTACAGCTTTTCAATAGTCTCGCTGCCACTTAAGAATTTCTTCATTTCTTTGAATATTTTTTTCAAAGAAGACCCAGCAAGACTTCCAGAGATACTGTATTTTCACTTGCAAACAAGTCTGAATTCATCCCATAAAGAAGACGTGTCCTCAAGAGATCTCTTCTGTCCATTAAAAACCCCAATGTTTTGCTTTCCCATCTCTTGGACTACTTATCCTTTGGGCTATTCTGTGAAAAATAAAGGAGGAATTCACTTGGATACATTGATATACATCCTAAAATCGAGGAGATTTATTTGTTTAGGGTTTTCTCACTTTTAGCCTTTTTAGGGCACAGGCACTTTTAGCTTCTGTGAGTCTTGTTTGGAAACCCTGTCGGGTGTTTAGAGAAGCTGTGGCACTTGGTGAGGCGCTGAGTTGTCTAGTCTGGGAAGGCAAAACAGAGCTATGGTAGACCTGATCCAGTATTGGAAATGGTCTGGCTCCAAAGGCAGGGCAGGTCTGGAGGCCTCCTGATGACCCTTCCAACCCGGATACAGGCAGAAATCTCTATGGCACCAGCACTGGGAATTTAAGGGTGGATGTCAGCATCATGCTGTGTGCTTGTTGCCTGATCTTATCAGGTATACTTTGAAAAACAGACTGAAAAATGTTGTCCTTTATCATTCTCAGCATCTACAACCAATAAAGGCTCTTCACTGTGCTTATGGGCCCAAATTCTAAGTCTACCCTAGACAAGCTATATTTATTGGTTTTTGCATCCACCGGTGAATCAAAATGGCAAAATTCTGGGTTTTGACAGTACCTAATGGTTGGGGGATGAGACAGTTTTCCTGCTCATCCTGAGGTTGTCCAGGATGCATCTTCTGGTGCAGAAGCCAGGAGGGACAATGGCTGGGTTAAATGCACGGCAGTTCTGGTCAAAGAAGCATTACACATTACAGCTCCTGCAATCGGGACACAAAGAGAGAAGCTGAATCCTGGTGAAGGAAAAGGTGTCAGAACATACATTGATATTTTTACCTTACAGCTTCTTCTCAGTAGGAGAACCATCACTCCCTGTTTTTTTGAATTTTTTTTTTCTCTCTGATGATTTTTTCTTTTTTTCTGGTTGTTTGCCTGAATGGATGGAAGTCTCTGTGGCTTATTTTAGACATACGTTTAGTCTCCCTGGGATACTCTTTCAGTAACTTACAGATCAGCAGCAAGGCACAGGTGTGTGTGTGGGAGAATTGACAGCAGGGAAGCTCAAATCCGTAACCTCCTTTCTGACATCTTTTTTTTTTTTCTTCCCAGTTCATGATTGGGAATCAAGAATATTTTAAAATGTCTTAAAATATTAATATAGCCTAAGCGGGAACTGAGTAGGTGGGGATTCAATTTTTTTCCAATGCCAGTAACTAAAATAAAACAGATTTAGGATTTGTCAGAAAAATGCCAACTTTTCTACGTTAGGTCATTAAAAAAAAAAAAAAGTAGACGTGGAAGGAAGATTCTCTCTCCATGAACTTTAGGGAGTTTAACCAAAACGAATGTCAAGTTCTGCAGCTGGAAACCGATCAACCCAGCAGGACAAACTGGGGCTAACAGGTTACAAAGCAGCTTTGCAGAAGAGATGGGGGTCCCGTTGCAGGCACTGCACACTGGTGAGCCCACATCTGGATGCTGCACTCAGCATTGGGCCACCCAGGACAGGACCAGCACTGGGGTACTGGGCCAGGTCTAAGAGAGACCATCGAGATGGTCCGGGCAGGAGCACTCGGTGTGGGAGGAGAGGCAGAGGGAGCTGAGCTTGTTCAGCCTGGGGAGAGCATGGAGGAAACAGATCTGGACACGTCTTGGGAGGTACGCAAGAGCAAGAATAGGAAGCCATGGGCACGCTTTGCAAGCAGGGGAACTCCTATCAGGAGTTAGGCAGCCTTGGGTTGCCCTTATTTAGAGGTGTGGTGAACTGCCTGCTGAACACAGGTGAGAATTTGAACTCCTGGTCCAACATGAACTCTCCCACAGTGCCTGAGCTGCCCTGGGAGAATGTCGCAGTCTCCGTGTTTTGAGTCCCTGTTCCAGGGGAGGGCTGGTGAAACAGCACAGTTGTCTCTGCATTTTCTGAGGCTTCTGTGTGACAGAGACCAAAGAAGCAAGAAAGGGGAAGATGAGCCTCTCTTCTGGCTCACAGTGGTGTTTGGACATTCTTCTAAAATGCACAGTCGAGAAGGTTTTTATTCAGTCACACATCTAACACATCTTGCAGATACCGCCTGAAGGGCACTAATCGTTTTCCCTCCTCTCCCTTAGAGCAGGAGTGCTTTTGGCAGTCCAATACCCAGATGATCAAAGGATGTTGCTGCTCATTGCCCTTTAGTCTGCCACTGAGGTCAATTGGTTTAGGATTGAAAATCCTCAGGTAAATTATGTGCAGTATCCGTTTTCAATGGGAGCTGATGAGTCCCGAGGAACCTGATACTTCTGGCACTAAAAAATCTCCAGAATCTGAATGAGCTCTTTTTCAATCGGTGTAAATTAGAGAAAAATATTATTTCTAATTTCAGAACTGTGCACAGTGGAAGAGGAGTGAGAATAACAATTAATACTTCAATATCTGATGTTTACAGAGCGGTCACATTCTTGCCACGGTTTTATGCTTCATAAATTTTGTAAGTTACAGGGTTGCCAGTATTCGGATCCAGCCCCATGGCAAACACAGGGAAAGTTGAAAAGCAAACACTCCAGCTCAGGCCAATTTTACAAAATTACGAATAAAAGCTTTCTGTAAATTTAATAACTGCTACTTCGTTCCATGAACAGGGACTCTGAGGAGTTGGATCTTGGCCTGGACTGCGATGGGAGGATGGATTTTGAGGATTCTCCTTGCGAGGACAGACACATGGCCAAATGGCTGGATACCAGGTTTAAAGTAAGGCAGGTAGTTCACACTTACTGTAGGTTTGCAGGTGTACACAGGACGGCTTTCCTGCAAGTCAGTCGATGGCTGGAAACTCTCAGAGCTCATAGGACCTGACTGTGGGGCCAGCCCTGCCAGTAAGAGGTAAGTGAAAACCCACTTGTAAGTACCAGGAGAGACGTGGGGCACTGGCAGCATATAGAATCATAGAATCATAGAATTGATTGGGTTGGAAAAGACCTCAGAGATCATCAAGTCCAACTCCAGTCAGTTTACTAGATCATGGCACTCAGTGCCACGTCCAATCTCAGTTTAAAAACCTCCAGGGACAGTGAATCCACCACCTCTCTGGGAAGGCCATTCCAATGCTGATTACCCTCTCTGTAAAGAATTTTTTTCTAATATCCAACTTAAATTTCCCCTGGCAGAGCTTAAGCCCGTGTCCCCTTGTCCTATTGCTGACTGCCTGGGAGAAGAGACCAATTCCCACCTGGCTACAACCTCCCTTCAGGTAGTTACAGAGAGTGATGAGGTCACCTCTAAGCCTGCTCTTCTCCAGACTAAACAACCCCAGCTCACTCAGCCTCTCCCCATAGGACTTGTGTTCTAGTCCCTTCACCAGCCTTGTTGTGCCCTGGGAAAAGCCCCTGTCCCTGCTCTCTGCACATGCTTAATAGTACCTTGGAGAAACACAAAAATTAGATTCCTGTTTTGCTACTTTAAAGCAGAAGGAAACAGTATTAATGCATCAGATGTTAGATATTTGTTGAATTATTTGGACCTATTCATACAAGCAAATATATATGTTGACTATCTGTCACCACATAGTCAATAACAGCAATGACAGATTCTTTTTTGTGGAGAATTGGTTCTGTAGGACCACATCTGGAGGTCTGCAGCTGGATGCATGATGTCTGTCATGGCACAGAGCTGCACTTCACTTCCCTGCAGCAGTTTCATTTAGCCTGTTGCTTTTAGAGCATTTAAGAAAATCTCCTTTGGCTCCGTTCTCGAGAAGTGTACTTGGGCAGGGAGTTTCTGTGAGTACCTTAATATCTGCATGAATCAAAGATTTCCCGGGAATTTTAAAAATTTATTTAAACTTTTGGAGATTAGCATTATAATCATCATCATCAAACTAGTACTTATTTTACCTTCCTTCTTTCCTTCCCTTCCAGTTTCCTTTCCATTTTCTCTCCTGCTCTGCAGTAGTAAAAGGAAGAGAACAGTCCACCACTGCCTGGTGAACTCTCTTCCAAAAATCTCCCAGTTATTAGGGCCTGAAATGAGGGTTTTCCACTATCTGCATCCCGTTTCTGCCTTTATTTCTTATTACATGGTAAGTATTTGCTGTGAGTCTGCTAAGGCTGTACTGGCAGGACTTTCAAAAATGATAGGTCCTAGTCTGTGGTTTAGTAAGAAAAAGCATTCAGGGTCTGGGGAGCTGCAATTCAGGGCCAATAAGAGAATTTCCTCTGCACAGAGAATTCAAAACACCATATGTTCCCTCACTGTATTTGTCTTCATGTTTATTTCTTTAGATATTTGCTTTGGGTTTGGTTGTTTGGTTTTTTTTTTTCAGCAGCTGGAAATGCTCCTAGAGGAGAGATTTAGATAAGATATTAGGAAGAAGTTTGTTTGCTCACATTGTGATGAGGCACTGGAACAGGTTGTCTAGAGAAGTTGTGGATGTCCCATCCCTGGAAGTGTTCAAGGTTGGGTGGGTGGGCTTTCAGCCACCTGGTCTAGTGTGTGCCATCCCTGGCCATGGCAAGAGGGTTGGGACTGGATGATCTTTAAGGTCTCTTCCAACTCAAGCCATTCTATGATTCTATGATTACTAAGTAATTGAATTCAAGGGAATTTGTCAGCTTGTTTATACAACCAGTCCAACACAGCATATCCCATTGTGTGCGATTTCTGTACAAAAAAAAAAAGAAAAGCAGGAAAAATCTAGAAAAGCCCAGTAACACCAACACACGAACCTGCATTCTGTAATGCTGGATCAAAACTAGACATCTGTCATCTGGTGGGAAACTCCAGCCTGTAGTTTGTAAACACGGGAGCAAGTTTTACATACAGTGGAAACAGCTTTTTCTGACCATATTGTTCTTTGCTAGGTATGACACAAAATGGGAGCGGCGGTGTGCAGCTGTAATAAGGCAGGGAAATGGGAGAAAAAAAGCAGGTGGCCTGGATATCTGGAGGGACTTGAACAAAACCACGGGCCACGCAGAAGTTAAGCAGACCCAACCACCACTATCATTTTGCATTAGATCCTAGTTCCTGCAAAACTTTAAATAAAATTTAAAAAAATCGGTTTTAAATGTGAGGAAAAAAACCTTGTCTTTTCTCAAGGTCTGCGAGTTTGCTCTTCGTTTTAAGACGAAGGAAAAGGTGTGGTTTGGTGCAAGAATTCCTCTTCCCCAAAATATGTAAGATCTCCACAGCTTTTAGCAAAGCTGTCCGAGCAGTTTCTGCCACTGGTGTCCTTCGCAGCCCGGTTTGCTTCCCCAGCCTTTTTCACGGGGCACATTTTCAAGGGACATCTGCTTCATTCCTTCTGCAGGCAAAGGGATCTGATCCCTGCGATAGTTACTTCTGAAAACGAGTTAATGGGGCCACTGAGAAATGCCCCCCATGCCCCGTATCTCAGTGCCTGTTCACGGCTGAGATGTGGTGCTGCAGTGATGAGGCTCAGCGAGCTCAGCTGCAGCAGCCCTCGGACCTGGGATGCTGAGGTTCTTATCCACCCAAACAGTGCTCTGCTGGCAGCTTCTCTTCTCAAACCTGAAGCTCTGGCAGATACTGTTTGTGAGATGGGATAATTAGAAGACAATACTTATTAATGTGATTCTGTTGTGCTCAGTCTGATCTCCTGTATCAATCAATGGGTGAATCAAGGATGGCTCTGCCAGGCCAGTCCATCCCCTTGGGCAAAGCAGGTTTCAGCTGGCCTGTTTTTTGGCTTCCAGCCTCGTGCTAGTACTTGGATGCTGCTCCAGAGATGGCTGTTACAGGCTCTGACCTTTGCTCGTGGCTTTCGTGCTGGCAACACGTGCAATAAACACAGGCAGAGCAATCCCTGCTCTCCATTTGTAATGAATTGTTTCTTTTGTACCTACTGCAGAATGAACTGGGTTTGGTACCAGAGGCTACAGACTCGAACGACAACCTTTTTGGACAACAGAGTTAGTTTGAAAAGGCCCTTTTTGAAAGGTAGACTGTTTGAGACAAAATAATTGCCAAAAAAAATTAAATAAATAAAATTGGAGTTAAAATGAATGCTGCAGCTTCAATTTTGCTTTTCAAAGTTATCAACATCTATTATCTTCATGCTAAATGTTAGAAGATGGATTATCCTGGGGTAGGATTTTCCTTTTTTTTTTCTTCTCTCTCTCTGCAAGTTTTTACAATATCTTCAATGTCAAAAAAATTAGAGATCAGAAGAAAAAAAAACTTAGTTGCTTTCTGCTTCTGACAGTAAAGATAGCAAACAAATAAAGAGCCAAAATATTTAAAACTGGAGATGTGAGAGAACAAGGAAAACTTTCTGTGAGTCCCTTGAACAAGTACATTAGTCCCGAGAAATCAAAAATAAAGAAAATTATGATTCACATTTTCTAAGGTGTCCTATTTGGAAGATTTGGAAAAATTGATTTTTTTTCCACTTTGAATTCTGCAAAAGGATAAAGAAATGAAAACGTGTAACTTTAATGAACACAGTCGTACAATTTTAATGTGCTTTATATAAATATACATATATATATATATGTGGGCATCGGTGGGCATTGTGCATTTCTTCTGCTGTGCTTAGTCTCAACACCCATATGGTAATTTTACAGGTGTTTTATCTGATGATAAAATTATGGTGTTTTATCTGCTGTATAGTGAAGAGCCTGGTTAACTCTGACCTTATTCCTTTCTGCTCCTATGGAGCACAAACCTTGGAGCAGCTATTTCATTCTTGAAAGGGTTTTATGCAGGGGATGGTTATGATAGATGTTATAACAAGGCGTAACAGCCCAAAACTGTGTTTCTGGAAGCTCAGTTTTAACAGTGAGAAAAAGTCCTGCCCCAGGGGTGGTAAAGCCACCCAGAGATGTGAGGAATGTCTACCCTCGGAGGTTTCCAAAGCCCCTTCCAGTGGTGTGTACCATGCTGTGAGTCAGAGGGATGGGATAAGGCAGTGCAGACCAGGACTGTGCATCATGTTTTGCAGCTATGGAAACACAGCTGTTGATGGCAAAATTGTTGTATTCTGACACTGATAAGTTGCTCAGGAGCCACTGAGCACTGAACAGCCTCCCTTTGTTCCCAGCACACACTGGAAGGCTTTCCCAAAATGATGGGGTGGTAACAGCTGAAGTTAAAAAGTCCAGTTTTTTCTACAAATGCCCCAAGGAAGTCTGGTCAGAGCATCATTACCCATTCAAACCCAACTCCAAATCTAGTTGCTGTCTGGGAGTTATTTTCAGTTACTGACATCCTTGATGTGTAGGAAAAGATTATCATTCCGCAAGGTTAATGGTCTCTGCTGCTCCCTGAGCTGTCAGTCTCTTTGTTCATTAGTCCCTGGAAAACAGCTCTGGCTGCGCTGAAATAAGGGAAGGGAAGTGAGGAAGAAACCTTTGATGTCTCTCAGGGGCGGGTCTGAGAGTGACAAACCGGTGACAAGCCTAACACCAGCTCCTTCTGCAGCACTGGAAAAGCGTGCTGTCCTCAGAGAAATCCAGGCCCACTCACTCCACTGAACTCAGAGCAGCAGGACATGGGACTGGCAAGGGCACTGATGCCACCTCTACATTCACTGCTCTGGGTTGTCAAGCCCACTCACGGTTAGAGTAAGCTGGAAAAATGTGTCCACATATCAAGGAAAGGGGAAATTCAGGAGATCCAGCATTTCTTTCTCCATCCACACCCATAATGATTTTTTGTTCACACAGGAATTTGTTAAAGGAATAAATCACAGCCGTAAGATCTTTCTGAACTCTCTCTGGTTGACAAAGTTCTCTGTTGAAAGGCGAGCTTGCAAAGAGTCAAAGCAGTGACACCAGTGCTCGGTGCTCAGACCTCTGGAGGAGGTTATAGTGGCTGGTCCTGGCAAAGAGGGTTGGTTTGTGCGCGCTCAGGGTGGGAGGATTATTTCGGAATGCTCTCCTCCCACATTTGCCCTAAAGGACTGGCAGCTACTTGGAGAAATCTGATGGGCTGCCACACTCCTGAGAATGGGACTTCCCTAGGGCAAGGCAGGACTCCAGCCACTGCACTCCCATTGTTTTTCCTGCTGCACAGGGGGATTTTGGGGTAGCAGTGCCCCACATTTCTAACCCCACAGAAGAACACTACTTTTTGCCTTCTACCTAAGACGGGTACCGTGACCAGCCAAGGCAGGTCAAATTTTGTTGTGCTCTGATGTAACAAGAAGAGCAGACTAACATAGTAAGGCCAAGCTGCTGGGCTTGGCTGCAAACCACTCCCAGCAGGTTGTAGGTATCCGAGTAAATACCCTGTTCTCCCTTTGCTCATCCTTCTGTGCAACCCTGGTAGTTTTTTGATCTTGCTTTGTTTCCAGAATTATGAGAACATGTGGGACATTAAAGCTGAGCTTGAAATTGGTGCACTTCAGAGAGACTTTCTAGGATTTGCATAACATGAAGGTAGATGGTTGAAATGGAATTTTGCTTATTTCCATATTACAGGAGCTGTTTTTCCCAGTCTTGTAAGTGAAATTGCAAGATTTCAGTGTGAGTTGTTTAATAACTTGTTAAAAAAAAAACAAAAAGGTTTCTCTTTTCTAATAGAATATTGTATTTACAACAGCATGAAGGGATATATTCTAAAATGTGTCATTTGGGGAAATGGGTAATCCACCCCACCTCCTGCTGCCCTGTTTTGTTTTATTTCTGAAAAGCCTGAACACTGTGCCCCCAGGGGAGTTGTGGAATATTTGCTCATATTCTCATTCTTCTCTCTGATCCTGACATTTTGTTCAGATTGAATTTATCATAACATGTCATCTTCCTGATGCCAGTGGCAGAACTGATGGATGGCGCCAGTTTGGAGGCTGGGTTTGCAGATACCTGAATGCTTCAGAAAGACCACCACAAGCTCTTGAGACTCTGAAGCAACATTGCCAAATGAAAACGTCCTGGGCTTTGACTGAAATGATCCTTATGCAAGCCAAGACAGTTTCAAAAGGAGTTGCATTCACAGTGATCAGATGTATATGCCCATGTGCTGGTTTGGCCTGGTGTGACAGAGGCTGGAGGGGAACCTCATTAGGAATTCGAGCTCCTTCAAAATGAAAGGCTCGTACCTTCGGAGTCTATGAAACCCAAAACTCTGATGGTGCTCTGGTTTCTTTAGATCTGGATTTAAATTTATGATAAAAGAAGAGCTTGGGGCTTGGGGCAGTTTGCAACTAATTGATCTTCTCAAATGCTGAGTGAAGAAACCAAGGGTCAGAGAAAGAGCTTTGTTTCCTGTGTAATGACAAGAACCATTGTGGGATAACACAGTCCTCTCCAGGTCCAAATGATGACTTAGTCCTACTTTGGCATAAATCTTCTGCAACCTTCACTGGCAGTTAATTTTACACCTTTTTAATTATAATAATTGATGCATAATTAAGTAAAAGACGGTGGCTGACCCCAGTTATTGTGGGTCACAAATTTTAGGTCCCTGTGCTTCTTGCACAGGGGCTTGTCCATCTGCCTGGCAGCTCTTTGTTATCCCTTTGGGTGGGAAGGCAGCACTGACGTGCCTTACAGAGCTGGGAATATCATCAAGGACCACTTTGCCATTGTCTTGTGAGCTGCTCTCTGTCCTTCAAAGCTTCCAAGGCAAAGACACAACCAACCTGACTTAAAGCTGGAGAAAGTCCTTCTCGGAGCAAGAAATTAGAGAGTGGAGACCTGCAGAGACGCCTTCCCACCAGCACATCTGTAATTGCTATGATCCAACATGCCCCATTGCCAGTTTTTGCAGTCTTAGTCCCTCTCAGCATTGGCTGCTCCTTGCACCATCCCGGGTGCTGGGTGTGCTGGGACCTCCCTTATCCAGCTCAGTATAAGCTCATGGGAAAGGGAAAAACCCCCAGGAGGAAGAGGGAGCCACAAGCCAGCTCTGAGCATCACGCCTTGGGGTCAGCTGAATCAGCATGTTGGGGTCTGCTTGGTGCTCTTCTGCTCTGCCTAATCTCTGCCTGCAGTTCTGATGGCAGAAGCCCCACTTTGACTCACGGTCCCTGCCATTTCCAGACACAGAAATGGTTTCCAGCAGGAGGTACCAACGTTTCGCTTCTTTTGTTTTTCCTTACCGTCAGCTTTGCTAGATGACACATCTATGGGGCTGCTACCAATTCTGCTCTGGGAAATACATTTTTATTCTCTTATTCATGACACGAGCGCTGCCGGGTGCGGTGGAAGATGTAAACATCCTGAAAGTGGGAAGGGAAAAGAATTGGTAGGGGGATGCAACAGCTGGGAGGTTTCTTTTTCAAGATATTAACGATCCATTAAAGATACTGCTATTTTCAACTTGTTAAGCCAGAGAAATAACAAGCTTGGATCGCATGAGCTTATAGTTGATTACATTAAATGAAGGGATGAGTAGTGACTACTCACCCTGGAGAATGCAGGAAGCTGTTTGAGGAAGCCAGATTGTCTGAAAGAACCCAGGACAAGAACACATAAATGTTTGGGGTTTTCTTGTTTTTTGGGATGGGATCCACCCTAGAATGTGAGTCTCAAGTAAGAAGGGTTCTTATAGGGAAGGTTTAGGTGAAAATCCTCACAGAAAGGATTCAGAAGCATAATCAAAGAGGACAAAAAGGTAATTCTTTCTCTGGGCTCATAAAACACAAGGATGAGACGACAGGTCCAAGAAAGCTTTTTAAATTGATCAGAAACCAAAATTCCACTAATTACTACAGAATTCAATACTTAATATTCAATTCTCATGCTTGTCCATGAAAAGCAAAGTTCACAGCATTCATTGTTTTTCTCTGCTGATACAATGAAGGTGCAGTAGTATATGTAATAAATACTTTTCTATGCTTCTGGTCCTTGGTTTATGGGTCCACTACTCACAGGAGGGATTAAGAGTCTCCAGTGGACTTCTCTGGAAGGAAGGGGTTGAACTGACAGTAGCCTGTTTCCCAAATAATTATTGTTGTTGTTTTAGTTAAAGTGGAAACATTTCATGGAAAACGTGATCATATTCCATCTGGTTCTGTGACTGGTTGAAAGCCAGTTATGGACTTTTTATCTGAGAAATAAAGTTTTCAGGACTTCAGATATATATTCTAGAGAGGAAAAAAAACCTGCAGAAAACATGAGCAGCTCTTTCTGCCAGAGTTGGATCAGGTGCCACCTTGCTTCTTGCAGCTGAGAGACTGAACCAGTGGTGTCATCAAGGTGGAACTCCCAGTCCCAAGTTGTGGTTCATCTCTGCATGCTTTGCAAAGTCCTGCACTTCTCCAGAGCAGGTTAATTGACCTGTTTCCCACAGGCAGTTCTTAAACAGTGCCCAACATGTGAGGTATAACCAACCAACCTCCTGGCTTTGTGCCTTTACAGAGATGATTTAGTCATAAGACTCTTGTGTGTGTCTGCATCTTTTTTAGCTAATATTGGGGTTTTTTGAAAACAATGCCAGGTCTAGTTAATTATAAATTAGTAATTCTTAAATCTGTCCTATCTTTTGTATTATCCTGCCAAAACTCACCTCTTCCATAAATATTTCTTGTGTTACAGCTGAAAAAGGCTGAAAAGGAATCTCTTGAAATTAAATTCATTTTGAAAAATAATGTAAAAGCATTTCAGCAGCAGATTTTTATTTTCAGCTTAGCAGCTCAAAACACAGGAGCCCAGGGCTTCCAGCAAGCTCTGCCATAACACCACCACTCCTTCCCCTCTGACCAATGCAGCCTATTGAAATGAGGAGTTTAAATCAGCAAAGAGAAAAAACCTATCAAGAGAAAATGCAAAGTGTCTAAATGGTCCCTACAGTTATCTGAAATAAAGAAGAAAAATTATCCCAAACTCGCTTGTGGATGGATGTGCTTTATAACCAAAGCTAATTTTCAGTGCAAACCAATCTGTATTCTTCTCCAAGACAAGGGAAGAAAGTTGATTTTTTCCACAGTCATTCCGCAGTGACGTGTATCTGCATCAGACATATTGACATGTATTGCACGCTGAAGTTGTTACACAAGCTTGATGTATTATTGTTATGGTGGCACAGACAGGATGGTCTTTCTGGTGAAGAAGTGCCATGATTTGTCATGACCAGTTGCTATTTGCCCCTCCAGTAACTGTCATAGGAGCAAAAAGTGAGCAAGTAACATTGTGTGCTGGTTCAAGCAAGGCAAGTTCCTGAAACAACCTTAGAAGAAAAAAATAACCTTTCCCC